>ML663008.1:21281938-21470075 GCA_007570785.1 Antilocapra americana | reverse complement strand
GAAAGAGCCACGTGCACCCCAATGTTCATCGCTGCATTGTTTACAATCGCCAGGACATGGAAGCAACCTAGATGCCCATCAACTGACGAATGGATAAGAAAGCTGTGGTATATATACACAATGGAATATTACTCAGCATTAAAAAAAAATTCATTTGAAGCAATTCTACTCAGATGGACGAAACTGGAGCCCATTATCCAGAGTGAAGTAAGCCAGAAGCAAAAACAACAATACAGTATATTAACACATATATATGGAATTTAGAAAGACAGTAATGAGAACCCAACATGGGAGACAACAAAAGGAACGCAGATGTATAAAATAGACTTGTGGACTTTGTGGATGAGGGTAAGGGTGGGATGATATGGGAGAAGGGCATTGAAGCATGTTAATTGTCATGTGTCTAATCAATTGCCAGCCCAGGATTGATGCTCGGGACTGGTGCAGCGAGATTTCCCGGGGGGGAGGGAGGAGGGAGGGGGGACCCGGAGGGGAAGCATATGTAAACCCATGGTGATATCATAACAATGTATGGCAAAAACAATAATAAAAAAATAAAAAAAAAAAAAAAAAAAAAAAAAATAAAAAAAAAAAAAAAAAAAAAAAGAAAGAAGAGAAGTTACAACTGATACCAAAGAAATACAGAGGTTCATAAGAGAATACTATCAATAATTGCACACCAATAAACTGAACAGTGGGCTTCCTTGGTGGCACTAGAAGTAAAGAATCCACCCCTCCCCAGTGCAGGAGACATAAGAGACACAGTATCAATCCCTGGGTCAGGGAGATCACCTGGAGGAGGGCATGACAAACCACTCCAGTATCCTTGCCTGGAGAATCCCATGGACAGAGGAGCATGGTGGCTTACAGTCCTTAGGGTTGCAAAGGATTGGACATGACTGAAGTGACTTAACACACACACACACACACACACACACAAACTGGACAACAGATAAGAAATGAGTAAAATCCTAGAAACATACAATCTTCCAAAACTGAATCTCTAAGAAATAGAAAATGTGAATAAAACAATTACTACTAAGGAGACTGAATCAGTATCTAACACCTCCCAACAAATGAGAGTCTAAAACCAGACAGCCTTACTGATTAATTCTATCAGACATTCAAAGAAGATTTGATACCTGTCCTACTCAAATTTTTCCAAAAAATTCAAAAGGAAGAAGTGCTTCTAAACACTTTCTATATGGCCAGAATTACCCTGATACAAAAACCAAAAAAAGACACTACATTAAAAAGTTGCAGACCAATATCCCTGATGAGTAAAGATACATAAATTCTCAGCAAACTATTTGCATACTGAGTTTAACAATACATTTAGAGGTTCATACACCATGATCTAGTGAAATTTATTCCAGGTATGCAGTCCAACATCTGCAAATCAATCAACATAATACACCACGTAACAAAATTAAGGATAAAAAATCACAAGGTCATCTCAAAAGATGCAAAAAAGCATTTGACAAAATTTAACATTTGCTCATGATAAAAACTCTCAATGAAGTGAGTATAAAGGGAATGCACCTTGACAGAGTAAAGGCCACATGTTACAAGCCTGCAGCTAACTTCATACTCAATGATAAAAAAAAAAAAAAAACGAAAGTATTTCTTCTAAAAAGAGGAACAAGGCAAGATTGTCCACTCTCCACTTTTATTCAGCATAGTACTGAAAGTCCTAGCCATAGCAGTTAGGCAAGAAAAGGAAATAAAAACATCCAAATAGGAAAGAAAGAAGTAAAACTGTCACAATTTGCAGAAAACCCCAAAGACTCCACTAAAAAAATCTTAGAATTAATAATAAGTTTAGTAAAATTTCAGGATATAAAATCAGTATCCAGAAATCAGTTGTGTTTCCATACACTGAAAACAAACTAACCGAGGAATTAGAAAAGCAGTCTTATCTGTAATTGCAATAAAAAACATTTAATACCTATGAATAAATTTCACCAAGGAGGTAAAAGAACTGTACACTGAAAACTATAAGACACTGATAAAAGAAATCAAAGAAGATGCAAATATATGGAAACATATTTCATGCTGATAAATTTGAAGAATTATGTTGGTGAAATGTCCATATTCATACTACTCATGCAATCTATACATTGAGTAAAATTTCTATCAAAATTCCAATAGCAAAAATAATAATAATAAAACATGTAACATTAAAAAATTCCAATGGCAATTTTTGCAGGAATAAAACAATCCTAAAATGTCCATGAGCCACAAAAGATCCCAAACAGCCAAAGCAACCTTGAAAAGAAGAACAAAGCTGGAGGTATAACTCTCTAATTGCAAGCTGTACTACAAAGCTACAGTAATATAAACAGTATGGTATTGGCATAAAAAAGTCATATCAATGGAACAAATTAATGAACCTGAACATAAATCCATGCTTATATGATCAATTAATTTACAACAAAGGAACTGATAATATACAATGAGAAAAGGACAGTCTCTTGAATAAATGCTGCAAAGCAACACCAAACGACTTAAACCAGGCATTTACAAACTGTTTCTGAAAAGGGCCAGATAGTAAAAAATTTAGGCTCTGTTGGATGTAAAATCTCTGCCACAAAAGTTCAACCCTGCCATCATTGTCACATGTAAACAAGCATGAATATGTTTTAATAAAACTTGTATTATATATATAAAAAAAAGAAAAGAAAATTGCACAACCACATGCATAAGAATGAAACTGTACCACTATCTTGCACCATACACAAAAATTAAAGGCTCAAAATGAACTAAAGGCTTAAATATAAGTTCAGAAACCATAAAACTCCTAGAAGAAAACATAAATGGTAAGTTCTTTTACATCACTCTTAGCAATATTTTTTTTAGATCTCACTCCAAATACAGTGACGACAAAAGCAAATATAAACAAGTAGGTCTACTTAAAGCTATAAAGCTTCTGCACAGCAGAGGAGACCACAATAAAACAAAAAGACAGCCTACTAAATGGGGGAATATATTTGCAAATCACATATCTGATAAGGAATTAAGATTCAAATATATAAATAATTCATATAGGTCAATAACCAACAGGAAAACAATTAAGTTAAAAATGGGCAAATTATCTAAATAGACATTTTTCTAAAGAAGACATAGAGATGGCCAACAGGCACATGAAAAGCTGCTCAACATCACTAATCATCTGAGCAACACAAACCAAAACCAGGGTAAGTTATCATCTCACAGCTGTCAGAATGGCTATTACCAAAATGGCAAGAAACAGCAAGTGTTGGAGAGGTTGTGGAGAAAAGAGAACCCTCCTACACAACTAGTGGAAATGTAAAATGACACAGCCACTATGGAAAACAGCCTGGAAGTTCCTCAAAAAATTAAAAACAAAACCACCATATGATCCAGCAACCTCAGTTCACTGGGTGGTTAGAAGAAAACAAAAACACTATCTCAAAAAGATTATATATATATATATATATGTATATATATATATATATATATATATATATATATATATACACACACACTCCCATGTTGATTGCAGCACTATTTATAATAGCCAAGACATGAAAATAACCTAAGCTTCCATCAATGGATGAATGGATAAAGAAAATGTAACACCAAGGAAACCAGAATTGAAAGAGACATGTGTACCCCAATATTCATTGCAGCACTGTTTACAATAGCCAGGACATGGAAGCAACCTAGATGTCCATCAAAAGACAAATGGATAAGAAAGCTGTGGTACATATACACAAAGGAATATTACTCAGCCATTAAAAAGAATACATTTGAATCAGTTCTAATGAGGTGGATGAAACTGGAGCCCATTATACAGAGTGAAGTAAGCCAGAAAGAAAAACACCAATACAGCATACTAACACATATATATGGGATTTAGAAAGATGGTAATGATAACCCTGTATGTGAGACAGCAAAAGAGACACAGATGTATAGAACAGTCTTTTGGACTCTGTGGGAGAGGGTGAGGGTGGGATGATTTGGGAGAATGTCATTGAAACGTGGATATTATCATATGTGAAACTAATCACCAGCCCAGGTTCAATGCATGAGACAGGGTGCTCAGGGCTGGAGCACTGGGATGACCCAGAGCGATTAGATGGGGAGGGAGGAGGGAGGGGGGTTCAGGATGGAGAACACGTATACACCCATGACTGATTCATGTCAATGTATGGCAAAACCAATACAATATTGTGAAGTAATTAGCCTCCAATTAAAATAAATTTATATTAAAAAAAGAAAATGTGGTAAAAATACACAATGGAATACCACACAGCAATAAAAATGAAAGAAATCTTGCTATTAGTGACAACATAGGTGGGACATTAAGGGTATTATACTAAGTGAACTAAGTCGTTCAGAGAAAGACTGATACTGTATGATTTCACTTATATGTGGGATCTAAAAAAGAAAACTAATGAACAAAACTCGTAGATACAGAGAAGAGATTGGTGGTTAACAAAGAGGAAGGGGTCAACTTTATGGTGACAAATGGTAACTACATTTATTGTGGTGATGACTTCTGCAGTATATATAAACATCAAACTATTATGTTATACACATGAAACTAATATTATGTTCCAGTTTTACCTCTATATGTTAGAAAAGGAAAAAATGAGTCTTAGTTTAGTCGAATGTACCATTTAAGAGTAGGGTCCGAGGTTAATTCCTCTATTTATAAAGGTAAAGAATCTTCCTGCAGTACAGGAGACACAAGAGATGCAGGTTCAATCCTGTGTTGGGAAGATCCCCTGGAGGAGGAAATGGCAACCCACTCCAATATTCTTGCTTGGAAAATCCCATGGACATAGGATCCTGGTGGGCTACATACAGTCCATGAAGTCACAAAGAGTCAGACATGGTTAAGCATATGGCACATAAAGGACCCTTTTCTTTTCCTTTTTATCTTGAAAAATAATTGAGATAATATTTTTTAAATGTGTTATGTTACATTCTGAAAGAAATGGTATTATAGGTATTATATGGTTCTTTCAAAAATAAACACTATGCATGCTAATAAAGTGGAAGACTTTATTTTGGGGGGGCTCCAAAATCACTGCAGATGGTGACTACAGCCATGAAATTAAAAGATGCTTACTCCTTGGAAGAAAAGTTATGACCAACCTACACAGCATATTAAAAAACAGAGACAATACTTTGCCAAGAAAGGTCCATCTAATCAAGGCTATGGTTTTTCCAGTAGTCATGTATGGATGAGAGTTGGTCCCAGGGCTGGTGCACCGGGACGACCCAGAGAGATGGAATCGGGAGGGAGGTGGGAGGGGGGTTCTGGAAGGGGAACACATGTATACCCATGGTGGATTCATATCAATGTATGGCAAAACCAACACAATAATGTAAAGAAAAAAGAAAGAAAGAAAGAAAGCTGAGTGCCAAAGAATTGATGCTTTTGAACTGTGGTGTTGGAGAAGACTCTTGAGAGTCCCTTGGACCTCAAGGAGATCCAACCAGTCTATCCTAAAGGAGATCAGTCCTGGGTGTTCATTGGATGGACTCATGTTGAAGCTGGAACTCCAATACTTTGGCTACCTCATGGGAAGAGCTGACTCATTTGAAAAGACCCTGATGTTGGGAAGGATTGGGGGCAGGAGGAGAAGGGGATGACAGAGAATGAGATGGTTGGATGGCATCACCGACTCAATGGGCATGAGTTTGAGTAAACTCCGGGAGTTGGTGAAGGAGAGGGAGGCCTGACGTGCAGTGGTTCATGGAATCACAGAGTCTGACACGACTGAGCGACTGAACTGAACTGATACATGCTAGGTCGCTTCAGTTGTGTCAGACTCTTTGCGACCCCATGGACTGTAGCCTGCCAGGCTCCTCTGTCCATGGGATTCTCCAGGCAAGAATATGGTCTGGGTTGCCATTTCCTACTCCAGGGGATCTTCCTGACCCAGGGATTGAACCCATGTCTCTTATCTCTCTTGCATTGACAGATGGGTTCTTTTCGCCACCTGCAAAGCCCCCGAAACACTATAATGGATAGCATTTTGCATTATAGAATTGATTGCAATAGCAAAATCAGTCACTGTCATTTCTTACTGAATGAAAATAATGGACTAGTTGTTATGCTGAATGTGGTATTCCAAAATTTATTTCTCTGTACATTTCACCAACACAATAAACACGATAGTTATTTCTTATGTAACACAGGAATATAATTTAACAATCATTTTATCTTGTTATTTAGTTGACTTTTCCCTTCTCTTGATAACGCATTCTCAACAACCATTAATTTTAAATAATATTTTCCATTCATATGGCCAAGATATAATATTTAATATCTATAAAATAATGAACTCAATAATTTATTTTAAAAGTGGTCAGTTTCTGCACTGAAGTGGCAGGGAAGGGACTATTAGGAGACCAGATAAGACTTCAGTGCTGTATAAAAGAAGTGAAGAGTATAAAAGTTTTAGTGTCTTCTGCATTATTAGATCAGGATGTCAGAAATCAATTTGTATAATAGAAGTAAAACTAAAGAAAGGGAATTTGTAATTGACAGCTGCAGCACAGGATTTACTTATAAATGAGGGCATTACATCTAAAAAGATGTCATTGTTGATGCCACGTTTTAATTAGCCATGCAGCATGCTTAATAGCTGCCATTGTCTTGCTTTTCAGTTTGTTTTCTTCCTCGTAGCAATTGACCTGAAGATCTACTTCTGGTTGTCATTTTAGATTTTTGTTTAATGAAAATTAAGTCAAGATTTTCTCATATGGATACAGAGAACAGAGTAGTGGTTACCAAAAGGGGAGGGACAAGGGCGAAGGGCAAGTGGGTAAAGGAAGCAACTGTATGGTGACAGACAGAAACTAAATCTTTGGTGGTGCTCATGGTGTGATGCATAAAGAAATAGAAATATAATGTTGTATGCATGAAACTTATATAACATTGTAAACCAATGTTATCTCAATAAAAATAAATCTAAGAAAATGAAGTTTTCTCTTAGCTATCCAAATACTCATCTGGCTTACCACTGAATCTCTACTATCACCAAATTTCTTTAATAATCCATACATATATACAAAGAATTCTGTAGAGAGGCACTCCTAGGTGTATTTCATTTTCTAGAGATTATAAAGTGAAAATATTTCAGAAGATTACTGTGATAAAATTTCATTTTCTGGTAGTCCTACATCGGAGGTGAATAATTTGAGGTAATGCCATACTGAAGCAGCATGTGAGTAAACCTTGGTTGTAATGAAGTCTTGGTAAGCTCAAAATATAGCGAGTTGGTTTTATATAATGCTTGTTTTTATTGAACAAAATTTTCAGAATACAGTCCTTGTAAGAACTTTACATTGTAACAAGCAAATTTTATAGTCTACTGGGTTTTTTTATGTGCATTTTAAGATTTAAATCTCAGACTATAAAATTACATATTTTCGACCATCATTTGCCTAGGAATATTGGAGTCGCACCATATTTTAAATTTTGATTTTAAATTCTCAGCTTCAGGAGTAAAAAAAAAAAGGAATCTATTCACAGTTTGATTCTTTAAATCCCTTTTCTTCAGGTTACTATAAATTAACTCATTTCAATATGATGTAAACTATATATTTTCATTCAAAATATATTTTTGATTGGGAAAGATATATAGCCACTTAATACTGGATAATCCAATCTAGCAACTTTCCTATTCCCATTTTTTGTCCCATTCTATATTGTCAGGTGTATTTCTGAACATACATTGTTATTTCAAGAAGGAGAATGTGTATTTTTATAAACAAAGTATGTATCCTGACATTCTTTTACTTTATAAATCACTGCCTTTCTTGTATAGCTTTTGTTATCTGTCTAAATAGCAAATTACACCGAGTTTATCTACTTTAAGTCCTCAGTTCCAAGGTTGTCAGGATGTTTTGATGTTTGTGAGATTCATGCAGATCCACAAGCTCCAATGCCCTGGGATGTAGTCAAGAGAAGTTATCTCTGTAGTGAGACACAAGAGATGAGAATTCTGATTCAAATCCAGCCATTTACTGTCTGATCTTCATTTTCTAACTCATTATATGAGCAAATTGTTCCAACTTTATAGGACTATTGAAAACCCCTGGTACAGTGATATCTCTCTGATACATATATATATATAGAGAGAGAGAGAGACTCTATTTATATGCAGACTCTCTCTATGTATAGAGAGACTTCCCTCATAGCTCAGTTGATAAAGAATCTGCCTGCAGTGCAGAAGACCCCAGTTCAATTCCTGGGTTGGGACCTGCTGAAGAAGGGATAGGCTACCCACTCCAGTATTCTTGGGCTTCCCTTGCGGCTGAGTTCATAAAGAATCTGCCTGCAATGCAGGAGACCTGGGTTTGATCCCTAGGTTGGGAAGATCCCCTGGAGAAGGGCTGGCCTGGAGAATTCCATGGATTGTATAGTCCATGGGGTCGCAGAGAGTAGGACAGGACTGAGCGACTTTCACTTTCGGGTATATATGAAGGGAGAGAGAATATTAGCTAAATATTAGATCAGCTGTTTAAAAGATGGACTTCTGGAAAGGCAAATCTATGAGCAGCCCCAAAGAGTGAGAGCTGAAATTAACCCACAGAAGAGATCTTAGTCTTAAGAGAAAAAGAAATTGCTTACAGATATTGTCTACTACATACATGCCTGAATGTCTTATCTCTTTTTCCCAAATGGGCCACACGATCCTAAGAAGAGAGCTGGAGACAGCTGTTCTCAAGAGATTGTTACAGTGGGATATGCTTTTTTTTTCTGTACTTACAAAATTGTTTAAGCAATTTAACTAAGATATATATATATATATAATGTAGAAAAGGAAGATACTCATAACATCATAAACACACACACACCAAGTTTAGAAAGGTTCCTTTAGAAACTTACTCACTCATTTCACCATGCTATGTCCATGAAGATGCCCAACCCTTGTGTATTACTGGGGTGACTGAGACATTGTAATTTTTATCCATAAATGTTAACTGAAATGTGCCTTTGAAAATGCATTCCACTGAGTTTAATTTGGGGAAAGCAGGTAGAATCTAGCAGATCTGGAAGGATATATCAATTCTGGGAATTTTATATCTCTAAAATTGCCCTTTCACAACTGTTAAATTTGATTAAAATATTTTAAAAGTTCTACTACAAAGTATAATGTCACATTTACTTCAAATGGGAGGATTTTAGAAGGAAGAAGATAACTTTATGTTTTAAACATTATTTCCTTTTATCTCTCGTATTGAAAATTGATACACATTTAAACATCTTTGCTTTCTCTTAAAGCTAAAATTTTGACTTAGAATTGTGTTTACTATCCTTGACACTTCAAAGAAAAGTAAAAATGTATATAATACCTTCAAATTGTAAAATATTCCAACTTTTGAGAATCTCTACAGGTTTAGAATCCCAAGTAGCTATAAATGTCATTATAGAGATGGGGTGGGGGTGAAATATAACATCTTATCAGCCAAAAAGATGATTCGAATGTAGTATTGAATTTAGGATTCACTTTCGAGCTTCAGCTATCTAGTTATAAGAGGCTCTAAAAGCAGTGGAAATAGCAGGTGGTTTCATTCTACATGAAAACCTATAAATTCAGTCTTATTTTGACTAGCTTCCAGGGTGGTCTTCCATTAAGAGGAGATTGAGAACCAATGTAAAGGAAGTAAAATGAGCGCTTGGCAGTATCACCAGTAGCTGAGAGCCAATGACTGTGGGGTAAGTGTAGTGATGCTCGAATTCAGTCAGATAAAGCCAAATCTAATCTAATTCTAATCTGCCCTAAAGTTCCAGTCTGTAATGGCTATCATGACAGAAATTAAAACAGAACCATATCATCTTTCTATTTAAAATATTAAATTAAGTCAATATTTTAAAATTACTGAGCAAACTCAAATATTGTACAATATTTACCAATGGATCCAGCTTAAAAATGTGTTGTGTATTTTACTTGAACTCTATTTGCAATATTATTTCAAAGCTTTTCCTAAGCTTCAGTGAATTCCTTTAGAAACTTATTACTCCTATTTGTTTAATATATCAAGCTATCCCTAAACACTGGGATAGGTAGAAATTATTTGGGAAAATCTGGATGTTAGTGGAGAGGAATCAAAATATAAAGAAATGCTATAAATTATAACCAGGAGATATTCCATTGAGATTGACAATGAATGATTATAAAATAGTTCTAAGAAGTCCTCAAATAATTCTGGACTGAGACATTTATTATTTTATTCTTATAATTTTTTCATGATATTTATGGGTATTCCATCCAGGTTACAGAGAAGGCAATGGCACCCCACTCCAGTACTCTTACCTGGAAAATCCCATGGACGGAGGAGCCTGGTAGGCTGAAGTCCGTGGGGTTGCTAAGAGTTGGACATGACTGAGCAACTTCCCTTTTACTTTTCACTTCCATGCACTGGAGAAGGAAATGGCAACCCACTCCAGAGTTCTTGCCTCGAGAATCCCAGGAACGGGGGAGCCTGGTGGGTTGCCATCTCTGGGGTCGCACAGAGTCGGACACGACTGAAGCGACTTAGCAGCAGCAACAGCAGCAACCAGGTTATATTGAGACCAAACACACTTGAGATTTCAAGTTCCTTCTTTTATGGTTCAGTCTTTGCTGCCCAGACTACAAATCTCAAAACGGTGTTTCAAAACTGCTTTTTACAAAGTTGCTCTTTGTTGCTCATCATTTCTAAAAATTAATATATGCTCTGTTTCTTTCCTGATGTGGAATGTGCAGTCACATCTCTACATTTACAAACATAAGATGTAGTTATGCCCGAATATGGGTGTGGAAGTTGCTGTTTGATACGTGGACACCTGCAGCTGCTTCTCTACCACAGAGGCTCTGTAAGAACCTAAGCATGCAGAATACAGAAAGCAAAGTAGGAAGGAAATTTTTCACCTAAATTCACACCAAGAGAAAACTGAATAAAAAGATGGGGTAAATGACATGCTGAAATTCTGTCCCTCTCTGCGAATTTAACTGGCATCAAGGTGGTGGCACAGATGTAGTGAAAAAAAGAAGCAGACAAACTTGAGATGTATTTTTGTATAGCACCAGGTTTTGTTGAGGGATTACATTTAAGGATGAACAACAAAGAGAAATTAAAGATAATTCTTAAAATTTTGGCTTATAGACATGATTTGATTTTGACTGGGAGAAACCAGAAGTTCTGTTTTGGGTATATTGTTTTAGATATTTAAAATTTGTTTAGATCCTCAACTACAGGTTTCAGACAAGAGTTGGATATGTAAGTCTGGAGCTCAAAGGGAAGCACTGGGCTGCACATACAAATTTAGAGTCACGGCTTACAGATAGTATTTGAAGCAATGGTAGTTCATGAAATAATCTTGAGAGAGCCTAAGTGGAAAGAAGAAAATGAGGTCACTCTGCAAGCAAAAGTTGGGATTTAGAAGCCATAGCAGTAGAGGACAGGGAAGAGCACAGAGGATAATGTATTCATGACATCCTTTTTTTTCCATCGAAATGTAGAATAAATAATTTTTGACTTTAAAAGCAAATGGCCAGGACTTCCCTGGTGGCTCAGTGTTAAAGAAGCCCCCTGCTAGCGTAGGGTATATGGGTTTGATCCCTGGTCCGGGAGAATCCCACATGCCGAGGGGCAGCTAAGCCCATGCACCACAGCTACTGAGCCTGTGCTCCAGTAGCTAGGGGAACCACCACTGTGAGAAGCCGGCAGTCTGCAACTGGAGAGGCGCCCCAACTCACCACAGCTAGAGAAAGCCCGCCCAGAGCAACGAAGACCCAGCACAGCTAAAAATAAATAAATAAAAATATGTTTAAAAATAAATGGCCAAGCTATCAAAAAATAAAGAAAATACCCAAGGGCCTAAAAGATGATGTGCTTGTTATGCTTGAAGTTGTTTTGTCTCAAGAGGTGTGAGCAAGAAAACAAGTACTAGCATATGAGATCCCAGACTTAGGGGCTTTCCAGATGGCTCAGTGGGTAAAGAATCCACCTGCCAATGCAGGAGGCTTAAGAGACACAGGTTCAATCCCTGGGTCAGGAAAATCACCTGGAGGAAGGGCACGGCAGCCCACTTCAGCATTTCAGCCTGGAGAATCCCATGGACAGAGGAGCCTGGCAGGCTACAGTCCGTAGGGTTACAGAATCGGACACGACTGAAGCAACTAAGCATACACGCACACATTGCTCAGCCATAAAAAATAAATAAATCTTGCCGTTTGCAGCAACAGAAGGACAAATACCATGTGATTTCACTTACATGTGGAAACTAAAAAAGCAAACAAAAAAACCCCAAAATATAACTAATGGGTAGAGAGGGCAAATCGGTGGTTGCCAGAGGAGAGGAAATTTGGGGGCCAGACAGAAGGGGATCACGAGGTACAATCTTCCAATTATAAAACAAGTGTCCACCTCAGTAGAACTGATTCAAATGGAATATTACTCAGCCATTAAAAAGAATACATTTGAATCAGTTCTACTGAGGTGGACAAAACTGGAGCCTGTTATACAGAGTGAAGTAAGCCAGAAGGAAAAACAACAATACAGTATACTAACGCATATATATGGAATTTAGAAAGATGGTAACGAGAACCCAGCATGTGAGACAGCAAAAGAGACACAGATGTATAGAACAGTCTTTTGGACTCTATGGGAGAGGGCAAGGGTGGGATGATATGGGAGAACGGCATTGAAACGTGAATTATCATATACGTGAAATGAATCGCCAGCCCAGGATTGATACTTGCTTGATACAGGGTGCTCAGTGCTGGTGCACCGGGATGACCCAGAGAGATAGAATCGGGAAGGAGGTGGGAGGGGGGTTCTGGAAGGGGAAATGCGTGTATACCCATGACAGATTCATGTCAATGTATGGCAAAACCAACACAATAATGTAGAGAAAAAAATAAAGAAAAAAAGAAATAAAACAAATGTCATAAGGATGTGATGTACAGCATGGTAAATATAATCAGGAATATTGTATTGCATGTTTGAAAGTTTCTAAGAGGGTATATCTTAAAAGTTTTTGGTCATACACAAAACAATTGTAATGTTGCATGGTGACAGACAGTAACTAGACTTATCGTGGTAATCATTTCATTTCACACACAGTACATACAAATATCAAATTATTATGTTGTACACCTGAAACTAACATGATATGTCAGTTATACCAACTGTACCTCACCTTTAAAAAAAAAACTCTATATCTTTTAAAATGTGAAAAGGAAAATTTGCGTTAAAAAGTATTTCATAAGTAAATGAGCCATTGTCAACAATACTAAGCTAATGAGATGCAAAGCTTTTATCAATGAATTTGCATTCAAGGAAATTTAAATCTTTTTTCACTATTGACACTGACTGAATTTACTGATTACTTTTACAGGCATACATACTCATCAGTTTCATTTGAAACATCTGAACAACATGTAACCTTTGACCAAAAAATGACCATAAAACTGAGAACTAAAGTCCACACATTTTATAATAATGGAGGTTTAAGCTCTCCTCCTGGGCATATTCACATTATGTGCCTGTAAGCTCTTTTCTGTATCCAAAATTATGATTAGTATATTTAATCAATGGTTCCTGTCCTTATTGGGGCTATCAACATATCAAAACGGCATGTGCTAATTGGATATAATAACAGCTAGGTCTTAGAGCTAATATAAAATAATGACTAACATTTATTGAGCCCTTACATGTTAGGTCCCCTACTAAGCAATTTCTAGGCAGTACCTCTTTTATTCCTGCAGAGAACTGTAAGTTAGGTACAGGTAGGCTTCTTAGTGGCAAGGCCTTGGCTGCCTTCCTCACCGCTGAGTATCACTGCCTGGCATTGAGTAGGCTTTGAATGTGTTTATCGAGTAAATGAATGGATATTATTAGTGCAACTATTTTGCACGTTAAAAACCTGAAGTTTAGAAGGTTAGGAGACTCAGTGAGTAACAGAGCTGGAATCTGAACCCAGGTCTGTTTGATGGCAGAGTCCCTGCATTGAACCACGGCGCTAGGTGTGCCAAGTCACTTCAGTCACGTCCGACTCTGCAGTGCTATGGGCCGTAGCCCGCCAGACTCCTCTGTTCTTGGGATTCTCCAGGCAAGGATACTGGAGTGGGCTGCCATTTCCTTTTGCCCTATTTGATCATTGATCCCAAATATTCTAAATTTGGAGTTTGTTATCTCTTATTGAGACTTCCCTGGTGGCTCAGATGGTAAAGCATCTGCCTACAATGCTTATTAGATTACACTTAATTTTGAACCCTTTAAAAATCAGAATTCAGTTGAGTGTATTTTTGTCAAGCAAATTTTAATGTATTTAAGTCAAAGAAATTATAGAACTACTCGAGGAAATACTTGCCTCCAACTCCTTAAATATAAAAGATCCTGTTTTTCAGAAAGTTGGTGATGTTCTATGTTTTCCCATCAAAGTGGTAATGGAAACTGATGTGAAGGAGGAAGTATGGCCTTGTTACGCAAAATGTTTGGACATCACCGAGGAGTATTTTAGAAATGCAGCAGCTCAGTCTACCCAAATCTACTATTTTGGAATCTGCATTTTAACAAGTTCCCTAGGGTTCTTAACGCAGGCTGCACTTTAGAATCCTGTCAGCTTTGATTCTTTTTGAGCCACAATATATATTAACAAAATGTTAAAATGTGAATATTCTGATTTCAACCACAAACCATTAACTTGAAAAGATTTGTTCAAACAGTATTGAACACTGTGATTTCAAAGCATACTCCCAAGAATAGTTACTAAATTGTCATTAAGCTAATTAGTCATCTTTTTCATTAAGTTCATCCGCTGACTTCCAGAAATATCCATGAACTAGCATTGACTAAGGTCATTAGGGATGAATGCCTCTTCATTAAACGATACTTAAGTATGCAAAATCATAGTATTGTTTTGTATCATGTGACCTTTATCACAGTAAAAAAAAAAACATTTTTTTAAATACCATAAACAATATTGCAATGTTGTTATTGTTCACTTGCTAAGTCGCTAATATTGAAATGTTGTGGACTGTAGCCCATACTACTTTTATGCAATTATCTGATTTTGCACACTGTGTCAGCTTTTTAAAACTACTAATGCAGAGACCTCATTTCCTAGGATTTGGGTTTAAATGGACATTCATTGGGTGGCATCCAGACAATAGTATTTTTTTTAAAGCTTCCTAAGTGATTTCTAAGGAGCAGCTAGAATAGAGAACCACTAGAATTGCAAGTCTGAGAAATCTAGATTCTTTTCCCAGTGCCCCCACTAGCTGAACAAATCAGCTAACTTCTATAGGTCTGCCTTTTAATCTGTTCAACAAAGATGATGTATATATATATACCCTACCTATTTCAGGGGAGTTGCAGCAGAAACAAAAGGCTTTAAGCACGATATGGATGGTTAATTTTATCGTTTTGAACTACATGTACAATTTATAATGTTCATCATTTGAATGTTATTTTAAATGACCCAGACTGTGTAGTGTAATATATTTCTTAGAAATTATTAAAGCAACTAAAGACATACAAGCTCCTTAAACTTTGTAAGAATAACAGAAAAGCATCTGAAGGAAAGCCAGTCCTGGGTTCTTTGTGCATGACACTGACTATCAGCCCCGAGTGTCACTAAGGTAATAACTGGGGCTAAGGCACACCCGCCGTGTGAAGGCGCACTTCTTCTGTCCTGCTGAAATCACAGCAGGAATTGGGACGGACTTTGTTTTTAAGAAATGTGTCAAGTGCTTTTGAATGTTTATCTTTCTTTAGGATATGTATGGAAAATATATGCTTTATTTTTATTTTAGTATCTAAAAGCTGTAAGTAGCCAATGGCAGGCCTTTTTACTAACTTTCACTATTATATTTTTTGTAGGGATGTCTTAGTAACAGCCCATAATATATAAAATAAGAAGGAATTCTTTTAATCCTCAAAATCAGGAAAATATTCTGAAACATGATTTAAAAGCTTGAGCATTTGACTTTACCAGATATTGTATTTTTTGTTTTGTGCATGTCAATGTCTATCTAAAAGGAGGTAAAAATATTTGCAATCATTAACATAAGACATCTGTGACATTATGTCATGTGTACTTTTAGAATTGCAGTCCTAAATGCTGATACTGGGATTTGATTCAGAACTGTGGTATTATAGGGCAATATGTAGTTTTAAGAAAGGAAAGATTTGAAGAGGAGAGAAATGCTTGAAAGCAACCGTTTTGTTGCTGAAAGTTAGGCATAGTTAATAGGTTAATTTCTGTTTATTGAATAAGAGCACCCAATGCTGATTGATATAGTAATTTCAGTGTTTGCTATGGCAAATATTTAGCTCATTATCAGTTTTAATAGCATTTTGCAGAACAAGCCTTTTCTTGACATCTAGAAAATACTATTAAATTTCCCTGCATAGATACATTGTTATGACATGCAATAACTACTTGAATATAAAGGGGATTAATAATTTAAAAGGTGTTAACAAATTAGGGCCATCATTAAAAATAGACTTTGAACCATTTTGTAGCAAAATCAGATTGAGGTAATGCTCTGCTCTTATGATAAAGAATTACTGCATTAATTCTGCAAAGTGGACTTATTGCTCCTATTCGTCTCCAAAACCCTGGAGCATTAAAAGACAGGAAGAATGAAATGATCACTGCTTTTTTTTTTCAGACACAACAGCTCTAATATTTCCATCACAGTTTCACAGCTCAGCCAGCCTAGTTGTGTTAATGGGGGAGGAAAAACCCTTCAAAATGTCATCTTTTTCTTTAATTTTGCTTTTAGCCTGCGCTATAAAATTGGGCCAGATTTTCTCGGACAGTTTATAATAATAATAGAGAATTGTATTTCACTTAGGCCACATCAGTACTGACTACACAGCTTAATACTGTTTTACATCTGACTTTTTAAAATTTGATCCACAAGTATGAGGATCTTATTTCCACATGTCTTTATTTGCACATTTCCAATTCCTAATGGCCCAAGTTGATCTGCCTGATTGGGATGGCTAAGTGATGGCCCCTATCTTTCTCCATGTAAATCCCTCTCAAAATTAAGCGTTTTTTCCAGATAGAAGATAACCCCACAGAAGTTGTTTGGTCAGGAGAAATTGGTAGCTTCACCTTCCTATTTGAACCTTTAAATTTAGTGCTTAATTTACTGTCTCCCCTTATCTCTTAAAAATATATGTGATAACATTTTTAAACACTTTTATACTTTCTGTTCACTAAGTTCTCGGTGTAAACTATTGCCAGAAACTGAAAAGAAAGTGAAAAATGGTATAGAAGTTGCATCTGTGATGCTAATGCTCAGAGAATCATGGAATGTGAAAGCTGAAATGAATCTAAGAGGTCACCTCGTCCAACCTTTGAGTTTGAAAGATGCAGAGACTGAGGCACAGACAGGTTAAATAAATTATCTTAGAACACATGGCTCTGAGTGATGGGCAGGACCCCCCACTGCTTATTTCTGCGTTATCAGCCGTCCCTCAGGCTTGAGGTTCCCACGAGGTTCACTACTGCCTTATGACAGCTGTGAAGTGGGATGAATACTGCCCTAGGGTCAGTTGGCCTAGAACTTGAATCTCAAATTATGCATGTATTCTTAAGAAAACCACTTGACCTCTTGTTAGTGTCCGTTTCCTCATCTGCTAGATAGAGATAATAACATCTGACTTCAGGGATGCTGTGTGAATTAGCTGGGATTATATTAATATATGTATAGGCACCATAGGCTTCCTCGATGGCACTAGCAGGAAAGAATCCACCTGCCAGTGCAGGAGACTTAAGAGACACGAGTTTGATCCATGGATCGGGAAGATCCACTGGAGGAGGGCATGGCCACCCACTCTCGTATTCTTGCCTGGAGAATCCTCTGGACAGGGGAGCCTGGCGGGCTACCGTTCATAGGGTCACAAAGAGTCGGACACGACTGAAGTGACTCCTCACACATGCACACATAGGCACTATAAACTTCAAATCAGTACACAAATATAAGTTATTATCATTAAGAAGAAATTTCTGCTTCCACCAAATTAAGGCATTTTGTTATCTGGGAGGGGCATTATTATTAGTTAGCTAACACGTTAGTGAGGCCTTCAGGCAATGGGATGAAACAATATGTTTTTATTTGGGGGAGACGAGAGGTAGAGAAAGGTCTAAGGCACACAACTAGAGCAGAAGAGGGAGGCGGCAAGGTTTGCTGTCAGACAGAAGAAAGACAGCAGAGGAGAGGGGGAGCTCCCGTTTGTAATTGAGACAACGTGGGTTTGGGAGAGAGGTTAAGTATTGGGACATGTTCAAGTTTTTCCATAAGATCTTACAGAAAATCCCAAATGAACTTTTTAATTTGGCCCCAGTGACCCAGCCAAAGGGTGATAGGTCTAAGACCGAACCCAAGCCATTCTGAACTGGGTTTCAGCCAGTCAGTTCAGTCACTGAGTCGTGTTCAACAATTTGCGACTCCATGGATTGCAGCATGCCAGGCTTTCTTGTCCATCACCAACTCTCAGAACTTGCTCAAACACATGTCCATTGAGTTGGTGATGCCATCCAACCATCTCATCCTCTGTCATCCTCTTCTCCTCCTGCCTTCAAAGTTTCCCAGCATCAGTGTCTTTTCCAATAAATCAATTCTTTGCATCAGGTAGCTAAACTGATATAATTAACTATGAGGGGGATAAATTACAGTACCATAAGTTGAATGAAGGACAAGGAAGCCTGGCATGCTGCAGTTCGTGGGTTCTCAAAGAGTCAGACATGACTTAGCAACTGAACAACAAGTAGAATCAAATGTTTATGCTAAGATTGTAAAAAAGCATTTTTTTTCTTATATCCAAAGCTGGAGGTGAAAAATATTATGAAGGAAACCTCAGAGATCTCTAAAGATCTATAATGCCAATTTGCTAAAGCAATGATGTCCCGTTTACAGCACAATTCAGTGAATGATTCCAAAAGAATTCTGGTTGAAATTTTTCAATGATCTTCTTTAACCTTAAGCAGTTTATTGAAGACCTGAACAGCTTCTAAATGTTCTGAGAACACTGTATTTGCCTCCCAAGGTTTCCTCTCAAGTCATAGTCCTTCTAACAATATCTCTAACCCAACTTCAGGCCATATTTTCTTCTTGGGGTATAAATAGACTATGAAAAAGTTATTTAAGAATTCTTTAAATCTTGTGATTTAACCCTCTGCCAAAGATCCCATAAAACCTAATGCTGAAGTGTGTTTATACATAATGTCATTTAACCCAGTTTTGGATGTCACTTGCAGTGGAATTTAGCAGTTATGAGACTAATGAATAACTTTATCACAGATCTACCTTTAAAAAATACTACTTAAGTTTTCTTGCTTAATTTTTCTGCCAGACAGGTGCAACAAATCTAACATTAAAATATTCACTTAGAAACATTTAGCTCTGCCTGTTCCATCGACACAGTGAAGCTTCCTCATCCACCATCAATGCCATAAGAATGTTAAAATGAATGTAACCTTTTGAGAGTACCTATTAGTACAGAAGTAAAGAAAGAGAGAAGCAGCTCTGAAAATAGCAATACATTAAGGAGAGATTTATTTCATTGTAGACACTAGCCCCTGTTCAACCAGTTCCAATTTGCCTTGATTGGTGAACCTAACATTCCAGGTTCCTATGCAGCCAAAGATGGAGCTCTATACAGTCAACAAAAACAAGACCGGGAGCTGACTGTGGCTCAAATCATGAACTCCTTACTGCCAAATTCAGAAAGAAATTGAAGAAAGTGGATGAAACCACTAGACCATTCAGGCATGACATAAATCAAATCCCTTATGACTATACAGTGGAAGTGAGAAATAAATTTAAGGGACTAGATCTGATAGACAGAGTGCCTGATGAACTATGGATGGAGGTTCATAACATTATTTAGGAGACAGGAATCAAGATCATCCCCAAGAAAAAAAATGTAAAAAAGCAAAGTGGCTGTCTGAGGAGGACTTACAAATATCTGGGAAAAGAAGGGAAGTGAAAAGCAAAGGAGAAAAGGAAAGATACACCCGTTTGAATGCAGAGTTCCAAAGAATAGCAAGGAGAGATAAGAAAGCCTTCCTCAGTGATCAATGCAAAGAAATAGAGGAAAACAATAGAATGGGAAAGACTATAGAGATATCTTCAAGAAAATTAGCGATACCAAGGGAACATTTCATGCAAAGATGGGCTCAATAAAGAATAGAAATGGCAGGGACCTAACTGAAGCAGAAGATATTAAGAAGAGGTGGCAAGAATACACAAAAGAACTGTACAAAAAAGATCTTTATGACCTGGAATGTGAAGTCAAGTGGGCCTTAGGAAGCATCACTACAAACAAAGCTAGAGGAGGTGATGGAATTCCAGTTGAGCTATTTCAAATCCTGAAAGATGATGCTGTGAAAGTGCTGCACTCAGTATGTAGGCAATTATGGAAAACTCAGCAGTGGCCACAGGACTGGAAAAGATCAGTTTTCATTCCAATCCCAAAGAAAATCAATACCAAAGAATGTTCAAACTACCACTCAATTGCACTCATCTCACACACTAGTAAAGTAATGCCCAAAATTCTCCAAGACAGGCTTCAACAATATGTGAACCATGAACTTCCAGACGTTCAACTGGATTTAGAAAAGGCAGAGGAACCAGAGATCAAATTGCCAACATCTGCTGGATCATCAAAAAAGCAAGAGAGTTCCAGAAAAATATCTATTTCTGCTTTATTGACTATGCCAAAGCCTTTGATTGTGTGGATCACAATAAACTGTGGAAAATTCTGAAAGATATGGGAATACCAGACCACCTGACCTACCTCTTAAGAAACTTGTATGCAGGTCAGGAAGCAATAGTTAGAACTGGGCATGGAACAACAGACTGGTTCCAAATAGAAAAAGAAGTACATCAAGGCTGTATATTGTCACATTACTTATTTAATTTGTATGCAGAGTACATCATGAGAAACTCTGGGCTGGAGGAAGCACAAGCTGGAATCAAGATTGCCGGGAGAAATATCAATAACCTCAGATATGCAGATGACACCACCCTTATGGCAGAAAGTGAAGAAGAACTAAAGAGCCTCTCGATGAAAGTGAAAGAGGAGAGTGAAAAAATTGGCCTAAAGCTCAACATTCAGAAAACTAAGACAGTGGCATCTAGTCCCATAACTTCATGGCAAACTGATGGGGAAACAGTGGAAACAGTGGCTGACTTTCTTTTTCTGGGCTCCAAAATCACTGCAGGTGGTGACTGCATCCATGAAATTAAAAGACGCTTACTCCTCAGAAGCAAAGTTATGACCAACCTAGACAGCATATTAAAAAGCAGAGACATTACTTTGCCAACAAAGGTCCATCTAGTCAAAGCTATGGTTTTTCCAGTGGCCATGTATGGATGTGAGAGTTGGACCATAAAGAAAGCTGAGCACCAAAGAATTGATGTTTTTGAACTGTGGTGTTGGAGAAGACTCTTGAGAGTCCCTTGGCGACTCAACCAGGAGATCCAACCAGTCCATCCTAAAGAAGATCAGTCCTGGGTGTTCATTGGAAGGACTGATGTTGAAGCTGAAACTCCAATACTTTAGCCACCTCATGAAAAGAGCTGACTCATTGGAAAGGACTCTGATACTGGATAAGACTGAGGCAAGGAGAAGAAGGGGACTACAGAGGATGAGATGGTTAGATGGCATCACTGACTTAATGGACATGGGTTTTGGTGGACTCCTGGAGTTGGTGATGGACAGGGAAGCCTGGTGTGCTGTGGTTCATGGGGTTGCAAAGAGCTGGACATGATTGAGGGACCGAACTGAACTGAAATGAGAGGCTTACCCAAAGACCAATCTTATACATAATGATCCCCTAATCAAAAGCTTCTTTTCTCACATGTAAAGGTTATTTGCTTACAAATATCTTGCTTCTCTATTTGAGGTTACATAATTAGGTATTTGTTTAACTTCGAAACATTTGTTTTTAAATGCAACCATCTGTAAAGTTATGCCCATTCACACGTTAAAATGGGCTGGCTTAATCTGGTTGTTTTTTCCTAACATTTAGTCTCTCTTTTTTTTCTTTTTTATTTTCTTTTTTTTTTTTTATTAGTTTTGCCATACAATGCCATGATATCACCATGGGTTTACATATGCTCCCCCTCCAAAACCCCCCTCCCTCCTCCCTCCCCCCGGGAAATCTCGGTGCACCAGCCCTGAGCATCAATCCTGGGCTGGCGATTGATTAGACATATGATAATTAACATGTTTCAATGCCATTCTCCCATATCATCCCACCCTTTCCCTCATCCACAGAGTCCACGAGTCTATTCTATACATCTGCGTTCCTTTTGCTGTCTCGCATGCTGGGTTCTCATTACCGTCTTTCTAAATTCCATATATATGCGTTAATATACTGTATTATTGTTTTTGCTTCTGGCTTACTTCACTCTGGATAATGGGCTCCAGTTTCGTCCATCTGAGTAGAACTGATTCAAATGAATTTTTTTTTAATGCTGAGTAATATTCCATTGTGTATATGTACCACAGCTTTCTTATCCATTCGCCAGTTGATGGGCATCTAGGTTGCTTCCATGTCCTGGCTATTGTAAACAATGCAGCGATGAACATTGGGGTACACGTGGCTCTTTCAATTCTGGTCTCCTCGGTGTATATGCCCAGCAGTGAAATTGCTGGCAACTCCTGCAGCTCCATTCTAGGAAAATAAACGACCCAATCAAAAGTGGGCCAAAGAACTTAACAGACATTTCTCCAAAGAAGACATAAAAATGGCTAACAAACACATGAAAAGATGCTCAACATCACTCATTATCAGAGAAATGCAAATCAAAACCACAATGAGGTACCACTTTACACCACTCAGAATGGCTGCAATCCAAAAATCTACAAGCAATAAATGCTGGAGAGGATGTGGAGAAAAGGGAACTCTCTTACACTGTTGGTGGGATTGCAAACTAGTACAGCCACTATGGAAAACAGTGTGGAGGTTCCTTTAAAAACTGCAAATAGACCTGCCATTTAGTCTCTATTAGTGCAACTGAATAGAGACACAGTGAGTCTGAGTAAATAATTTTTTGACTCAAGACCTCTCTGCTCCCCAGATATACTCCATTTCTGAAACCCCCACCTTGCCCTTAGCATTCTGCTCTCCTTGAGAATTCAGCTATCTAACCTGCGTATGTGCTTATGGCAGAGGCCATATATTCTGAGCAATAGTCCCCTCTAGAGAGTGGAAGCTTTAAAAACATTTCAGTCAATATTATTGACAGTTGATTTATATCCTTTGAATGTGCAGTGCTAGATCAAGACTTTTTTTTTAATTTCCAGCCATAGCGTATCATCATCATTTAAAATGGTAAATCTGGGCAAACGCCAAGGTCCGCCTGTCTTTTGAAGGCTGCCTGTCGAATCGATTCCCTCAGTTTGAGGCGGCAGCACAAGCCAGATCAACTGCATTAGGGCTGAAATAAGATGACGAACACCTTGTTATCACTGAGGGGCTGTGCCTTTATATGCAGTGATGCTTCCAGGGAGAAATTACATAAAATTGCTCTCAATTTTGTAGGCAAGATATAAATTAGGGTCTTATTTTCAAACTTAACCCATCCTTTGATTTAGAAATGAAAACCCAGAAAGTTGAATGCATTTTACTAAAAGTTAACTTGTGATTTGGGTTTCTCTTAAAGAAATAACTAGACATTTAAATTATAATTTAAGTTGTAAGGAATTACTTTCTATGAAAATTTTACCTCTTCCATGAGAATTTAACTTCGTATAAACTCGTCTCCTTTTTTACACTGAGGATGTAATGATCTAAATGTTTTTTTTTAAATAGCAGACAATTACCCTTTAAAACATATCTATACATAGATACATTTAAGCTACACAAGGCTAATAATTTTTAAATAAGCCCTAAACTTTTTCCAAACCTTTAGTTGCATTTTTATGATCTATAGAATGATGAAATCACACCTTAAGATCTGACTTATTAATGATTCTTTGGTAAAACATACAAGAAATAAGCAAATAATGATTGTGGTCAAACTTAAAGTCAACAAGCCTTTGCATGAAAAGTGAAATAGTCTAATCAATAAACTGGAAGCTGATGATTTTTGTGGGAAAAAAATTAAATAAAAAAGAAAAATACCTCTTTATAGTTGCTGTCACTTTTAGCAGACAGTAAGAAAAACACAACTCACATTAGTGTAACCTTGGGACCTGATCTTCCTTTTTGAACTGAATTTATTCAGTGCATTTCTGTTCCTCGGCGTCTTGTCTCCAAGCATCGCTTTGCTCATCATTGTTGAAAGCCTCAGTCTGGAAGTGATCCCTTTATTATATTTTGATCATCTGTAGATAAAATGTCAAGCACAAGTGATGTAACAGAAGCAAATGATATCAATGTTAGAACATGATAAAAAACAACAAAGTCCCCTTACCTCACTGAGCCTACATATATGTACACTCCTAAATAGATTCTACTGTAAAATGTTTTTCTTTCTTTTAAAAATTAATTATTCTTATTGAAATACTTATTAACCAACTAACCAGGGAGCTGCATGTTAGTAATGCCTCAAGGAATATTTCTTATTGGGGTGATGGAGGCTTGGAGTTAGGATTGGATATGATGCTATCATTCCCCTCCCCCCTCAGCCCCATGAGAGGGGTGAAGGCTGCATCTCTCTCTAGTAGCCCCTTGAGGTTAGCTTAGAGCAGCACTCTGCTTTGGAAGAGGCTGTAAGCCCTCTGGGCTACAGGAATATGCTGTTTTTAATAAGAACCTTGCACAAGACAGTAGCTATGATTCGGAGTCTATTTTCTCCCCTCTACCACACTTGAAATGGAACAGATCACAAGGTGATTGAATACTTAATGCCAAACTAGTTCTGAGCATTAGAAATCAGTAAGAACATCAAACTCATAAGATAGACTTTTTAAAAAATGGCTTGATTAGGATGCTTTGGGTGCATCCTTCGCTTTGTGCTCTGGGAGCGTCACTCTGGTGCCTTGCCAGACAAGAAGGGTGGAAATGTGAGAATTACATTTGGGTTGCTGACGTCATTGTCCTCCCCTCTGGCTTAGCAGTCATCCACCCTGTTATTTAGTGTCATCTTTTCTCTAGAACAAAGTTTAGAACTCACATGGAGTCAGCCTATAAATATTAATGTGCCATCTCTGAAAAAGAAATAAGGTGCAGATGGGGAAAGAAAGGGAAGGTTTTTTGGCAAAGTCTGTAAGTGCAGCAAATTTGGAGGTCACGGTCTATGACTTCCACTTTCAGAGTTCACTTTAGATGGTGACTAAAGTAAAAAAAAAAAATAATGATATAGCCTCTATTTCTCTCTTTGCTATGCTCTCTGCCTTCAATCAGTTAACCACTGAAAGAGTTTGCCTTTTTGAAAAATGTGTCATTTAACTCAACTTGTTGGAAAGTTATGAGCTGAGTGCATCTGCTCATCATGTTACCTTAAAAACTGAAATGCAGGTGTTAGTTGCTCAGTGGTGTTTGACTCTTTGCAACCCCCAGACTATACTCTGCCAGGCTCCTCTGTCCATGGAATTCTTCAGGCAAGAATAATTCCCTTCTCTTAACAGATTTTCCCAACCTAGGGATTGAACCCTGGTCTCCTGCATTGCAGGAAGATTCTTTACTGTCTGAGCCACAAGGGACCCCCCCTACCTTAAAAGCACTAGCTTAAATTCCATCGATCATCACCTTTAACAAACCTTTTGCAGTCTCACAGTCCATACACTAATTTGCATTGAGTGAATGGTATGTTCTACCACACTGTCCACTGCATTCCGATGAAGGTGGAAATGCCTGAGCCACCATGCAGTGAGGTGGACTTTGACTTGGATTGCCTTTTATTTAGAAAAATAAGAAATGGGAACACTAGGTATCTGTAGAGATTAGGCAATTTTTCATCCCTATCCCCAAGAATATATGGCTCTTCAACATAAGGCAAATGAAGAGATAAAGAAGAGCTCACTGACTTTTCAGAGGAGCTTCTTTATTGACTTAAAGTATTAATAGTTCAGAGGGTAGCGGTGTTGAGGGAGAGAACAAAGCAAAACAGCACAAACAAGCAAGAAGAGAATATTTGATTTCAGCTTGACTAAAGAGCCTTGTACCTTAGCCTAAGAAACTGAAGCTGGGCAATTAAAATAGAGACAGAGAAGCTATGGGAACTGAAGGTCTTAACTCTGAGTAACCAAAGAGGGGAGAGAAGACTGAAAAGGCAAAAGCACTGACTGCTATGAAAACTTCATTCCGAGGGAACTGACTTCAGGTCCCAAACCAGGAAATAACTTTAGCTTAACTGTTTGCAGCGCCAAACTCAAATAGCAAAGCTTTGTTTGTTGGTCAAATTTGACAACTAATGTAGAACATGGGTGTACATTATTATTTTTTTAAAGGAAATAATATGACATTTCCATGTCATAGTGGAAATGTATCAGAAGTCAGAAAAAGTAATAAATCGTATTTCATCTGCACTCCTTAGTATCAGATAAGCCAGTTAAGCTTAGTTCAATTGCTCAGTCATGTCCAACTCTTTGCAACCCCATGGAATGAAGCACGCCAGGCTTCCCTGTCCATCACCAACACCAGGAAATTGCTCAAACTCATGTCTGTCAAGTCGATGATGCCATCCAACCATCTCATCCGCTGTCTTCTCCTTCTCCTGCCTTCAATCTGTCCCAGCAACAGAGTCTTTTCAAATGAGTCAGTTCTTCACACCAGTGCCCAAAGTATTGGAGTTTCAGCTTAAGCATCAATCCTTCCAATGAACACCCAGGACTGATCTCCTTTAGGATGAACTGGTTGGATCTCCTTGCAGTCCAATGGACTCTCAGGAGTCTTCCCCAACACCACAGTTCAAAAGCATCAATTCTTCGGCACTCAGCTTTCTTTATAGTCCAGCTCTCACATCCATACATGACCACTGGAAAAACCAGAGCCTTGACTAGACGGACCTTTGTTGGCAAAGTAATATCTCTGCTTTTTAATATGCTGTCTAGGTGGGTCATAGCTTTTCTTCCAAGGAGCAAACGTCTTTTAATTTCATGGATGCAGTCACCATCTGCACTGATTTTGGAGCACAAAAAAAATAAAGTCTCTCATTGTTTCCACTGTTTCCCCATCTATCTGCCATGAAGTGATGGGACTGGATGCCATGATATCCGTTTTTTGAATGTTGAGTTTTAAGCCAGCTTTTTTGCTCTCCTCTTTCACTTTCATCTGGAGGCTCTTTAGTTCCTCTTCACTTTTTGCCGTAAAGGTGGTGTCATCTGCGTATCTGAGGTTACTGATATTTCTCCCGGCAATCTTGATTTCATCTTGTGCTTTATCCAGTCCAGCATTTCGCATAATGTATTCTGCATATAAGTTAAATAAGCAGGGTGACAATATACAGCCTTGACGTACTCTTTTCCCAATCTGGAACCAGTCTGTTGTTTCATGTCCAGTTATAACTGTTGCTCCATGGCCTGCATACAGATTTCTTAGGAGGCCGGTAAGGTGTTCTGGTATTCCCATCTCTTGAAGAGTTTGTTGTGATCTACACAAAGACATTGATGTAGTCAATAAAGCAGAAGTAGATGCTTTTCTGGTTTTCTCCTGCTTTTTCGATGATTCAGCAGATGTTGGCAATTTGATCTCTGGTTCCTCTCCTTTTCTAAATCCAGCTGGAACATCTGGGAGTTCACAGTTCACATATTGTTGAAGCATGACTTGGAGAATTTTGAGCATTACTTTGCTAGCATATGAAATGAGTGCAATTGTATGGTAGTTTGAACATTCTTTGGCATTGCCTTTCTTTAAGATTGCAATGAAAAGTGACCTTTCCCAGTCCTGTGGCCACTGCTGACTTTTCCATATTTGCTGGCATATTGAGTGAAGCACTTTCACAGCATCATATTTTAGGATTTGAAATAACTCCAATGGAATTCTTTCACCTCCACTAGCTTTGTTCATAGTGATGCTTCCTAAGGCTCATGTGACTTCACATACCAGGATGTCTGGCTCTAGGTGAGTGAACATACCATAGTGGTTATCTGGGTCATGAAGAACTTTTTGTATAGTTTTTGTGTAGAACTTGTATAGTTCTGTGTATTCTTTCCACCTCTTCTTAATATCTTCTGCTTCTGTTAGGTCCATACCATTTCTGTTCTTTATTGAGCCCATCTTTGTATGAAATATTCCCTTGGTATCTCTAATTTTCTTGAAGAGCCCTCTAGTCTTTCCCATTCTATTTTTTTCTTCTATTTCTTTGCATTGATCACTGAGGACGGCTTTCTCATCTCTCCTTGCTATTCTTTGGAACTCTGCATTCAGATGGATATATCTTTCCTTTTCTCCTTTGCCTTTCACTTCTCTTCTTTTCTCAGCTATTTGTAAGGCCTCCTCAGACAACCATTTTGCCTTTTTGTGTTTATTTTTCTGAGGGATGATCTTGATCACTGCCTCCTGTACAATGTCACAAACCTCTGTCCATAGTGCTTCTTGCACTCTGCCTATCAGATCTAATTCCTTCAATCTATTTGTCACTTCCACTATATAGTCATAAGGGATTTGATTTAGGTCATACCTGAATGGTCTAGTGGTTTCTCTACTTTCTTCAATTTAAGTCTGAATTTGGCAGTAAAGAGTTCATGATACAGTCAGCTCCCAGTCTTGTTTTTGGTGACTGTATAAAGCTTCTCCATCTTTGGCTGCAAAGAATATAATCAGTCTAATTTCGGTGTTGATCATCTGATGATGTCCATGTGTAGAGTCATCTCTTGTGTTGTTGGAAGAGGGTGTTTGCTATGACCAGTGTGTTCTCTTGGCAAAATATTATTAGCCTTTGTCCTGCTTCATTCTGTACTCCAAGGCCAAATTTGCCTGTTACTCCAGATATCTTTTGATTCCTACTTTGCATTACAGTACCCTATGATGAAAAAGATATCTTTTCTGGGTGTTAGTTCTAGAAGGTCTTGTAGGTCTTCATAAAACCGTTCAACTTCAGCTTCCTCAGCATTACTGGTTGGGGCATAGACTTGGATTACTGTGATATTGAATGGCTTTCCTTGGAAATGAACAGAGATCATCGTATAATTTTTGAGATTGCACCCAAGTACTGCAGTTCAGACTCTTTTGTTAACTATGAGGGCTACTCCGTTTCTAAGGGATTCCTGCCCACAGTAGTAGATATAATGGTTATCTGAATTAAATTCTCCCATTGTAGTCCATTTTAGTTCACTGATTCCTAAAATGTCGATGTTCACTCTTACCATCTCCTGTTTGACCACTCCTAATTTACCTTAACTCATGGACCATACATTCCAGGTTCCTGAGCAATATTGCTCTTTACAGCATCGGACTTTATTTCCATCACCAGGCACATCCACAACTCAGCATTGTTTTTGCTTTGGCTTCGTCTCTTTGGCTCCATCTCTTCATTCTTTCTGGAGTTATTTCTCCAGTCTTCTCCAGTAGCATATTGGGCACCTACCAACCTGGGAGGTTCATCTTTTAGTGTCCTGCCTTTTTGCCTTTTCATAGTGTTCATGGGGTTCTCAAGGCAAAAATACTGAAGTGATTTGTCATTCCCTTCTCCAGTGGACCATGTTTTGTCAGAACTGTCGACCATGACCCATATGTCTTGGGTGGCCCTACACGGCATGGCTCATCGTTTCATTGAGTTAGACAAGGCTGTGGTCCATGTGATCAGTTTGATTAATTTTCTGTGATTGTGGTTTTCATTCTGTTGTAGTGAGTCAGATAAGCCCAACAAGCTATAAGTCTGAGGTCACTGAGAACTCAATTCTCATCTCTTTTTCAGCCCTGAATTCCTTTATGCCTATATTTCAATAATAAAAAATATTTAAACTATACTAATATGCATATGCAAAAAGTACCTTCTTCTTTATAAGATATTTATGAATTAACAAGTAGAAGCTAAAAATAAGTATTCATTAAGCACTTATTGGAAAAGACCCTGATGCTGGGAAAGATTGAAGACAAAAGGAGAAAGAGGGCAGCAGAGGATGAGATGGTTGATGGCGTCACCAACTCAATGGACATGAACTTGAGCAAATTCCAGAGATAGTGGAGGACAGAGAAGCCAGGCATGTTGCAGTCCATGGGGTTACAAAGAGTAGTCCATAGAGTCACAAAGACTTAGCAACTGAACGATAACAGCAACAGAGCACTGTATGCATTTTATCATTCCTTGAATTAACGTAGTGTGGGTAGAGGTGTAGGGAGTGCCTAGGCTAGTCAAATCATCCCTAAATCCAGAAGAGTCAAAGAGGTTCATTACTATTTTCCTGAAACCAAAATTGAACACAGTTACTAAAACTGATGTTTCACGGAAGCCTCACTGTGTGTTCAACAGTTGTCTACTGTATACTTATTTGCAAAGGTGATTCTTGAGTGGTTCTAATATCAGTGGAATCACAGTAGAGAGAAATGGCCGGCTCTCCTTGTCTGCACACTCCATTGCCTTAAAAGATATTGAGACCAGCAGACAAATGAAGTTACACTGATCCAACAGATCTGCCACTGACAGCTTTCTATTATATTCCTATTTCAGATATTGTACCACCATTAAATTCACACATTCAAGTCCTGGGAATCTAGCCAGCCTGACACAGAACTTGGGCTAAAATAAATCTACTGTATGAGTTTTTGGGAAAGTGATTAAGCTCTATGGATTCAAGATCAGTTCTATTTTTCAAGTAGTCAAAGGCAAATAAACCCTAATGTAAGAGACAAAATGAGAAGAAGCCTGGCAGAGATAAAATTGAATCACAGAGGGAAACAAGCCGCTATAAGACATAATCTGAGCCAGAAAACAAAGACAAGGTCATCAATTTGGCCGTTGGTTTTGTTTCTTTTTTTTAATCTGCTAACGGGCAACATTTTTTTTCAAGTCATTTAAGGAAACTGTCCATCACAAAGGCATAATTTTAATCAGAATTCTTGCAACGTTTCCCAAATTCCTAAAGGCAATCAGCTCTACTCAAATTAGTAACTCAGATAAATCACCATTAATTAGCTAATATAAGCCAGCAGGTGGTTTTGAGCCCAGAGACATTCCCTGGTTATTTAAATTATGTATACTACACCACAGTAAAGAAAGTAAGTAAAAGGGAGCAAAGAGACACATCTGTAAAAAAAAAAAAAAAAATCTGTTTAGGAATAATACTCAACTAAAGTCTCCTGCAACTTCCACATCTTACCCAGAGGAATACAAGGCAGCCTTGACCCCCGACTCAAAAAATATCATTCACCAACAGCCAGCTCTCATTTCAACACTGATTATGCATGCAATGTACAAAGTGCGTGTTGAAGCTTACTTGAATATATTTGTTCTAGAAAGATTACCAATTATTAAAGAATAGGACAGGAAGAATTGTTTTTCATGCATAATTTGTGACATAAGAGAATCTTCTTCATAATCTTTATGCCCTGGTGTTCTTTAATTGACCTACTCTGATTCATGTAATTGAGGGTTATTTCCTAGACTACAAAATGAGAAAGAAGCACAGCATAGCTGCTCACCATCTAAGATTGCCTTTGCATTGGGAATGGTATAGAAGATGATAGTTTGTATTGAAAATTCCCTTATCCATATAGGGGCAACTTTTCTTAATCCTGTTAAAGACCTGTCCACTGACTTTCTTAACAGTGAACTTTTTGACAGCCTAACCACAGAATAATTTTTGCACAAAATAATGTTAGACTTCAGACACCGAATTTTATTCTGTTCTGTAAATGATGCCTATTTGTCCATGTGTTATTTCAAACTTCATAGCTGTGATGTCCACTTAGTAGGACTCCTAAAAGTTGAGCTTGAGAAAATAAGTAGACATCTGAACCTTACTGATGCCTTCACTAAGGAAAATCGGCGTCTGACTCTGTAAGCATGAGGGGTGAATGTCAGTAAACTATAATACATTGAACAGGTAGATAAACATCTGCTTTAAGAAGACCAAAAGTCTATTTGAATTGAAATAATCTAGCTCCTGGGATAGGCTGGACTTGGGTCTGGATCATTCTCTGAGCTACTTTTGGACCTGTGATGCAAAACCTTATATGTGTATCTCAGTTAAACCTGGAAAAGGGCAGAAACCACACCAACCTATGAAACTGGGGAAGCAAGAAACAGTCTCCTCTAGCATTCTCTAAGTATACTTTGATCTCAGTGGGGGAGGGAAAGAGACGACAACCCAACAACAACAAATAAAAATCCCCTGAAAGCAGTATTTGTCATTTAAACTAAAATTATCTGGAAAATACTCGTAACTCATTATTTCATTGTGTTCTAATATTTGCCGCAGGATCAAATGAAAGGGAGAAATCATGACTGATTTCTCATCAGAGTTCACTATCAAACAGCCTAATTGCTTCCCAGATATAAATAGCTAATGGCATATTGTTAAGGCAATTGGAAAACTTGTCACCAGTGCACTTGGAATTTGTGACATTTTTAACATCCCCCTTCTTAATACAACTCGCCACCATTTTTTGAGCACACTAACGAGTTCTTCATGGTGGTGCAGCCCTGGATAGTTCAGAGGAGCAAATGCCGGCTTGTTGCTGGTTTCATGTAACCGTGCCCTTTGATATCGTTTTTTTTTTAAGTTTGTAATAATGCTGTGACTACTGCTGTTCACAAATATTTTATTTATAAAATCTATCCTCCCCTAGGGCTGGTACAGAGGATCTACAAGCTGAAGCCTAGTCTATAAACTCCACTCACTCTAGGAGACTGAGCTTCTTTCTCTAACATCAATCGCTGAGCTGGGTGTTTAGACAGAGTAAGCTAGCTGTGCTTCCCAATCGCAACAGAGAAAGCAAAGCATCTCTTTGCAAATAGGTTTTCCCATTGTGGCATTCCTTAGACAAAACACATTTAGAGAAATACCTTGTGAATAACAAGGCCTTATCTTTCAGTGGGAGTGCTAGAGGCCAGTGCTAAAGGCAAGAGTCAAAAAAAAAATGCCTTTTTAAAAACCTATCACCATCTCTAGATAAACATTTGAATAATAACCCTTAGGGACTTCAAACTATTGACATGTGACCATGTTGTCCCAGAGATTATTAAAAACACTGGTACAGCATGAGTTAAGGTCAGGTGGGTATTTTGTACCAGAAGGGCACTATATTTTGTACCAGAAGACCTGGGGTCTCAAGAGCACAAAGATTGCTGTCATTTACGTGGACTTCCATCCATGGAGTATTAAGCATGACTATAGTTAATGGTGGCTCAGTCAGTAAAGAATCTGCCTGCCTATGCGGAAGACCTGGGTTTTGATTCCTGGGTCAGGAAGATCCCCTGGAGTAGGAAATGGTAACCTACTCTAGTATTTTTGCCTGGGAAATCCCATAGGGAGAGGAGCCCAGCAGGCTACAGTCCATTGGGACGCAAAGAGTCGGATACACCTGAGCAACGAAACCACCATAGCTAATGCTAAACTATGAGCTGTATTTCAGACTTCAGTTAAATTTTATTTAGTAGCTAAAGCCAGAAGAAAAAGGCGTTCTTCATTTCCTCTCTCGATTTCCAAGAGAATAAAGCCAAGCTTTATTTACTGCAACCAACAGAGAACATGGCCATGGCCAACCACTGGCGGTTAGCGCCCCCCCAGACACCCATGGCCAGTCCCGGCTCCATGACCTGGGTGCTCTTTCCTCCTGCCTGCATGTCTTTTCCCCTCTCTGCATCCAGGGGGCATTGGGTTTTTTCCACCAAATTTCCAGCTTTCTCTCGGGCATCTCAGAGTGCCCCAGGCCCTTTTCTCTCTAGGCTCGTTTCGGTACACCCACCACTTTCTGCCCCCATCTGTCTCAGATCCTTTATCTAATATCCCCAACCGAATATGGCAGGAGCTTGATCAAAATTGGTGATAGTCCAACACCCATACCAGATATCTGGCTGTTGATGTTCAGCATTGTTTTCTGTCTGTTTTGTTTTTATTTTCACGCTGCATAGCATATGGAATCTTAGTTCCCTTACCAGGGATAGAACCCATGTCCCTTGCATTGGGAGCTCAGAGTCTTAACCATTGGACTTCCAAGGAAATCCCTGCTCTCTGGTTCTTGATCTATTGATGATGAAAGGGAACCTCTCTCCACTTTCTTAATATTTTACTCCTAAAATATCACAGGACTGGAGTATCACTCCCCATCTTCACCTCTAAAGCTTCCTCACAGGGAGTAGGCCACTAGCCAGTCACTCATCAAACTTGAATACAAATGATAAGCCAGATATTTTCTAGACCCTGGAAACAGAATATGAATAAAACACAAGTCCTGCCATCAAAGAGCTCATATGCAGACCAGTGAGCAGATGACAGCATACACCAGTGGTTGACGAGCGGGGCATTCACACCGAGGGAGCCTGCCACCTGCCCTTCAGAGACAGCTACTGGGTCTCCACACGAAGCTCAGGAATAATTCAGTAATTGGGCTCCACCCTTTGCAGGACTAGAATGTATGCAAGAAGACAGCTTGGGAGGTTTAATTCCATCAGATCCAAACTGAGGAACCTCTAAGTTCTGCCTCTGCTCTTGGTTACCTATTCACGCTTCATTTCTCTCCTCTGCCTCCCCTCTACTCCCCCTCCTTCCTTCCCTCCATCTCTCGCTTGCTCTCTATCTCTCTCACACACACACACACCAAACACCAACCCTGCGTGGGTGCCATCTAGAAAAAACTGCCTTCCTTCGAGGTACAGAGAAGCAGCAACCAGATATGTTATTAATCATACAGACATAGAGGTATTTCAGAGGATTATCAAGGATATCCATACTCATTCCTTTCCCCTCTTTGCTCCCCTCAAAGCCATGCTGGCAACACTCTTCCTTATTGATAAATAAGCCACTCTTATCAATGAGCCACTCTTCCTTATTGATAAATCAAGTCTGGGTGACTTGAGTTTGCGGGCACCTGCTCCTCATAGTGAATGGATGCTCTAAATGCCCCCATTACAAAGCTCGGTCTGCTCCTTTGATGAACGGTTCCATGTGAGGGAAGCTCTCACAGAGCAATTTGTAGTTCTTTCCTTTCAATCAATCCCAGATATAAAGGATGCACACTCCACTGATGGACCAATTCAATAACTGAGCCACCTCCCTCTTTACGGGACAATGCAGATGAAATGCTCTGTCAATTTAAACTGCTAGACAAATCTTGATTTTTCCAAAGCTAAGTGAGAGGCAAAACGCCCAGAAGAAGGAAATCAAACTATAATCATCCTCAAAGAAGATGTATTTATGATCCCTGAACTGACACTTCAGGGAAACTGATGGGCTAAAGATATATGAGTGAAATTGGACTGAGTATTTCTTTGGGTACCATAAAACGGAAGGGCATCTTATATCCCATGTTTTGTTGTCTTTAAGACATGAAAAGGAAAAAAAAATAACCCAGAAAAGGCAGTCTGGCCATGCTGCTTACTCACTGTTGAACTTTCTAAACCATCTACCTCTAATTCAACCTGACACTGCTAATTTTGGCATTAGAGTTTGAAACGAAAATCAATATCTGTTTTGAGCTTGAAAACAGAGCGACTGTACCTTGGGTAGAGCATGGGCCAGGCACTTATTTTCAGTGATCTGTAAGGAAGGTAATAGAAATTTTCCAATTTGGAGCATTGAAAAGGCTTATCCAGATGAAATGATTGTCTTGAAATTCACTGTGAACTGAATTCTTCCAGTGCTCTTAAGGCCTATTATAAAATGCTTTTCAAGCTTCCTTGCATGTTTTTCTTTTGAAAAACCCATGTTCCTGAGCATGTTTCCCACATGAGATTTGAAGACTTTGCCTGCCTTTCCTGCTAGGACAAAAGGTCTCCGACTAATGCAGATGGAGAGCGAAAGGCTCCAGACCAGAAGACTGTTGACCCTGTGCTGTCAGGCTGAGAACTCGCCTGCTGCTCTTACTGAAAAAGAAAGCTGTCTGCGGAGTTCATTTTGCATTGGGTTCTCTATTACCTTCACTTGTTTTCTATTACATTCAAATCTCTCCGAAGAAAATTGGATCACTGAAAGATGTTTTTGAGAACATAGGCTGCTATAATCTAACCTTTACTTCAATCTAGTCCTCTGATCAACTATTTTGTTTGAACGTAGGAAGTAAGAGGAAGGAGGAAGTGAAAGGAAAAGGGAGGGGGAGAGAGAAAGGAAGGAGGGAAGAAGAGAGGAAAGTTGGTTCACACTGATGTGTCTAAACAAAAAATGTTTTAGTGTTTTGAAGTATTTCTTGTTTAAGATTTTTTTTGATGTGGACCATCTTGAAAGTCTTTATTGAATTTGTTACAGTGTTATTTCTGCTTTACGCTTTATTTTTTTGGCCATGAGCCTGTGGGAATCTTAGCTCCCCCACCAGGAACTCAACCCACATCCTCTGCATGGGAAGCATAGTGTCTTAGTCACTGGATCACCCGGGAAGTTCCTTTTATAATTATTAGATATATTTGCTACATATACTGATTTCTATACCATCTGAGCTGCAAAGATTGTAAGAATTCTCTCCTCCTAGAAAGAGAGCAGTATGGGAAGAATCCTTGTGTGCCCACTATAGAATTATGTTGTAACTCCAGCAATATATGCTCTATTGCTATTCCAAAAGGGACACAAATAAATTCTTTTTTCAACCAAAATGTCACATTCCTTACTATTCCATGTCTGATCTTAACTTTTAACTTGAGCCTCCACACACACCCGTTAATACTTAGGTAGCATCCTTTCCCCAAATGCCCTACTAAGGAAAATATAGATAGTCAAGAGTCAAGTGCCTTCCACACACAGATAGTTTCTTGAGGAGTAATACTATTGACAGCTTAGTATGTGTCCTCCCGGGCATGTTTCTAGGCAGCTGAGTCCATGGTTTTGCTTTTTCTTTGTTTGTGTTTTGTCTTATTTTGAAGTATAATTGACCTAGAACACTATGTAGATCCAGGTGCACAACAAAGTGGTTTGATATTTCTCCACATTCCAAAATGATCAGCACCATCTGTCACCATACAAAGAGATTACAGTGTTACTGGTTATATTCCCCATGCGATACATCTTATCCATGTGACTCATGTATTTTGTAACTGGAAGTCTGTACCTCTTAATTTCCTTCATCTATTTTACTCATTCTCTCAACCCCTTCACCTCTGGCAAACACCTGTTTGTTCTCTGTATCTGTGAGTCTGTTTCTGCTTTTTTTATGTTTGTTCATTTATTTTGTTTTTAAATTATACATACAAGTGAAATAAACTGTTATTTGTCTTTCCTCTTCTGACCTATTTCACATAGTATAATACCCTCTAGATTTATCCATGTTGCTGAAAATGGTAAGATTTCATTATTTTCTATAGTTGAGTAATATTCCTTTGTATATATGTATCACATCTTCTTTGTCCATTTATTTAATCAATGGACACTTAGGTTGCTTCCATATCTTGGCTATTATAAATAATGCTGCAGTGAACATAGGGGTGCATATATCCATTCAAATCATTGTTTTTGTTTTCTTTAGAAAAATACCCAAAAGTAGAATTGCTGGAGGCCGTATAGTAGTTTTCATTTTTTGAGGAACCTCCATACTATTTTGCATAATGGTTTTAACAGTTTACATTCCTACCAAGAATGCATGAAAACTCCTTTTTTCTCCACATGTTTAGGACTTATTTGTTTTCTTTTTGATAATAATCATTCTAATTGGTGTGAGGTGGAATCTCACAGTGGCTTTGATTTGCATTTCCTTGATGATTAGTTATGTTGAGCATCTTTTCATGTGTCATCTCTGTGTCTTCTTTGGAAAAAGGTCTATTCAGGTCTTCTGATCATTTTTAATTGGACTGTTTTTTATGTTAAATTTCATGAGTTCTTTTTATATTTTCAGTATTATCAGATATGTCATTTGCAAATATCTTCTCCCATTCAGAAGGCTACCTTTTAATTTTGTTAGGAGTTTCCTTGGCATGCAAAACTTTTTAGTTTGGTGTAGCCCCATTTGTTTATTTTTGCTTTTGTTTCCCTTGCCTGAGGAGACATATCCAAACACATCACACACACACACACACACACACACACACACACACGCACATATATATATATATATATATATAATTACTATGATCAGTGTCAAAGAAAGAACTGTCTGTGCTTTCTTCTAGGAGTTTTAAGGTTTCAGGTCTTACACTTAGGTTTCAAATACATTTTGAGTTTATTTTTGCACTTGGTGTGAGAAAGTTTGACGGTTTGACTGTCAAAGAGTCAGACAGTTTGACTCTTTTACAGGTAGCTGTCCAGTTTTCCCAACACAGTTTTTTTGAGGAAACTTTTTCTTTTGACATAGACTAATTGACCATATAAGCATGTTTATTTCTGGGCTTTCTATTCTGTTCCATTGATCTATGTGTCTGTTTCTGTGTCAGTACCATACTGTTTTGATGATGGTAGCTTTGTAGTATCATTTTGAACCAGAGACTGTGATACCTCTAATTGTGTTTTTCTTCCTCAAGATTTTTTGACTATTCAGTGTCTATTGTGTTTCCACGCAAATTTAAAATTATTTGTTCTAGTTCTATGAAAAATATCATTAGTGTTTTGATGGGGTTTATATTGAATCTATAGAATGCCTTGTGCTATATGGTCATGTTAACATTATTAATTCTCCCACTCCATGAGCACAGTATATCTTTCCATTTGTTTGATCATTTGCAATTATTTTTATTAATGTCTTAAGGTTTTCCCACTTCAAGAAACAACCCATGAACTGTAGCCTGCCAGGCTCCTCCGTCCATGGCATTTTCCAGGCAAGAATACTGGAGTGGATTGCCACTTCCTTCTCCAGGGGATCTTCCCAACCCAGGGATCGAACCCAGATTTCCCGTGTTGCAGACTCTTTACCATCTGAACAATCAGGGAAGCTCCTCTGGAGAATCCCATGGACAGAGGAGCCTGGCAGGCTACAGTTCATAGGGTTTCAAGAGTCGGACATGACTTAGTGACTAAACCACCACCACCACCACCAAGGTTTTCCATGTACAGGTCTTTCACCTCCTGGGTTAGATTTATTCTTTTTGATGCAAAAATGTAAATGGAATTGGAATTGTTTTCTTTATTTCTCTTTCTGATACCTCATTTTTAGTGTATAGAAATGCAATATATTTTGCATATTAATTTGTATCCTACATTTTATTGAATTCAGGTTGCCTGCACCAGTGTCCTCAAGGTATAATGAACTCCCCAAAATGGCTGCCACTGTCCTCAGGGGGAGTCCCAGTTGCCTCCTATCTCTCCTGGAGGTGCTCCAAGATCAGCAAGTGGGTCTGACCCAGGATCTTTTCTAATTCCTGCCTCTGCCTTAGGTCTCAGAGCTTGGGAGATTCTGCAGGAGCCCCTTAAGAGCAGAGTCCCTGTTTCCTACAGCCCTGTGGCTCTCCTGTACACAAGCCCTGATGGCCTCCAAAGCAGGGTATTCTGGGGGCTTTGATTCTGGTACAGTACCAACAGGCTGGAGTGCCCACTGCCGGGCTCCTTGGGGAGAACCTCTCCATTTAAAAAAAAATACCTCACTGATAGTGTAAAAGAGATTGCAGTGGTCTCTGAGAAGCAAATGTCTAGGTACGCTGGAAAGCCATAATATTATGTTTACATGCTAATAACTGCCTGGCCGGTTCAAATATTACCTGAAAATCATCAGTGTAATATTTCCTCCAGCTCCTATTTGACACCTTGAGAAAGCCACTCTGGAAGACTTTTTTGGTAGGCATTTGTCATTCTTAAGATGAAAACCAGTGATTTAAAGAATAAGTTATCCATACTCTAGCTAGATAACATAATAACATAAAGTAGGGTAAGTAAATAGATTCTATTTAAATAATAGGTCTAATAATACTTTAAAATATGCCCCTTAAAGTCCATTAAGTATTAAGCTATTATTTTTTTCAAGGAAAACATATTTGAAATTAGGTCTATGACTGCCATTATTTCATGCAAGCTCATGAATTTTTGTAGTTGTGATATATATCATACTTACAGAAGTGTGTAAAATATATATAGTTCATCCAAATATTCATGTATTAATCAGAACATGATGCTAAATTCCATAGCATGCCAAATCCATACTAAGTCAGAATGTTCAGAATTTACCTTTAATTGTTAGAATAAATCATTATCAGCTTTTAGATCTATAAACTCACCCATTCAAAAATTTATTATTGAAAAATATTGTAAGTGTTGTAAAGATTTTTCAGTTAGGATTCTTACCTTCAAGAAGTTTTCATTTTGCTCAAGGATACAAGATCCTTCCACATGATTTTTTCAAATAACTATGAGAGATAACTCTGTCTTCATGAGTGGATTCATAGAAGAGTTGAGCTTGAGGAATGAGTTTGATTCTTTGTCCCAGTGGGTCAGGTAGATCCCCCGGAGTAGAAAATGGCAACCCACTCCAATATTTCTTCCTGGAAAATTCCATGCTTGGTGGTCAACAGTCTATGGGGCCACAAAGAGTTGAAAGCAACTGAGCAACTAAATGCGTGTGTAGACACACACACACACACACACACACACACGGACAGAGGAATAGAAAAAAAGAAAATCTAAAGATTAGCGGAGGCTTTCTGGGTGTTTCGGTGGTAAAGAATTCACCTGCCAGTGCCAGAGATGAGGGAAACAAAGATTCAGTCTCTGTGTTGAGAACATCCCCTGGAGTAGGAAATGGCAATGCACTCCAGTATTCCTGCCTGGAAAATTCCATGGACAGAGGAGTCTGATGGGCTATGTCCATGGGGTCACAAGGAGTCTGATGTGAATTTTTTTAAGTTTTTATGCAAGGGTCAAGTGAATAAAACAGCCCTTTAGGAAGATTAACCCAGGGGTAGAATATTAGATGGATACTAGGGGTAAGAAAGAGAGAAGCCAGAGAGACCAGTTAAGAGAGTAGTGTATTAGATCAGGTAATAGATGCTAAATTAAAGTGAAAGTCTTAAAAATGGAGAGGGAGAGCTAGTGTGTAAAAACCTTCATGTTAAAGTATTTTAACTTACAGTTTTTCTTCTTGAAATAATCATAATTTGTATAGTTTGTTTCAGGCACTTAGCTAGGTGCCAAGGCTAAAGAGATAAAATATGGATCCTCTTTTCAAATATTCAATAAAATAAAAAGCAATCCTATAAAAAGTATTCACAATTGAATTCTACCAAACTTTTAAGTAATAGATAGCTCCAATGCTATTTAAACTTTTCAAGGTTACAGGAAAAAAGGAAGCATCCAATTATTTTTGTGAAACCAGTATAAGACTTAATACAAAAACTTAACAAAGCACTAAAATAGATTAGTAATTATAGATCAATCTCACTTTCAAACAATACCACAAAATCTTGAAGAAGCAGAATCAAGTAAACTATTAAAAGAATAACATGCCATGACCAGCTGAGGTTTCTAACGGGAGTGTGAAGACAGCCCATTTTGGGAGATCTGTTAATATAACTCACTGCAACTGGGATGAGCATGGCCTTCCCTCAGAACCCGGTGTAAGAGTAAAGATGGCTCCCAGGCTCCCCCTATTCATCCAGAGATCTAGATGTTGGATAATGTCACTTCATTTCTGCCTCCACATCAAAGTTGGCATGCATAGAGAGGGCAGCCAATCTCTGTGAGCTCCAAGCAAAACTCCTGGCATTGGCCCAGTCCCCAGCTTTACCCCCACTATCTGTAGGCTATCAGGAGGAACCTCATTGTGTCTGTTGTCACTGTTCAGAGCAGTGATGACAAAAAATCCTGATCTCCCAAGACTGTCCTCCCATAAGGTTTTCTATATATCCACTTGCCCCCAATCCTAATTCTCTTCAAACCCTGAAATCTTTCATTGAGTCGTCAGAAACCCACAGTCAGAAAAGCAACACCCTCCACCTTTTCTCCCAGTATTCTTTTTGCTGCTTGTGTTGACTGAAACCTGGCTATCTTCCCAAGGTATCACCTTCTCTGCTGTGTTCTCAGGTGATGGCAGTCTTCTCTTCCATATCCTTGGGACCTTTGAGCCTAAAGGTATGACAAGTAACCTTGACCTTACTGCTACTTTGTGCAGGCCAAGACCCTACCTATAAATCTCAAATAATGAGACTATATTCTCTTACAGTTTGCAGTCATCTATCTCCATGTCTGTCCTTTTCATCCATTGAAGCTTTCAGCTCCTGGTTCATTGTTACCACACATAATGATCTTCGAGCATTTTCTTCTCTCACTTTCTTAACCTCCTCTACTTCGGGGACCTTGTCCTTCATCTTATCTTACCTACTCATTCCTGTCATTAAACCTAGACCTTGTTAATAGTGAAAACTGCACTGCCTTCAGAAACTCAGCTTCAAAAATCCCACTATCTTCTGCCCCTCCACTTTGCTTCACATAATAAATACAGAGAAAGACACAAGAAGCGGGCAAGGCACAACCTTTAAATGAATGATGTAGCCATTGAGGACATGACAAAAACTGGTCAGAATCAACTAGGTTCAAGATGGCAGACAAGTCAACTTCCACTAGAGCATTATTTTTTTTTAATTGGAGTATAATTGCATTACAATATTGTGTTAGTTTCTGCTGTATAGTGAGGTGAATCAGCTATATGTATGCATATATCCTCTCTCTCTTGAATGTCCCTCCCACCCTCCACATCCCACCCCCTAGTCATCACAGAGCACTGAGCTGCATTCCCTGTGCTATCCAGCAGCTCCCACTAGCCATCTGTCTTAGACATGTAAGTCAATCCTACTCTCCTGATTCATCTCACCCTCCCCTTCCCCCACTGTGTCCACATGCCCCTTGTCTACATTTGCATCTCTATTCCTCCTCTCCAAACAGCCAATCTATACCATATTTCTAGCTTCCATACATGTGTTAATATATGATGTCTATTTTTCTCTTTCTGACTTACTTCAGTCTTTATGACAGACTCTAGGTCCATCCACATCACTACAAATGACCCAATTGTGTTCCTTTTTATGGCTAAATAATATTCCATTATATGTATGTACCACATCTTCTTTATCCATTCATGTGTCAATAGACATCTAGGTTACCTCCATGTCCTGGCTATTGTAAATAGTGCTGTAGTGAACAAAGCAACTGACAAAGAATTACTCTCCAAAATATACAAGCAGCTCACGCAGCTCAATATCAAAACATACAAGAAACAACCCAATAAAAAAATGGGTAGAAGGCCTAAATAGACACTTCTCTAAAAAAGACTTACAGAGGGCCAATGAAGACATGAAAAGATGCTCAACATTGCTCATTATTAGAGAAATGCAAATCAAAACTACAAAGATGTATCACTTCACACCAATCAGAATGGCCATCATCAAAAAATCTACAAACAATAAATGCTGGCGAGTGTGTGGAGAAAAGGGCACCCTCTCACACTGTTAGTGGGAATGTAAATTGTTGTTAATTGTTGTGAATGTGAATGTAATTCACAACCACTATGAATTAAAGTAGGGAGGTTCCTTAAAAAACTAAAAAAATATAGCTTCTCAGCTTTTTGTCTAAGATCAAGTGTAAAAAAACTAAAAATAGACCTACCATATGACCCAGCAATCCCACTACTGGGTACATACCCTGAGAATACCATAATTCAAAATGGTGCATGTATTCCACTAGACCTGAGCCTCCTTATACGCTCGTTGTAATACATCAGCATGCTAAATAACACACTCACAGGCGCCGTGACATTTTTGAGGCTAATCATAAAAGCCCAAAAAGCGAGCAGTGATCCAATTCCTGGAAATCTCTGCCCCTTTCTCAAAATAGTTGGAATAATCCTCCCATGCGTTCACCTATGAAATTACCCAACCTATATAAAGAGGTAAGAGATGGATCACAGACTTTAAGCTGCTTAAAGACAGAGGGAAAAAAAGATAAGTTAATAAATTGGGGAAACAGGTAAAAGTATTAGAATTCCCCTGTGAGACTTAAAGCTTAACAATGTAGAGATGTTAGTTTGGGGGAAGAAATCTACGAGTATCAAGTTAAAAGCAAGAGTAGGAAATGCCAACACTCGGGATCAGAGTTAAGGTTGACATTGCTGGAATCTTAATGAGAGCAACTTAAGTCTGTGATCCATCCCTTACCTCTCAGTCTTCTGCGTACTTGCCTGGTAAACCGTTACGTTAATAACTGAACTCTCTGCCTGCTTGCTATTTGTATCTTTACCCCAGAATGTCACTGCAGAAAAATATACAGCCAAGTGATTGGCCTCATTTTAAATTCACGATCACTAACCTCAAGTGGGCCCTTAATACTAACCCCGATCACTATATTCTCTGAGTTCATTCTCTCTTCCCTTCTCCTAGACAATTATGTCACATTTTTGTCCCCTTTCCCCAAACCTCCAACACTTTCTTGTCCATCTCACTCTCAATTGATGACCCTATTTCCTATTTCATTAAAAAGAAAAAAAAATCAAAAGAATACTTCAGTGAAATATCATCCCGTCTACTCATTCACTGACATCTCTGCTCAATACACATTCTCTCCTTTTACTGAGGATTGACTGCTCAGCTCCTAGCCTAGGCCAACCTGTCCACCTGTGTCCTATCTCTCATCCATTCTCATTTTCTCAAAGCCATTACCTCCAACAGTTCTCCCCTCCCTCTCCATCTGCATCAAATGGCCTGTAGATCATTCTTATCAGTATATGATCGTACGGTAATTTCTCTCATCTTTAAAAAAAAAAGTCTTTTGACCTCACAACTTCTCACCAGCTACTGTCCCATTTCTCTATTCCACTGTATCACAATTTAAAGAATCATCTGTTAGTTGTCTGTAATTACTCTCTTCCCACTCACTCCTGATCCGCTTGTTTCCATCCCGCCTTCTACCAAGATCGCTCTTCTCGAGCTCGTCGATGCGTTTTACATCGCCAAACCCAGTCGTCATTTCTCAGCCCTCCTCATTTAACCTGTCAGCAACCCTGAGCAGGGTTGATTACTCCCTCCTCCTTTGTCTTTTTTTAATGTTTTTTTATTTATTTGGCTGAACCAGATTTTAGTCGGGGCACTCAGGAGCTTTGATCTTTGTTGTGGCATGTGGGATCTAGTTCCCTGACCAGGGGTTGAACCCAAGCCCCCTGCATTGGGAGCTTGGAGTCTTAGCCCTTGGACCACCAGGGAAGTCCCACTCCTGCTTCTTTAATTCTACCCTAGCCACTCCTTCTCAGTCCCCTTTGCTGATTCCACTTAATCTACCCGATCTTTAAATGTTAGAGTGACCCATGGCTCAAGCTTTCATTTCTTCTCTTTTCTGTTTGCACTCATTCTCTTATTGATCTCATCCAGTTTCATGGCTCAAGTACTATTTATTCACTAATAAAGTTCAAATTTATGTATGCTGCCTGGAGCTGTCCCCTGAATTCTGGGCTTCTGTACCCAAATTCCTCCTTGTCATCTTCACTTGGATGTCTAGCAGACATCTCAGATTTGGGAGATGCAAAATCATCCTCTCATCACTTCACTTCAAATGAGCCCAAAGCGTGCTCCCCTAGGCTTTCAAGTCTCAGTTAATGGATGCCTCATTTGTGCGTGCGTGCTAATTTGCTTCAGTCATGTCTGACTCTGTGGACTGTAGCCCACCAGGCCTCTCTGTCCTTAGGGTTCTCCATGGACAAGAATACTGGAGTGGGTTTCCATGCCTTCCTCCAGAGGATCTTCCCGACTCAGGGACTGAACCCATGTCTGTCAACATCTCCTGCATTGGCAGGCAGGTTCTTTACCACTAATGCCCCCTGGGAAGCCCATTCACATACACATTTAAAACCTGAGTGTCATCCTTAATCTCCTCACATCAACATCAAGTCTGCCAACAAATCCTGTTCCTTAAAAATGTATTGAGTATCATGTAACTTCTCATGATCTCCCTGCTACCAGCACGTTCCAAGCCATCCTATGCCCACAATGGCCTGTGAGACCATGCATGATCTGGCCCTCTGTCAGCTCTCTGACCATCTTCCTACTGCTCTCAGCGACCTTTGCTTCTCTCCCTCTCCCCATAAGGGTCTTCTTTCTGTCCCTGGACCATACCAGGCATGCTTCCACACCAGGACCTTTGTGTTTGCTGGTGCAGTGCTCTTTCAAGATATTTCCAAAGCTTATTTACCTTAGAATTTTAGTCGGATATCATCAGGTCACACTTTTTCATTGGAGCATAATGGCTTTACAATGTTGTGTTAGTTTCTGCTGTACAGAAACTATGAAACTATAGCTGCGAATCAGCTGTGTATCCCCTCCCATTTGGACCTCCCTCCCACCCTCCCTGGTCACATTTTTAAAACCACCCCCTGCACACATATATACATTCCCAATAGGTATACACTTTGCTTCCCCTATAGCATATATTATTATCTGACATCACATGTTTTATTTATTTACTGTCTGTCTTTAACCTCTAGAGATGTAAACTCCATGACAAAAAGATTATTTTCTGTTTCCTTTCCTCAGCATTGTATCCCCCAAACTTAGAATATAGACACATTATATGTGTCTCAGCAATTTGCTGAATGCATGAACAGCTGAAGAGAAAGATCACTTGATTATTCCAATGGAGCTCACAATACATTTAATAAAATTCATTATCTATGATAAAAATAATTCCATTAAAGACAATAATAACATAAAGATACCCACTATCACAGCTATCTTTTAACCTTGTCATAGAAAAAAAAAAGAAGATATATAAGAACTAGAAAAGTATGAGAAGAGTGCATGCTTATTTATGTAGATAAAATCGCTTAATTGAAAAACCAAACTGACGAATGGATAAGAAAGCTGTGGTACATATACACAATGGAATATTACTCAGCATTAAAAAAAAAATCATTTGAATCAGTTCTACTCAGGTGGACGGAACTGGAGCCTATTATCCAGAGTGAAGTAAGCCAGAAGGAAAAACAACAATACAGTATACTAATGCATATATATGGAATTTAGAAAGAGGGCAGCGAGAACCCTGCATGCGAGACAGCAAAAGGAACGCAGACATATAGAACAGACTCATGGACTCTGTGGATGAGGGCAAGGGTGGGATGTTATGGGAGAATGGCATTGATACATGTTAATTATCATATGTGAAATCAATCGCCAGCCCAGGATTGATGCTCAGGGCTGGTGCACCGAGATGTCCCAGGGGGAGGGAATTGGGAGGGAGGAGGGAGGGGGATTCTGGAGGGGGAGCATATGTAAACCCATGGCGGTTTCATTTCATTGTATGGCAAAACCAATAAAAAAAATAAAAAGGAAAAGCTAATGAAAATCCTTATAAACAACAACAGAACTTTATGACCAGATACAAAATTAATATGTAAAAAATAGTCTTCTAACCTCTGCTTAAATGTAGAAAGCTAGAAAGAATGTCATTCTCATCCTTACAGCAACAACAAAACTACTAAATCTGCAAAATAAATTTTTCTTGAACTCATGAGAGACCTGAAATCACAGGGCAACCAATCAAACTCTACAACCAGAAGAGGAAAACTAGCAATGTGCTTTATAAAAATAAAGTAGTACTACATGACAGCATACACAAACAAGTTTTTTTAAAAAAAATGTTCTTAAATGAACCTGGGGGGAAAATCCATAAATATCACAAAGATTTCATCTCTTTTATAAAAAGAGATTATAAATCAGTAAGCCAAAGACCAATAACCCCATTTTTTTAATGAAGGGGAAAAAAGGATATAGAGAGTTTGCTGAAAAGCAAATTTTAAAATTGTGTAAAATTTTAAAAAGTGAGAAAATGCTGATCTTTATTCATGATAAGAAAAATGTGAATGAAAAGTATAGGAGGAAATTTTTAGCTCTCAAATTGGCAAGTTTGATAATGCAATATGTTTGGTGAGCATATGATGGTACAGTTATATCCCATGTATTACTGGTAAAAGTCTAAATACAACCTCTAGGGAGAGTAGTCTGGCAGTTTTAGAAATTTAAAGTACACACAGCTTTGACCCATAATTCCCTGTTTACTCAACATATTCATTCATTCATTTGTTCATTCTTTCACCTATTAACTAAGCATCTCTATGTGCTAAGCATTGTCTGAGGCACTGGAGATAACAGCAGCAAATAAAACAGTCTCCACTCTCATGCAACTTATTCACTAGAGGGGAATCTAGACAGCTGCAAACATAAGCATATAACATGACATAATCCATTATAGTGTAATATGCAGTAAAATATGATATATATATCCCACTGTGTATGGACAGAGAGTGATGGAATAGGACAGTTCTACTCTAGATAGAATGGATAAAGAAGACCTTTCAGAGGAGGTAACATTTCAGGAGAGACCTAGTTAAAGTAACGGAGTGAACATAAGCGTCTCTTGGTGGGGGGAATGATGAGGGACAATCCAGACTGAAGGAAGAACAAATGCAAAAGCCTTACAAATGCCGAAGTATTGACTTACAGTATTGTAACTATAAGAGGTTGCAAACAATTTAAATGTTCAATAAGGCATTTAGTGACCGGTTAAATTATAGTGCATCCATAGGTGAGACACTATTACACTATTAGCAACGAATGAAGCAACTCCCTATGTACTAAAAAATAACAGTCAAGAGAATGAGAAGACTAGCCATAGACTGGGAGAAAATATTTGCCAAAGACACTTCTGATAAAGAACCTTATTCAAAATACACAAAGAACTCTTAAAACTCAACAATGGGAAAAGAAACAACCTAGTTTAAAGAAAGTCAGAGATCTGGAGACACCCTTCACCAAATGTCATCTGGTATTTGTGTCTCTGTGTCTGACCTAACTCACCTAGTATGGACAATCTCTAGATCCATCCATGTGGCTGCAGGTAGCATGATTTTGTTCTTTTTGATGGATGAGTGGTATTCCATTATATATATGTACTGCATCTTCTGTATCTGTTCCTCCGTCAATTGACATTTCCATTCCCATGTTTTGGCTATGGTAAATAGCGCTGCAGTGAACATTGGAGTGTATATATCTTTTCAAATTATGGTCTTCTCTGGCTGTATGCCCAGGAGTGGGATTGTTGGGCCATGTAGTATTTTATTTTTAGTTTCTTAAGGAACCTCCATACTGTTCTCTATAGCGGCTGTACCAATTTACATGCCCACCCATGGTATAGGAGGGTTCCCTTCCCTCCACATCCTCTCCAACATTATGTCATCTGTTAAATAAGAAAACAGATCAGCATGAGTGACAGAGAATGAGATATGAGGGCAAGGTTGTTTCAGAGAAGTTTTTTAAATAGGTGGTTTAGATATAAAGCTACAAGAGACTCTACTCAAATTGTTATGTAACTCACTTGACATTCCCAGCGCATATGATGAAATGCTGCAAGATGCAGAACAGATTCACACAACTTTAAACTGCAGGAAGTATTTGGTTTTTCACTCCCAGTTTCTTAAATAAAAATTGCAATGAATATATATTTTAATATATTTATATTATATTCACTTATCTATTCCTATTATTTATATATTAAATATTCATATAATTGTATATATACTGATAAATTTGATGTGGCCATTTTTAAAATTTGATATGGTCCTATCACTGAAAATCTTATTTTATATTTTTCTTCAACTTAATTCATTCTTAATGGGATTAACCATAAAAGAATAATTCTTTTCCAGTAATTTTTGTCATTTGAATATGTATTGTCATCATTTTTAATATCTCCCCATTCATTAAAACATAATTTATGTATTGTCTTTCTACATATAAATTGTCAGTTTTGAAATATGGTGCTTTTTCTTTCCCCTAGCCACAGTGCAAGAGAGCCAAAGGAGGTAAACTTGAAAGGAGGAGGTTATCTGTGTAGTAAGGAAAAACAGTCTTCCAGTTCTGCTCTCTTCCTCTTTTCTCTCCTCTGTGCCTAATACAATTACATAACTGAAATGCATGAAAGTGGCTCCATATCCTCTTTACTCTTTAACAGAATCCATAAAAATTAAGATATTTTGTGTAGCTTAAGCCTTCTTTCATTAAAGTAAAAGTGTCCGCCGCTCAGTCATCTCTGACTGTTTACGACCCCATGAACTGTAGCCTCTATCCACAGAATTCTCCAGGCAAGAGTACTGGAGTGGGTCGCCATTTCCTTCTCCAGGGCATCCTCTTGACCCGGGGATCGAACCTGAGTCTCCTGTATTGCAAGAAGGTTCTTTACTGTCTGAGCCACCAGGGAAAAGAAATTTTAAATAAGTGGGTTTTTTTTTTCTTACATACAAAACAGAAATGAACCCACAGATATAGAAAACAAACTTATGGTTACCAGAGGGGAAAGTGGAAGAGGACAAATCAGAAGGTTGGGATTAACATATACACACTATTATATATAAAATAGATAACCAACAGGAACCTAATGTATAGCACAAGGAACCATACTCAATATTTTGCAATAACCTACAAGGGAAAATAACCTGGGGAAAATGTATGCATGTATGTAAAACTGAACACAACATTGTAAATCAACCATACTTCAATTAAAAAATGAGTATAATGCTCCCCTCCAAAAAATAAGTAGTTCTTTCAAAGTTAACTGTTTTAAGTTATTTTAGCAGCTATGCATAAAGATCCCTTTTCTGAAGCACTGCAGATATATTAACTCAGAATTTAGACTTTTTCTGCTTTTCTAGAAACATGAGAAAATAATATATTTAAGAAGAAAGCAAGTTCTTTAAAACTAAGTACTTCTTATGTATTCATTAAAGAGTTACCTATAGATCTTGCTGAAGAACTTTTTCTAATTAGCTGGCTTTTCAGACCAATAGTTTTGTCTTTATCTTTTTTGCTCTCACCTGAACTTTTAAGGGCAGACATAAGTCATTTATTCTGCTTTTCAATAGATATTTATTGGTCATCTACTTTGTGCCAAGCAATACTTTATTATATCACATCTTTTCAGTATAAGCAGAGTTGAGATTTTTTTAATTAAAGTATACCTGATTTATAATGTTGCGTTAATTTCTGCTGTACAGCAAAGTGATTCAGTTATACATATATTTTCCTTTTTATATTCTTTTTCATTATGCTTTATCACAGGATATTGAATATAGTTCCCTATGCTATGCAGTGAACCTTGTTTATCCATTCTATATATAATTGTTCACATCTGCTAATCCCCAAATCCCAATCCATCCCTCCCTCACTCCGCCTCAGCAACAAGTCTGTACTCTATGTCTGTGAGTCTGTTTCTGTTTTGTAGGTAAGTTCACTTGTGTCATATTTTAGATTCCACAAAAAGTATGTCATGTGATGTTTGTCTTTCTCTAACTTATTTCACTCAGCATGACACTGTCTGGGTCCATCCACAGTAGTACAGATGGCATTAATTCTTTTTTATGGCTGAGTAATATTCCATTCTATTTATGTATTGCATCTTCTTTATCCATTCCTCTGTCAATGATACGTTGCATTTTTTAAAAAAAATGTTTCAAAGTTTAGTTGATTTACAGTGCTGTGTTAGTTTCAGGTGTAAAGCAAAGTGTACTCTTATAAATATATATAATCCACTCTTTTTTTAGATTCTTTCCCGTATAAGTCATTACAGAGTATTGGGTAGGGTTACCCATGCTATACAGTAGGTCTTCATAAGTTCTTTATATGTAGTAGTATGTATATGTCAATCCCAAACTTCTAGTTATTATTTGTCACATTTTTAAAAGTAAATCATAAGCTATAAGTTGTGTTCATTCAGGACACATTAAGTATATACTATCTCCAAGATACCATGCAAGGTACAGGGATGAATATATTACTTTTCAGAAGAGAAAAGTCTATAATCTGAAGATTACAAAAAATTGTGATTACATACTTATATTCAAACCACAACAGTTTTTTCAAAAATGACTTCTTATCTGTAAGTCAAAATACATGTGCAGGTGTGTAATGTACACGTATTAAGGGTGCAAACTCTAACACAGAGATTCTCTGCTCCTCAAATTTTTGACCTGCCAATCAACCTATCAAAGACTCTGAGTCTGACCATGGGAAACCCAGCAGGCTTATTTTCCCTGAAACAAGCATCTAAATGCATTTATATGTATTCTGTTAATGTCTCAGTGGGTTTTTTTTAGACTCTCTGCTCCCTCATAGTTGTTTGTTGTTCAGTCATTCAGTCTTGACCAACTCTTTGCAAACCCCTTGGACTATAGCCTGCCAGACTCCTCTGTCCATGAGATTCTCCAGGGAAAAATACTGAAGTTGGTTGCCATTTCCTCCTCCAGGAGATCTTCCTGACCCAGGGATTGAACCCATGTCTCCTGTGTTGGCAGGGGGATTCTTTACCACTGTGTCACCAGGGGGCCTGAGGCAATGACTCAACTGTATGCGTGTTGTCAGGCCTGAGGACCTCTTCCTTCCTTGTCCAGGGGAGTGCTAACCTTCTCTCCTTTCATATAGCACTATTAACTGCTTTAACAAATTGCACATAAATCTCATTTTTTCTCTGAAGACCAGGCACTAGTACAGAGAATCATGCTGTGATCATAGATTGAGTCCTCCACTACAACCCTCTCCCCAGCCATGGACTGCTGAATCCATCTAACCTGAACACTACCACCAACTGTACCCCAGCATCTGTCACTCTCAAATGTATATTTTTTTCACTCAGGTGGTACTCAGTAAATATCTGTTGAATGAACGACAACTGAAAAGGGATTGCCAGTGGACAGACACAGCGTGTGGTCAACATAAGCTCTACCCACTATTGGAAAAGCCCCGTTCAAAACTTGTGTCATTTGAACAGTAAAGTAGCATTAATCTTCTTCTCACTCATTTTTATACAAGGGGAATTTAAAAAATGCTGAATCAAAAGTGTTCACTGAGCAACTGGATTGCTATTTGCGTTCTACAAAACACCTGTGGTTTTAGACCCAGAGGTGGTCTAAGCAGCATTTCAGAAGTCTTTGTGTATACTTTTTATTTCTCATTGGCCTCACCTTCTCTGAAAAGAATGGCTGACAACCTTTCCTTGTGATATCTGAGCTTTTAAGAGTGTTGTTTTATCTATTTTTTATGACCAACCTTACACTTGTTAAGTGTAATTTTGGCTTTATGTAACATAAAAAACCTGTGATAGGGTGCTCTGTGAATTAACGAGATTGGCTGGGCAAAAGACAAGAAATCGTTTAAAAACAAATATTCACATTAAATACCTTGGATAGGTAGGCCTTCTGGGGATTTTTCTCTAATGCAACAAAAGCACACCATTTCTGTTTTCAGAAATAGTTTCTCTCAGATCCAGAGCTCGTCTAAAGCCATATTACATAAGTAAGGGCTTTGTTTGTACATTGGCATTTTACATCTTACAATCTTACTAAATCCTTTCTTGATCAATCTGATATTGAACAGATCTATATTGATTTCTTGTACACTTGTTTATGGTATTTGTTTTGCTGTATCTAGGATTAAAAGCCAAATTAACAAGTGTAATCAATTTTCTTAGTGATAAAGAAAAGTCCTCTAGTACCCTTAGACACATTCATCTAGGGATTAAAAAAAACTTAAGTGAAGATGTTGTAATAAATGGATCGATTTATTCAATCACTGGGCAGATGAACATTAGCTCTGGGAAAGGGCTTTCCTCTAAGAGCTTTAGTTACTGAGTTTCTCTTGTGTTACACCAAACGATTTGCATTTTTAGAGAAATTTCATGTCTGCGGCGAGTTCCAGTGAAAACATGAATAAATTGCTTTTCTTTCTCTTTTTTTCTGACTTTATGAAGCTGAATCTATTAGGGGTTGAGTCAAAGTATAACGAAATAAAGGCAGCAACAAACCCAATGGAAACCCTGGCTTAAGTTCCTCATTGCCCAAGTTGTTGTTCTGTTAGTGGTCTTCAGGGAGATCCCTGGGGCACGTTGCAAATTTTTTAAACCACTACTTTAGAAACCATCTCCAGAAGACAAGAAAATGGACAAACAACAGTTAGGAACTTGACAGGCTTTCCATAGCAGTTCTTCATAAGATCAACTAAATGCTCCTCTCTGAGCCTAACACAATCCAGCTAACTAAGAGGCTTTCCTGTTACTCACCTTCCTTCTTTCGAATTCACTGGAGTGAGGGTGAATATGGCCTTCCTAGTTGGTGCTAGTGGTAAAGAATGTGCATGCCAATGCAGGAGATGGGGGTTCTATTCCTGGGTTGGGAAGATCCCATGGAAGGAGGCATAACAACCCACTCGAATATTCTTGCTTGGAGAACTCCATGGACAGAGGAGCCTGGTAGGCTACAGTCCATGGGGTCTCAAAGAGTTGGACACAAGTGAAGCAATTTAGCATGCATGAAATAGAATATGAAAGAGAATATCTATCTATGTATTATGTGTGTACAATGGAATTACTTTGCTGTACAGCAGAAACTAATACAACACTGTTCATCATCTACTCTTCAATAAAATATATATCTGACAATAATTAGGATATGATTATTTTAATTTAAAAATTTTGAAAAGTTCTATCACATCCCTTCATACAAAATACACTCTCAATCCATGGAAACAGATTTCATTTTTACTCATGATCTGAATGTTGCCGCTGAACAAAAGACAACCTGGTGTCCCTCCTTTTACCAAATTGGCTATTTTGCTCCAGTATTAAATAATAGATATAAGAAAGAAGAAATTTATACAAAACAATGAATCTCAAACTTTAGTGAGCAAGCAGATGACCTTCGTATCCTTTTAAAATGCAGATTCTGATTTACTAGGTCTAGAGTGGGAGATTTACAGGGTTTGGGAGGGAGAAAGGGGGTGGTTTCATAGAAAACTGTAATCTGATTTTGGTTATTCCATCTTGACCAGGAAAAAATGCAGAATCTATAATGCGGCACTCATTGGAGAAATTTTTAAAACTGTATGAAGACATCAACACTGTATTTATTTATCTAAGAAAGTGTCAAAAAAAAGTATCAGGGCAGATTGATAGATGTGGATCAGATAATCTCATTAAAAGTTTAGGTATCCAGAGAAAGAAATGCAGGATAATTCTGGGTCAATGTAATCAATTCAATTTTTCATCCGGTCTGGCTCCATTCTGTATTTAAAATAATGATGTTTAAGGGAAAAAAAGAACCTATAATTTTGAGTTTGAATATACCTCTGATCCTTGTATAAATTTTAATAGACTTCAAATATTAACAGAAGCCTTTGAAAATGGAATTGCTATGTACCAGAACCTGTAATGGTATGACCTAAATCAAATCCCTTATGATTATGCAGTGGAAGTGAGAAATAGATTCAAGGGATTAGATCTGATAGACAGAGTGCCTCATGAACTATGGATGGAGGTTTGTGACACTGTACAGGAGACAGGGATCAAGACCACCCCCAAGAAAAAGAAATGGAAAAAGAAAAAATGGCTATCTGAGGAAGCCTTACAAATAGCTGAGTGAAGAAAAGTGAAAAGCAAAGGAGAAAAGAGAAGATACACCCATTTGAATGCAGAGTTTCAAAGAATAGCGAGGAGAGATTAAAAAAAAAAAGCCTTCCTCGGTGATCAATGCAAAGAAATAGAGGAGAATAATAGAATGGGAAAGACTAGCGATCTCTTCAAGAAAATGAGAGACACCAAGGGAACATTTCAAGCAAAGATGGGAACAATAAAGGATAGAAACGGTAGGGACCTAACAGAAGCAGAAGATATTAAGAAGAGGTGGCAAGAATACACAGAAGAGCTATACAAAAAAGATCTTCATGACCCAGATAATCACGATGGTATGACCACTCACCTAGAGCCAGACATCCTGGAATGTGAAGTCAAGTGAGCCTTAGGAAGCATCACTACGAACAAAGCTAATGGAGGTGATGGAATTCCAGTTGAGCTATTTCAAATCCTAAAAGATGATGCTGTGAAAGTGCTGTACTCAGTATGCCAGCAAATGTGGAAAACTCAGCAGTGGCCACAGGACTGGAAAACATCAGTTTTCATTCCAGTCTCAAAGAAAGGCAATGCCAAAGAATGTTCAAACTACCACACAATTGCACTTATCTCACACTGTAGCAAATTCTCCAAGCCAGGCTTCAGCAATATGTGAACCATGAACTTTCAGATGTTCGAGCTGGTTTTAGAAAAGGCAGAGGAACCAGAGATCAAATTGGCAACATCCATTGGATTATCGAAAGAGCAAGACAGTTCCAGAAAAACAACTATTTCTGCCTTATTGCCTATGCCAAATCCTTTGACTGTGTGGATCACCACAAACTGTGGAAAATTCTTAAAGAGATGAGAATACCAGACCACGTGATCTGCCTCTTGAGAAACCTGTATGCAGGTCAGGAAGCAACAGTTAGAACTGGACATGGAACAACAGACTGGTTCCAAATCAGGACAGGAGTACATCGAGGCTGTATATTGTAACCCTGCTTATTTAACTTACATGGAGAGTACATCATGAGAAATGCTGGGCTGGATGAAGCACAAGCTGGAATCAAGACTGCTGGGAGAAATATCAATAATCTCAGATATGCAGATGATACCACTCTTACAGCAGAAGTTGGAGAAGAACTAAGGAGCCTCTTGATGAAAGTGAAAGAGGAGAGTGAAAAAGTTGGCTTAAAGCTCAACATTCAGAAAACTAAGATCATGGCATCCAGTCCCATCACTTCATGGCAAATAGATAGGGAAACAGTGACAGACTTTATTTTAGGGGGCTCCAAAATCACCGCAATGGTGACTGCAGGCATGAAATTAAAAGACAGTTGCTCCTTGGAAGAAAAGTTATGACCAACCTAGACAGCATATTAAAACGCAGAGAAATTAGTTTGCCAACAAAGGTCCATTTAGTCAAGTCTATGGTTTTTCCACTAGTCATGTATGATTGAGAGTCAGACTGTAAAGAAAGCTGAGCACTGAAGACTTGATGCTTTTGAGCTGTGGTTTTGGAGAAGACTCTTGAGAGTCCCTTGGACTGCAAGGGGATACAACTAGTCCATCCTAAAGGAAATCAGTCCTGAATATTCATTGGAAGGACTGATGTTGAAGCTGAAACTCCAATACTTTGGCCACCAATGTGAGAACTGACTCATTTGAAAAGACCGTGATGCTGGGAAAGATTGACGGCAGGAGGAGAAGGGGACGACAGAGGATGAGATGGCTGGATGGCATCACCGACTCAATGGACATGAGTTTGAGTAAACTCTGGGAGTTGGTGATGGACAGGGAGGCCTGGCCTGCTGCAGTCCATGGGGTTGCAAAGAATCAGACATGACTGAGCTACTGAACTGAGCTGAACTGAGAACTTGTAATATAGAAGACCACAGTTTAAGAGAATCTACCAAATCTACCCCAACTTAAAAGATGTATCCTGCTTTAAAATTTGTTACATCTTGACTGTTACACTCATCAGACATAGAATAACCACATCAGGATTTTGGCCTCAAAACACCAATGGAACAGATTAACTTGTTTGTTAACAAAAAGTAGGAAAGTATTACCAAGAAAATGCTGATGGTTTTGTTTTGTTTTGTTTTGGTCAAGGGTGGGGATTGTTTGGTTGGTTTTCATTGTTGTTTTTGTTTGTTTGTTTGGTAAAGTGGGATTAACTCTATAATCTCAGGCTTTTGTTCACATAATTGTTACATTCTATAAAATGAGAACTTCCATGAATGACAAACCAGTATTACCAAAAACGAGGGTGGGTATGAAAACAAGAGAAAAGGGAAAGAAAGTCCAGAAAAAAACAAGCATCGAATCATATGCTACCATCAAGTATGTTGACACTTAAACCATGCTTCACGTGACCAAACTGTTGAGATTTGCACTTTGTGATTATTATATGCAGTTTCTCTCTCTCTCACACACACACACAAAATCCATTCTCACACTTTGCTCTGTATCCCAAGAGACTGACTTCAGACTGTGTCTCACAATTTTATTGCCTTCTTTTTTTTTTTTTTTTTTTTTGACTTTTTTTTTTTTTTTTTAATTTTTTTTTTTTATTTATTTATTTTTTAATTATTGTTTTAGCCATACATTGTTATGATATCACCATGGGTTTACATATGCTTCCCCTCCGGGTCCCCCCTCCCTCCTCCCTTCCCCCCGGGAAATCTCGCTGCACCAGTCCCGAGCATCAATCCTGGGCTGGCGATTGATTAGACACATGACAATTAACATGCTTCAATGCCCTTCTCCCATCTCATCCCACCCTTACCCTCATCCACAAAGTCCACAAGTCTATTCTATACATCTGCGTTCCTTTTGTTGTCTCCCATGTTGGGTTCTCATTACTGTCTTTCTAAATTCCATATATATGTGTTAATATACTGTATTGTTGTTTTTGCTTCTGGCTTACTTCACTCTGGATAATGGGCTCCAGTTTCGTCCATCTGAGTAGAATTGCTTCAAATGAATTTTTTTTTAATGCTGAGTAATATTCCATTGTGTATATATACCACAGCTTTCTTATCCATTCGTCAGTTGATGGGCATCTAGGTTGCTTCCATGTCCTGGCTATTGTAAACAATGCAGCGATGAACATTGGGGTGCACGTGGCTCTTTCAATTCTGGTTTCCTCGGTGTATATGCCCAGCAGTGGGATTGCCGGGTCATATGGCAGGTCTATTTGCAGCTTTTTAAGGAACCTCCACACTGTTTTCCATAGTGGCTGTACTAGTTTGCATTCCCACCAACAGTGTAAGAGGGTTCCCTTTTCTCCACATCCTCTCCAGCATTTATTGCTTGTAGACTTTTGGATGGCAGCCATTCTGACTGGTGTAAAGTGGTACCTCATTGTAGTTTTGATTTGCATTTCTCTGATAATGAGTGATGTTGAGCATCTTTTCATGTGTTTGTTAGCCATTTTTATATCTTCTTTGGAGAAATGTCTGTTAAGTTCTTTGGCCCACTTTTTAATTGGGTTGTTTATTTTTCTAGAATGGAGCTGCAGGAGTTGTTTGTAAGTTTTTGAGATTAATTGTTTGTCTGTTGCTTCATTGGCTATTATTTTCTCCCATTCTGAAGGCTGTCTTTTCACCTTGCTTATAGTTTCCTTTGTTGTGCAAAAGCTTTTAATTTTAATTTTATTGCCTTCTGTCTTCCTAGTTTGGATTTATCCAAAGGAGTTATCAGCCAGGGATCAGAGGTTAGGTGGTAAAAAGGTCAGGAGTTATTCACTTACCCTTGACTTCAGCTCAGTTCTGACTTCTGTGACACCACAGCCGCTGCTTCTAGGCTTGGTTGGGTGAGCCCTGTTCTAAACTTTCATCCCTCACTCCCAAGTCCAATAACACCATCCTCTTCCCCTTTACTCTCGGCCTGGGAAAAATAATGACATAGCATCCTTCCACTGCCAGTCCCTGAGTGCCTCAGCATCCCTTGTTCAAGTTCTGCTCTTGTCTCTCTCTCTTTTTAAATTTATTTTAATTGGAGGATAATTACAGTATTGTGATTGTTTTTGCCATATTTCAACATGAATTGGCCATAGGCATACATATGTCCCCTCCCTCCTGAACCCCCCTCCCACCTCCCTCCACCCCCAGCCCTCCAAGTTGTCACAAAGCGCTGGCTTTGGGTGCCCTGTGTCAACAAACTTCCACTGGATATTTTACATGTAATGCGTATGTTTCAATGCTATTCTCTCAACGCATCCCACCCTCTCCTTCCACTGAGTCCAAAAGTCTGTTCTTTGTGTGTCTCCTTTGCTGCCCTGCTCATAGGATCATCGGTACCACCTTTCTAGATTCCATATATATGTGTTAATATATGATATTTGTCTTTCTCTTTCTGACTTACTTCAGAACTCTGTATAATAGGTTCTAGGTTCATCCACTTCATTAGAACTGAGTCAAATACGTTTCTTCTTACAACTGAGTAATGCTCCATTGTATATATGCACCATAACTTCCTTATCCATTCATCTGCCTATGAACATCTAGGTTGCTTCCATGTCCTATCTATTGTAAACAGTGCTGCAATGAACAATGGGGTACCTGTGTATTTTTCAACTCTGGTTTCCTCAGTGTGTATGCCCAGTAGTGGAATTTCTGGGTTGTATGGTAGTTTTATTTCTAGTTTTTTAAGGAATCTCCATACTGTTCTCCATAGTGGTTGTACCAGTTTGCATCCCCACCACCAGGGGAAGAGGGTTCCCTTTTCTCCACACCCTCTTCAGCATTTATTGCCCCTGTCTCTTAACAGCCCCTTCATTAATGTCTCTTCAGAATCCCAGTTGAATGTGCCATCTGCTTCCTCCTGACTGATACCCACTCCTCCTCCATTGTGAGTATCAAGTGAGGTGGCTAAAGGCGAGTGAGTACAGGAATATTAGGAAGCTTCCCCTTGCTGAAGAGTTCAGCTGATGAGAGAACAGTGCTAATGAGGCCATAATGTGTGTCTGGCTACGCTCCAGGCTCACAGGCTGTATCTCTGACCTGCTGTTTTACACACCATCAGTTACAAGGAGGACCGTGCCCAAAAGGACATGCACGTCTGTGCCAATCCATCACCACTCCTGGGAATAATAATTCAGAGATGGGCCGTTCAGTTGAGATAGCTTCAAAATCATCTTGGTTCCCAAATGAAAGCTTTTGTAATGTGATTCCAGTGAAAATTTTATATAGGTTATTTTAAATAATAAAACCATCCCTGTCAATATCTTTGTCAAAGATCTAATTTCATTTTGTTACTTAATCTGTAGCTCATTCCTAATGATATAAGTTAAAAGTCAAGTTTATTAAAATATGCCTTATCTTGGCAATTGGACTCAGGATTATAAGTATATATATATTCAATTCACTTCTTTAAAATTTTTCTACTGTTGTGATTAACTGAATGAAATGATATAATGCTATCTAGAGGATAAACAGTTAAATTTTAATTTATTTATTTAAAGTGATTTTCTGATTATCAAGTGTGAATGACAAATTTCAGCATGTATACTCTGTTCTCAGTACAGTTACCTTTTTAAACCACATTGTAATTGGCCATTGTAGATGTACTACTGTATTAATGCTGATACACTGGGCTGACTTCCATGGTGTTAATTTTATATGATCTGAAAACATGGGGCAGGGGTAGTGATTTCTCTATTTTTTGGAAATCAGTTTCTGAGACCCTCTACTCTCAGCACGAAAAAGAGCTATTTCTACTAAAATTGAATCTGTGGCTTTAAGTAAATTGTGCTGCAATGCAAAAGTAAAATATAAGCTCCTCATTAACAATGTCATAATGCTACAGTCACCCAGAAGATACGAGCAGTTTTCATACATGGCATTTATTCTTAATCATTTTCATAAAACACAATCTGAATTTTATTTTTTAACAAAACCCTTTGAGACATTTTGATAAGGTCAACAGGAAGCATAGTCTTTTAACATGAGATGATCAACTTTTTGACAATAACAGGACCAGCAGACCTAATGGAGTAATAGCCTGCAGGGTCCAGCTAAATATAATATACGAACATAATCAACCTCTATGATGACTATTCAGAAGTAATCCCTTTAGCTTTGAACTGCAACACATATTTCAACAAGGCAAAAACCTTATGAAGAAATTCTCTGCAGACCACACTGATACAATCAATACAGCCTTCATATCCTGCTCGATGTGTTTGCTGCTTATAGTGAGTTTTAAATTTAAGGTAATGACTGCTGTATATTCATGTGAGCATACAACAATACTTTTGATTTGTTGTGGAAAGGTTGAATCCATTACCAGGGGTCTAGCCTATAAACTCTGACACAACCTTTACGTATGAGTTATTATTTACCCTTTTCTAGTTAAGGCCACTAAAAATGTTTTGCATGACAAAATGATAAAATTTCATTCACCTTTTCAGCCACAGAACCAGCAGGTAACATCTTTTCCATTTCAATTTATACTCACTTACAGATAGCATTTTTAAAATCTCATTTGTGTATAATACTGTATTATATGAAAATTATATGCCATTGTCTTCGTGTGAAGGAATGGGATTGTAGGTTTATTGCAATGCAGCGTCGTTGACTTATTCTACTGTTCTTTGGTACAAGGTTAGGCTAAAAGCTGGTGAAATCAGATCTTTTTTTTGCCCACTTAGGGGAATCTATGCTTTGAGAGTCTTTGGCTCAGAAGGTAAAGAATCTGCATTCAATGCAGGAGACCCAAGTTTGATTCTGGGTGAGGTAGATCCCATGGAGAAGGGAACAGCAGCCCACTCCAGTATTCTCGCCTGAAGAATTCCAGGGACAGAGGAGCCTGGCAGGCTATAATCCACGTGGTCTTAAAGAGTGGATTAACACTTTCACTTTCACTATTATCAACAGGGAGATGCCTGTTTCTATTGAAATAGTAAGCGTTGTAAGCAAATACCACACTCTCAAGTTTTCACTGTTTCTGGTGTCCCTTGCTGGAATGATATGGGTCCTAATCTTCCAGCTTCCTTGAAGACCTACAGGCCAAACATCTCAAATCATACCTTAAGTCAGACCTACAGCAGGAAAACTAGGTTAGGAATCAAACTGAGTGCTTTTGCAAGATGGAACCAAGAGTCAACCGCCCCATGATATTCACATTATTGCAAGTGAGTAGAAGTCTCCAAACACCTGGATGATAACTTCAAATGTTCCTTTATGTAAGTTAACCTTTGCTAAGGTTTCCTATGACAGTGGAAAAAAAGATGTTCCTTTCAACATAGAGGACTGGAATGCAAAAGTAGGAAGTCAAGAGATACTTGAAGTAACAGGTAAGTCTGGCCTTGGAAACAAAATGAAGCAGGGCAAAGGCAAGAGAATTTTGCCAACAAAACACACTGATCATAGCAACCACCCTCTTCCAACAATACAAGAAATGACTCTACACATGGATATCACCAGATGGTCAACACTGAAATCAGATTGCTTATATTCTGCTGCTACAGATGGAGAAGCTCTATACAGTCAACAAAAACAAGACCAGGAGCTGACCGTGGCTCAGATCATGAACTCCTTAAATTGAAGAAAGTAGGGAAAACCATTAGGCCATTCAGGTATGACCTAAATTAAATCCTTTATGATTACCCAGTAGAAGTGAGAAATAGATTGAAGAGATTAGATCTGACAGAGTGCCTGAAGAACTATGGATGGAGATTCATTGTACAGGAGGCCATGATCAAAACCATCCTAAGAAAAAGAAATGCAAAAAGGTAAAATAGTTGTCTGAGGAGGTCTTACAAATAGCTGAGAAAAGAAAAGAAGCAAAAGGCAAAGGAGAAAAGGAAAGATATATCCATCTGAATGCAGAGTTCCAAAGAATAGCAAGCAGACATTAAAAAAAAAAAGCCTTCCTAAGTGAACAATGCAAATAAATAGAGGAAATAAACAGAATGGAAAAGACTAGAGATCTCTTCAAAAATTAGAGATACCAAGGGAACATTTCATGCAGCGATGGGAACAATAAAGGACAGAAAAGGTATGCACATAATAGAAGCAGAGGATGTTAAGAAGAGGTAGCAAGAATACACAGAAGAACTGTACAAAAAAGACCTTAATGACCCAGATAACCACAGTGGTATGATCACTCATCTAGAGCCAAACATCCTGGTGTACAAAGTCAAGTGGGCCTTAGGAAGCATCACTACGAACAAAGCTAGTGGAGGTGATGGAATTCCAGTTGAGCTATTTCAAATCCTATAAGATGATGCTGTGAAAGTGCTAAACTCATTATGTCAGCAAATTTGGAAAACTCAGCAGTGGCCACTGGACTGGAAAAGGTCAGTTTTCATTCCAATCCCAAAGAAAGTCAATGCCAAAGAATGTTCAAACTACTGCACAATTTTACTCATCTCACATGTTAGCAAAGTAATGCTCAAATTTTTCCAAGCTAGGCTTCAACAGTACTTGAACTTGCAGATGTTCAAGCTGGATTTAGAAAAGGCAGAGGAACCAGAGATCAAATTGCCAACATCTGTTGGGCCATAGAAAAAAACAAGAGAATTCCAGAAAAACATCTACTTCTGCTTCGTGGACTACACTAAAGCCTTTGGCTGTGTGGATCACAGCAAACTTTAGAAAATTCTTAAAGAGATGGGAATACCAGACCACTTGATCTGCCTCCTGAGAAACCTGCATGCAGGTCAAGAGGCAACAGTTAGAACTGGTCATGGAACAACAGACTGGTTTAAAATTGGGAAAGTAGTATGTAAAGGCTGTACATTGTCACCCTGCTTTTTAAACTTATATGCAGAGTACATCATGAGAAATGCTGGGCTGGAGGAAGCACAAGCTGAAATCAAGATTGCCAGGAGAAATATCAATAACCTCAGATATGCAGATGACACCATCCTAATGGCAAAAAGTGAAGAGGAACTAAAGAGCCTCTTGATTAAAGTGAAAACGCTGGCTTAAAATTCAGCATTCAAAAAACAATAATCATGGCATCTGGTCCCATCACTTCATGGCAACTAGATGGAGAAACAATGGAAACAGTGACAGACTTATTTTCTTGGACTCCAAAATCTCTGCAGGTGGTGACTGCGCCATAAAATTAAAAGATGCTTGCTCCTTGGAAGAAAAGTTATAACCAACCTAGACAGAGTAACCAACCAAAAGCAGAGACATTGGTTTGCCAACAAAGGTCTGTATAGTCAAAGCTATGGTTTTTCCAGTAGTCATGTGTGAATATGAGTGCTGAATAGTTGATGCTTTTGAACTGTGGTATTGGAGAAGACTCTTGAGAGTCCGTTGGACTACAGGGAGATCAACCAGTCAATCTTCAAGGAAATTAATCCTGAATATTCATTGGAAGGACTGATGCTTAAGCGGAAGCTGCACCTGATGCGAAGAGCTGACTTATTAGCAAAGACCCTGAAACTGTGAAAGACTGAAGGCAGGAGGAAAAGGGGATGATGGAGGACAAGATGGTTGGATAGCATCACCAACTCAATGGACATGAATTTGAGCAAGCTCCAAGAGATGGTGAAGGACTTGGAGGCCTGGTGTGCTGCAGTCCCTAGAGAAAGAGTTGGACATGACTGAGTGACTGAAGAACAACAACAGCACAGCGAATGTGAATGTCTTTTATTTAAACCAGAAATTGTGACCCAAGTTGAGTAAAAGAAAAACTGTAGATAGTCTTCTCAGAGAATCTACTTGGAAATATTTCACAATAAAAATAACTTTGGCTCAGCTCCTGGGAAATGAATTTTAAACAATTATTTGAGACCAGCCAGGTATAATTTCAAAGTTGGAAAGTCCAGGAACAATTTCTCCAGTTTAAGAAATATAGTTACACCCTGCCAAACCAAAGGGAATGCTGAATTGAAGACATTAGATAGTATAAAACAGGCATTAGGATGTCTGGATGGTTCTCTATATTGTGATGCATTGAAAATATTCAACTGAGAAGCCCAAGGTAGTTCTTTACTTCAAAGAGTGATGGAGTATATTAGTTAAAGGCTAAGCTTCTATTACAAAGAGTCCCAAAGGTACAGTAGCTTAAGTATGTGGAAGTTTGTTTCTTCCCTAATCCTGAAGTGAGCTGTCTACATTTACAAGGTAGTCCCACGGGCATTCAGAAGGTCATGACCATCTGTCTTATTGCTCCACCATCCTCCAGGGCAGGGTTTCTCAATATTGCACTATTAAAATTTTGAGCTGAATAATTTTTTTGTTGGGGATAATGGTATGACTCTAGTGAGCGTTGTAAGATATTTAGCAGCATCCTTGATCTCTACCCACTAGATGCCAATTGTACTTCCACTTACCAGTTTTACCAACAAAAATATCTGCAGGTGTTTCCCAATCTTCCCTGTGGAGAAAAATCATCCAGTAAAGAACCACTGACTTGGATGTCGTTATCATCTGCATGGTCGAAACCAAATCATAATTTTCCATGTTCAAGATTGAGGAAATGGAAACTTTAAGGAGAAATGAATGCCCATTGCCTAATGCTCAGACCCAGAAGCAAGAAGTATCATTCTGTCCACACTCATTGATGAGAACTTATTCATGTGTCTTCAACCAAATATGTATATGCTGATGGGGAAGATTTAGTAGAGTGCCAAAAAACTGATAAGTGAAAGACAGAAGGAATTACTGGAGCCATGTCTTGTGTATTCAAGAAAGAATGAGACCTAGTAAAGAAATAGGCTGGCCTTAGATAGAAGCATGGGGACATGAAACATACAGAACAGAATTAAGAGAATAACTCTTGACTCAGAGCTTGTAGAAGCTTTTCCTACTATGTTTTATTTCCTCTATGAAAATGGAAAATAAATCATCAGATGAGAATTATGATGCATATGGAGAGTTATAGGTTTTGGAAAATGGAAAGAAAAAAGAGTAAATAAGTCATCTGGGAAAGTGGAAGAATGAATGGACTTAGGAATGTTTAATAGGATGGCCTGAACATATTAATGACATGGCTCATGCAGGCTCAGTCTGTCCAACTTTTTGAGACCCCATGGACTGTAGCCTACCAGGCGCCTTTGTCCATGGAATTCTCCAAGCAAGAGTACTGGAGTGAGTTGCCATTTTCTACTCCAGTCCAGGGATTGAGCCTGCATATCATATGTCTCCTGTATTGGCAGGCAGATTCTTTACCACTGTGCCACCTGGGAAGCCATTTAAGAGTTCCCTTTAATGTCTGTGACCATGAATTTAAAGTGAGACCCACTTGTATGTTTTTCCAGATGAGCCTTTGCTTCAGGACAGGAATAGACAGAGTGTTGGATTTGCCTAGGGTTATAGTTTTGCCAAGTGAGTACAACAAAGTGAGAACAGGGTAAGGAAGTCAGCGTATATGCAAGAAGGTGAATGACCATGGAATTTAAATGGTACAAAGAAGGGAAAGAGGAAATCAGAACAGAGGGGAGCAATGAAAACCTGATAGAACTGGAAATCCCAGTACAGTCGAAGAATTGCTGTTGGTGGGGTAATAGAGGGAGTGATCTAGAAAGAATAAAAGCTGGTAGTCAGCTAGTTGAATACAGGAAACTGAGGGGGCTTACAGTTACTGCTAGTGACAAAGTCTGAGAATGAGCATGGGAATTGGTGGCTGCAGTAAGGTAAAGACACAGGCTAAAAGAACAGAGCTCAGGAATTGAGATCCAGGGTGAAAGAATCTTCTACATGAACACTTAAATTGCTAAATTAAGAAAGTAGTCAGAAAGTGACAATAAGCCAATGATCCAATGAACTGAGAATAATGCAGTTGCAAGTAGATCACAAAAAAAGTTGAGTGTGTAACTAATGATGTGAATTTCAGGAAGGGAAGTGCCCTGAAAGAGAGTGATAGGGAGGGGGACACCTGCCCATCTCCAAGTCCAATAGTAAGAGGACCAAGGGAAAGAAAAAGTAAAAGGGTTTCTGGGCTGGCAGTATCCTCAGAGGACAGCCAAGTTTCTGTCAGAGCAAGAAAGGAAAAGAAATTTTAGAAAATAAAGTGAGAATACAGTGGAAATATTTCAGGAGTTGTGGTAAGTGAGAGATAGGGACCAAATATGAAATGTGCCAAACCTTATGAAAAACAGAATGCAGGAAATGAAGGGGGACCTGGACACCTGTCATCAGCAAGGATAAAGATCATCTTATTAGATACATCCCAGTGCATTCAAGTCAAAAGTAGAAGGGCAGATAAGAAGGTTAAGTAACAAATCAGCATATCTATTCATGTTTAAGCTTCCTAAATCTTTTTTATTTGGATGCTTTATATTGGTCTCTAAATTAATTGTCCTCAGTTTTTGTTTAACGAGTCATCTGATCCCCAAACAGTGGCTATTCTGGTTGCTGTTTCGTATATCACAGGAATTCTGTGGGTTAGGAATTCCAATATGGCTTGGCAGGACATCAGTTGAGGTTACCTAGTGATGATACTCAACTGACAGATGGGTGGATTTACTAACTGACTGGAGCTTCAGTGGGATGGTTAGAAGGTCATCTGGGACTGCCAACTGGGGCATCTATACGTGGCCTTGCAGGACGGCATTCTCAGGGTGGTAGGATTTCTTATATGGTGACTGGCTTCTTCCAAAGCAAGCATCCCAAAGAATCGAATGGAAGCAGCATAGCTTTTTCTGATCTAGCTTCAAAAGTCATGCAGTCACTTCCTCCACATGCTATTGATCACAAAAGAGTCCTAAGCCTAGCTCAGTTTCAGCAGGAGGGAAATTGGATTCTACCTCTTGAAGAGGGAATGGCAAGGTCATACTTCTAAGGAACATGCCGAGTGGGAGATATCATTGTGGCCATCTTTGACCGATATTATCTGCCCTGGTAACACAAGTGATACATAACAGCTGTGTTTGTATAACGTTACCTTACACGCAGTTGATAAGGGTAAGAGTTGTTGTTGTATTTTGTTATTCCCTCAGTTGTTCCCAATTCTTTGCAACCCCGTGGATTGTAGCCCGCCAAGCTCCTCTGTCCAAGGGATTCTCCAAGCAAGAATACTGGAGTGGGTTGCCATTCTCTTCTCCAGGAGATCTTCCCAACCCAGAGATCAAACCTGGGTCTCCTGCATTGCAGGCAGTTTCTTTACTGTCTGAGACACCAGATACCAGTGGAAAGGGATTTCCAGGATCAAACTCAAAAGAACTGTATTTGAGATAAAACATTAAATATATACATCTTTTTTCTTTAGGAGAGTCTAGAAGATCCACAATGGAAAGTTTATATCACACCTCAGAGTTTTCAGAAGAGGAGTCCAGTGGGTATGATAAATCAAGTTAAACTTTCTTTTAAGTATCCACATTATACAAGATACTAAATATTAATACAATGTAATTCTCCAAACACACAGAAAAAGTAACTTCATCTAACACTTGATAAGTCATAGATAATACTGAAACGCCATTTTTAAAAAAAAAAAATCACAAATATACTTTGCATAAGGTTAAGTACTTTTAATCTTTTCAACTGTGTCTAAAATTTACAGAATACAAAATGCAGTCAATCCTTGAACAACATGGAGGTCAGGGGTGCTAACCCTCCTCCACACAGTGGAAAGCATCCATATAACCTATAGTCAGCCCTTCATATACTTGTTTCCTCCATATCCTCAGCTCTGCATCTGCAGATTCAACCAGCCACCAATTGTATAGTACTGCAGTATTTACTGTTGAAAACAGTCTGCATGTAAGTGGATTCCCAAAGTTCAAACTTGTGTTGTTCAAGGTCAATTGTAATGTGGCGAGTGTGTGTGTGTGTATTTAACTTTCTAGCCCAATATAAAATTTCATAATTCATTTCAGATTTTCAGGTAATCAAAAAAAATGACACTTAAACCAGCTTTTGATTCAGCAACAAAGGAAGAAGAAATTTATCATACCACCTATGTCTTCAATACCTGTTACAAGAGTATGTTACAAATAATCCAGATAGAGTTATAATAAAGATAGTTATAACAAAGCTATGGCTATGTTTTCATTGGAATTTGTATTACAATTTACTACAAATTTAGTCTAAAACATTTAAATTCTTGAAAAATAAATATATCTCAAATGATTAGGAATACCAATAATTATCCATAAGCTAAACTGTAAAATTTTCCTCTTATCCATTATTCTACAAGAAATAGTGCTAGTTTAGAATCGAAATTTGGTTGTATCTAATGAGAAAATCATTTTAAGCTTGAGGAAATCTATGCTGAATAAAGGTGGGTAAAGATTTATTAAAATTCCAGAGAATCTTTTTAATGTACATAGAAAGGTTGTGAGCAATGGAGACTACCATATTGATAAGTACTGCCCCAACAGTCTGCTTTACCTGGGAAAGTGAGAACGATTTTACTTTTTATACATAATCAGTTAACATTTGTCCACATACATGACAATACCTTGTGTATAGTATATTTTATTGTTCTAACAATAAAAAATGTTAAAGACAAAAATGATTCTGTTGCCATAGTGTCAAGTGTTTCCTTAAGCATTTTCTTTACAAATACACCATTTCATCTCATTCTGTTTGAAAAGATTGACTACACAGAAAATTTATTTGCTTTATAAGAACAATTGTGTCTTTGAAGTTCTAAATCCAAATAACAAACGCTAATTTTTCCCTCTAAAACCATTTCTGTAATAGCAGGCTTTTGCTATAGTGTCTTCTTAAACTAATTTTAAGATCCCGTAAAAAGATGTTTGGAAAGTTTTGTGGGAATATTTTTAATCCCTACATGTTTAAAAACACTTCAGGAAATTAGACGTATGAAACATAAACCTGTCGGGAAGGTCAGCGGAAACTAGGATTTACAATCAAATGCTAAACAGCCACACTGCTATCCCTTCTGATAGATTTAATCAAAAGGTTTCTATGGTGGTTTCTCCTTAAATTTCAATTTGAGTCATTTTTATTTGTGAAACTGAAAACAAAATCAAGCTTTTATGATGACAGATGCAAATCACAATCACATCAAATGCTACTTCTTACCTATAAAAGGCCCTTCCATAAATAATGCAGCAAGGACCACTCAGTGAGAAGGTGTAAGTATTTACAATGGTCTCTAATTCCTTTTTTATCAAAATGACAGCACCTAAAATACAGCATTCCATAGCGTAGCACAGTTACTTGGGCTTTCAGGTCCTTCTTTAAAAAGCTGATACAATATCATCATGCCTTTCAACTTTTCATACTTTCTCATAAGAATCCCTGAAAGTGGTTAAAAAAAAAAAAAGTATCCGGGTTACACTAAACAAGTATCTTTGTGCTCCCACATTTTAGGTTAACATTGATCATATCCTGGGGTAGATATGTGCTGATCTAATCTTAAAGGATCCTTTATCTTTATTCGCTTCCTTTATTTCTTCCCTTCTAGGGACCTTCCTTTCCTCTTAAAAGGCAGTGATAGCGTCTACACAGGAATGATAGTATATAGAGAAATGTAGAAGACATTTCTGGTTAACTTTCAAGAGCCTCCTTTAAAGGTGAAATATAGGGAGTCTTTAGAAAAAGAAATGGGAGAATGGCATTGAAACATGTTAATTATCATATGTGAAGTCAATCGCCAGCCCAGGTTTGATGCTCGGGGCTGGTGCACCGGGATGACCCAGGGAGAGGGAATGGGGGGGCGGGGTGTCTGGAAGGGGAACATATGTATACCCATGGCAGATTCATGTCAATGTATGGCAAAACCAACACAATAAAGTAAAGAAAATTTTAAAAAATTAAAAAATTTTAAAAAATAATTAATTAAAAAAATAAAAAAGAAAAGAAAAAGAAATGACCATAACTTCCATTAAGTTGAAAAGTTTTAAATGCCTTCTTTCCAAAGTTACTTTACCCAGATATTTTTCAAGGAATGTATTGTATTAACATTATTACTAATTGATATTTATCTTTTCTCTCCCTGCCCTCTACATACATACCACAGAAATTATAAACAGCGACCTGGAGAGTAATGTGGTCATGTAATTATTTGGAGATCCTTATTTTGTAAAAAAAAAAAAAAAAAAAGAAAGAAAAATCAAGAAAGAAAGAAAAAAGTGACCCAAATTGACTGAGAATCAAATAAAGAAAAAGATTCAAATGCTCTAGATTTAGTTTATGTATTACTTAAAATTGATTTTGTTTCCAAACATCTTGCTTTTGTTTCTAACTTCTCAAGCTCTATCTGACATAATAGTTCATAAAATCATACCCATAAACAATGAGATTGCAACTGATTATATTGTTATTGTCTCCAAATTTTTGAATCTATATATAATAACTTTACATTTTATATGACTGTAACTATATGTATATATACATATGAATTGTGTCAATTTAAAAAAAAGTTTTTCAGCATTATTTGCTTAGACAATAAAAAAGTTACCAGGGTGAATAAATTTGGCATCAGAGAACAATTAGCTTGTCACCATTTGCAATCCCTAAACTTTAAAACATGTTCAGAATCCACTAAAATACAAAATGAAGCAGCAGTGTAACCCTAACTAACATTTTATCTACCATATGATCAATATTTGAAAAGAATAAAAAATAACCAGCGTTAACAATGGTAGGTAAAAAAAAAGCAGTAGAAGTGTAAGTTGTGAAAAATAAATTTTTTTTTAATCTCGGAGCAAATTGACAACATGTACCAAAAGCGTTTAAACATTTTTTGGCCCTGAAATTTCATCTCTAAGAATTTGTCTCAGGAAATAATTAGACAAGTGAGAAATTCTGAAGATGCAAAGCTATTTATTGAAGTTCCTTTGCAGGCTAGTATCTGAATAAACAAAATCTATTAATAGATTCAACCTTAATATCCAATAATAAGTAATTAGTCAAATAATTTATAGTAGTATTAATATCTTCATGGGCTTCCCTAGTCAGTGGTAAAGCATTTGCCTACCAATGCAGGTGATGACAGTTCGATCTTTGGGTCTCTCCTGGAGAATTAAATGATAACCCATTCCAGTATTCTTGGGACAATCCCCATGGACAGAGAAACCTGGCAGGCTACAGTCCATGGGGCCACAAAAGAGTCAGACCTGACTTAGCAATTAAGCAACAACAACAGTAATACCTTCAAACTAGGCATATTAGTTTTCTATTGCTGCTACAACAAATTACCACAAATTTAGTATTTATATGTACATTTATGTTACTGAATATACATCGAAGCAGTTCCCGAAAGATATACCACTGACTATTGTTATGTTAATAGTTAACGTATAAAAGCTAGAGTTATAAGTGATGGAATTTTTTTTTCACTTTCCATATTTAAATCCATGAGCATGTATTGTTGGCATATTAATACATAAATAAATATAAAACAAAATAATTTCTCTACTTTTTCTTCTGTGACCTTAGGAGAAAAATTCCCTCATTTTTGATCCTTTCCCATTTTTTAAGATTTATTTATCTATGTATTTAGTTTTGGTTGTGCTGGGGCTTCAGTGCTGCACACAGGCTTTCTCTGGTGGTGGCTAGCAGGGTCTACTCTTCACTGGGGTGCATGGGATTCTCATTGCAGTGGCTTCCGTTTTTGCAGAACACAGGCTGTTAGGAGAGCCGGCTCAGCAGCTACGGCACAGGGACCCAGTAACTGTGGCTCACAGGCTCTAGAGCGCTGGCTCAGTAGTTGTGGCACTCTGGGCTCAGTTGTTCAATGGCATGTGAGAAGCTTCCGGATCAGGAACTGAACCCATGACCCCTGTGTTGGCAGGCAGATTCTCACCCACTAGACCACCAGGGAAACCTCCTGACCCTTGTTTCTTAATCAGAAACATGAGCTACATGAAAAAGGGGGGAAATTTTAAGGACGGAAGGAAGCCATCAAGGATATAAGAAATCCTCTACATTTTGCCAATTTTACACACCGTAGAAAAATATAATTACTTTTTAAGGCAACATAATTCATTCAAGGGAAAAGGCAATGGCACCCCACTCAGGTACTCTTGCCTGGAAATTCCCATGGACGGAGGAGCCTGGTAGGCTGCAGTCCATGAGGTTGCGAAGAGTCGGACACGACTGAACGACTTTACTTTCGCTTTTCACTTTCATGCATTGGAGAAGGGAAGGGCAACAGACTCCAGTGTTCTTGCCTGGAGAATCCCAGGGGTGGAGGAGCCTGGCGGGCTGCTGTCTGTGGGGTCACACAGAGACGGACACAACTGAAGCGACTTAGCAGCAGCAGCAGCAATTCATTCAAGACTGAGGTTCCCAATGTAGTTGTTTATTCACCTTTGCTAATTGTCAAGATGCTCTTGATTTATTCTAGCTTTTAAACTACATGTCCTGTTTATTTTTCTGGAATGGAGCTGCAGGAGTTGCTTGTATATTTTTGAGATTAATTGTTTGTCCGTTGCTTCGTTTGCTATTTTTTCTCCCATTCTGAAGGCTACCTTTTCACCTTGCTTTTAGTTTCCTTTGTTGTGCAGAAGCTTTTCATTTTAATTAGGTACCATTTGTTTATTTGTGCTTTTATTGCCAATATTCTGGGAGGGGGGTCATAGAGGATCCTGCTTTGGTTTATGTCGGAGAGTGTTTTGCCTATGTTTTCCTCTAGGAGTTTTATAGTTTCTGGTCTTATGTTTAGATCTTTGATCCATTTTGAGTTTATCTTTGTGTATGGTGTTAGAAAGTGTTCTAGTTTCATTCTTTTACAAGTGGCTGTCCAGTTTTCCCAGCACCACTTGTTGAAGAAATTGTCTTTTCTCCATTGTATATTCTTGCCTCCTTTGTCAACGATAAGGTGTCCATAGATGCATGGATTTATCTCTGGGCTTTCTATTTTGTTCCATTGATCTATATTTCTGTCTTTGTGCCAGTACCATACTATCTTGAAGACTGTGGCTTTGTGGTATAGCCTAAAGTCAGGCAGGTTTATTCCTCCAGTCCCATTCTTCTTTCTCAAGATTGCTTTGGCTATTCGAGGTTTTTTGTATTTCCATACAAATTGTGAAATTATTTGTTCTAATTCTCTGAAAAAGACCTCTGGTAGCTTGATAGGAATTGCATTGAATCTATAGATTGCTCTGGGTAGTATACTCATTTTCACTATATTGATTCTTCCAATCCATGAACACAGTATATTTCTCCATCTATTTGTATCCTCTTTGATTTCTTTCATCAGTGTTTTATAGTTTTCTATATATGTCTTTTGTTTCTTTAGGTAGATATACTCCTAAGTATTTTATTCTTTTTGTTTTGATGGTGAATGGAATTGTTTCCTTAATTTCTCTTTCTGTTTTCTCATTGTTAGTGTATAGGAATGCCAGGGATTTCTGTGTGTTGATTTTGTATCCTGAAACTTTACTATATTCACTGATTAGCTCTAGTAATTTTCTGGTAGAGTCTTTAGGGTTTTCTATGTAGAGGATCATGTCCTCTGCAAACAGTGAGAGTTTTACTTCTTCTTTTCCAATCTGGATCCCTTTTATTTCTTTATCTGCTCTGATTGCTGTGGCCAAGATTTCCAAAACTATGTTGAATAGTAGTGGTGAGAGGCAAGAATATACAATGGAGAAAAGACAATCTCTTCAACAAGTGGTGCTGGGAAAACTGGACAGCCACTTGTAAAAGAATGAAACTAGAACACTTTCTAACACCATACACAAAAGTAAACTCAAAATGGATCAAAGATCTAAACATAAGACCAGAAACTATAAAACTCCTAGAGGAAAACATAGGCAAAACACTCTCCGACATAAACCAAAGCAGGATCCTCTATGACCCCCCCTCCCAGAATATTGGCAATAAAAGCACAAATAAACAAATGAGACCTAATTAAAATGAAAAGCTTCTGCACAACAAAGGAAACTAAAAGCAAGGTGAAAAGGTAGCCTTCAGAATGGGAGAAAAAATAGCAAATGAAGCAACGGACAAACAATTAATCTCAAAAATATACAAGCAACTCCTGCAGCTCCATTCCAGAAAAATAAACGACCCAATCAAAAAGTGGGTCAAGGAACTAAACAGACATTTCTCCAAAGAAGACATAAAAATGGCTAACAAACACATGAAAAGATGCTCAACATCACTCATTATCAGAGAAATGCAAATCAAAACCACAATGAGGTACCACTTTACACCAGTCAGAATGGTTGCCATCCAAAAGCCTACAAGCAATAAATGCTGGAGAAGATGTGGAGAAAAGGGAACCCTCTTACACTGTTGGTGGGAATGCAAACTAGTACAGCCACTATGGAAAACAGTGTGGAGATTTCTTAAAAAACTGAAAATAGAACTGTCATATGACCCAGCAATCCCACTGCTGGGCATACACACCGAGGAAACCAGAATTGAAAGAGGCACGTGTACCCCAATGTTCATCGCCGCATTGTTTACAATAGCCAGGACATGGAAGCAACCTAGATGCCCATCAACTGACAAATGGATAAGAAAGCTGTGGTACATATACACAATGGAATATTACTCAGCTATTAAAAAGAATTCATTTGAATCAGTTCTACTGAGGTGGACGAAACTGGAGCCTATTATACAGAGTGAAGTAAGCCAGAAGGAAAAACAATACTAACGCATATATATGGAATTTAGAAAGATGGTAACGAGAACCCTGTATGCGAGACAGCCAAAGAAATGCAGACGTATAGAACAGTCTTTTGGACTGTATGGGAGAGGGCAAGGGTGGGATGATGTGGGAGAACGGCATTGAAACATGTTAATTATCATGTGTGAAATCAATGGCCAGCCCAGGTTTGATGCTCGAGGCTGGTGCACTGGGATGACCCAGAGGGAGGGAATAGGGAGGGAGGTGGGAGAGGGGTTCTGGAGGGGGAGCATATGTATACCTTTGGCGGATTCATGTCAATGTATGGCGAAACCAACATGATAATGTTAAAAAAAATAAAATATATAAAAAATAAATAAATAAACTACATGTCCTGAACTGTTATTATTAAAGTAACAGCACTGAGGATATTGTAAATTATCAGAGACAAGACAGAGAAGCTATTAATGCATCCATGGAGCCAACATTCATATGGAGAACACAAAAGATGTCTTATCAAATGAGTAAATAAACAAGACACATTGTTATAAAAATTTGAAGGATGTAAATGAGATGTGATAGATAATAATGGAGAAGGGCCATAAGGGAAGGACTCTCTGAGGTAGTAACATTTGAACAGAGACCTGCAAGATCACTTCATCTCCATTTGACTAACTATGACAAAAAAAGATGGACAATAATAAGTGATCAGGACAATGTAGAGAAATTGGAACCCTCACACATTACTGATAGGAATATCAAACGATGCAACTTCTTTCAAAAGCAGTTTTGCAGTGCCTCAAAAAATTAAATATAGAATTAACTTATAACTCAGAAATTCCAATTCCACTCCTAGATATCTTCCCAAAAGAATTGGAAATATATATTTAAACAAAAATATGTACAGAAATGTTCATAGCAGCATTACTCATAATAGCTAAAAAGTAGAACAACCCAAATGTCCATAAACTGACAGATGGAAAATAAAATGTAGCCTATCATGGAATGGGATGTATAAAGGTTGCACACCTTTGTGAATATACTAAAACCGCTGAATTGTGCAGTTTTTAAAAGTGTGAGCTTTATGTTTATAAATAAGTGATATGCAAATTGTATCTCAATAAATGTGTTACTTTTGAAGTAACAATAATAATAATATGGGATAATTACAGCATCTATTTCACCTTTCTCATGAGTTTTATAAAATTTAAAATGAATTAATGTTTATAAAGTACTTAAAAGAAAATATTTGACCCATTCTAAGTGCTATGGAACTGATAAATAAGAAAATTTCCTGTCAAGGTAAAAGTTTGTTTTAATATACATTCCTATCCCTTCCAAACACATAGTATTAATGGAATAAATATAAAAATAATTTGAAATATATACAACCAATAAACCACTTGTATTTAGAATGTGATAAATCTACAAGATCAATAAGAAACAATATAACAGAAAGATGGGCAGAATATAAGAATAATTCCTAGGCAAAGGACTCCAAATAGTCAATAAAATATGAAAATATCAGCTTCACAGTTAATCAGGAAAATGCATAGTAAAATAAGAAAATACATTTTACACGCATCCACTTTGACAAAAAAATAAAAAATTCTAATAACCTCAAGTGTTGATGAGGATATAGAGAAATAAACATTTTAGAGGACAATTGGACACTAGTAGATCTGACACTATTGGACAATAAAGTTAAGTATACTTAGAATGTGTGAACCAGAAATTCCATTTCTAAGCACATTCCCTAAAGAAATGAGACAAACTCATTTTTATTGTATCCTTGTTTATGGTAGTGAAAATTGAAAACTATCTATTAAAATGAGTATGGATTCACCATGGTATTTGTACGATAGAAAGCATATAGGGTAGTTGATAAATGAATAAATGAACTAGTATGCCTAGCAAGGACAAATCTCCAAAAACTAATTTTGTACAAAAAGAAATGTGTCAGAATAATTTGTATATTATATGTATACATATAGAACAATGTGTGTATTTTTTAAATTTTTAACATGAAACAATGCTATATATGTGTATATATATATATTACACACTCATACACATGCATATAGGTACAAAACAAAAATAGCTTGAAAATAATTAACAACAAATTCAGAATAGTGATTATCTCTATGGAAGGAAGGAAGAAATGAGATCATAGAGGGTTACACATAAGACAGAAACTGTATCTGTATTGTTGCATTTCTTTAAAAATTCCTACCTACCTACAGGATTGATGCTCGGGGCTGGTGTAACGAGATTTCCCGGGGGGAGGGAGGAGGGAGGGGGTTCCTGGAGGGGGAGCATATGTAAACCCATGGTGATATCATGTCATTGTATGGCAAAACTAATAATAAAAAAAAATTCCTACCTGAACTAAGTACAGAGTAAGATTAAGATTTGATAAAGGTGATTGGTGGAAACAGGGATATATTTACATTTTCCTAATGTGTCTATATAACAGTAAAAAAAAGAAATAACAGGCGCACGGTGAAGTCATCCCACATGACAGCAAACCGAGACTCAGCTGTAGTTTCAGCCTCTCCCAGGATCTTGGCATTTAAAGAGACAATCTGAAATTTCCTGGTATGCACTAGTGAAGTAACCAGTGCAATAAAACCCCTGCCCTTCCTTTTTCCCAAGTAGATGACCTGGCCTGAAACAACTCTGTCCTGCCTTTTGCTAATCATTTCCTCGCCCCACCCTCCTCCTGCTTATAAAAACCTTCTATTTAGTAGAACTCTGTGAAGCACCCTTCAGTGTACTAGATGTGATGCTGCTTGATTCATGAAATGCTGAATAAAGCCAATTAGATTTTCAGGTTTGGTCAGTTGAATTTTGCTTTTTAACAGATTTGGTGGCAGTGATGTGATCAACATCTGGCAACAATGAGAAACACAGGTGTGGCACCTGGAGAAGGCTTTTGAGTTCTCTGTCTTTCCCATCATTTCCAAGGGGCCCTTTGCTGAGTTCCTGTTGTTTTGGGCTCTGCTCTTCTTGCATTCAGGTTCCTGGTCTAATTGGTTTTCCCTTACTGGACAGGTTAACTTGAACTGGCGCATGATTCAGCCTGTAGCCCAGTTGAACTGGCAGACAATTCTGCCTAGACCCAAGCCCCTAGCCTTTCAGACCGAAATTCCCAAGTTTTTGAGTGGATAACACAGCTCAGATTCCACCTTGCAAACTGTCAATGGTTTAGTCCAGAATACCCCATTTCTTTGGAATCCATCCCCAGATTTCACACCGGGAACTTGGTGGTAGCTGCAGTTCTCCATTTTATTTTGAATCAGTCCACAATTCCCAGTCCTTGGGGTTTATTGGTTCAATCCTTTTCCATGTCCAAAGTTCCCCAGGAAATGGTAGTAGTATACAAAAGGCTTTTTCTTTTGGCCAGCATGCAGTAACATTTCTTGGTTCTTTCCAATATAATCACATGTTCATTTGTCTTGTTTCATGTAGATAAAGGCAAACTGAAAATGGGATCCTTTGTATTCAAAGAGTTAGGCGCTCCAACTTTTGGCCCACCTATCTGGAACAATGATGTCAAAAACCGTGGGTATCTACCAAAATGGACAAGTTTTACTCCAATTAGACAAGATCACTCATTTAAAGGGGTTTCCCAGGTGGCTCAAGTGGTTAAAAAAATCCTCCTGCCAATGCAAGAGCTGTGGGTTCGATCCCTGAGTTGGGAAGATTTTCTTGCCTGGAAAATTCCATGGGCAGAGGAGCCTGGTGGGCTACAGTCTATGGGGTCGCAAAGAGTGGGACACAGCTTAGGGACTGAGCACACACTTTTTAAAAAATGCACTTGATTTTCTATTTCTTCCTAGATCAGTTTTGGAAGGTTATACTTTTCTAAGAATTCATCCATTTCTTCCAAGTTGTCCATTTTATTAGCATGTAGTTGCTGATAGTAGTCTCTTTTGATCCTTTGTATTTCTGTGTTGTCTGTTGTGATTTCTCCAGTTTTGTTTTTAATTTTATTGATTTGATTCTTCTCTTTTTTCTTCTTGATGAGTCTCTGTGGGTGGTGAGGGTGGGGTGATCTGAGAGAGTAACACTGAAACATGTATATCATCATATGTGAAACAGATGACCAGTCCAAGTTCGATGCATGAAACAGCACTCAAAGCCAGTGCACTGGGACAACGCAGAGGGAGGGGATGGGGAGGGAGGTCAGAGAGGGGTTCGGGACTGGGGGTGGGGGGGGCGGGACACGTGTACACCCGTGGCTGATTCAAGTCGATGTATGGTAAAAACCACCACAATATTGTAACATAATTATCCTCTAATTAAAATAAATAATCAAAAAACAAATTTTAAAAATGCACTCAAGAACACGGGATCCCAAGCTGAGCAAATAGAATGGGATGCCCATTTTAATTGGTACATAGAAACCTATAAAAAGCTAATGAAAAATTAAAGAGGCAAAAGGCACCTAAGCAACTCCTAGTTCTCACCCATGACATCTCCAAGGTTTCATCATCAGAACACTTGCCCAGAAACCAGTGTTTCAATTGTAATTTACTGGGGTATTGGAAAAGAAATGGTTCTTAAAGGTCCTGTGCAAATTCTTCAGTGCCCTCTTACCTACCCTCTATGGAAAACCTCTTCCCGCCCCCCCCAAAGTTGCTGGGACTCAGGGATTTTTCTGGTAAAACTGTTCGATTATTCTCTTAAACAGCCAAAGAAAAGTAAAAATTAATGAGGTTGTTTAATACTGCCAGAAGTATTTACTGCTTGTCCTAGCCAAAACCTGACAAGATATTTGAAAGGGTTTAATAACTTTTTTGATCTGAAATTTGGCCAAATTGAAAGCTAATAATTAGAGCCTGATAGGAAAATTTTTTCAGGCAGGCCCTCTCTTCCAGACTAAAATAAACTATATGCCCAGAGGGAAATAAGCAAATTAGAGAAAATGTAGTTGGAAGGGTAAGTCAAACTCTTTATCATCCAGGCTGCAATCCTGTTCTTTGGGGAATTGGAAACAATTGTCTTTCTCTTGCAAACTTCTGCTGCAGGGCCAAAGGTGTGGCTCCAAAAGTTCAAAGCTCACCTCCTTTTTTTAAAACCAATTTCCCAAACCTCACCTATTCCCTTTCAAAATGCTAAATAAACAAACAAAATATCTGAACATCTTTACTCTTTTTTCTAGATTTAATGAAATCTTCTCTGAAGCTATCAATGATTTGGTAAGATATATTTTGGGGAACAAAGATGAAACAGTTACTTTTTCTCCCTTTCCAATCTCTCCAGAATTCAGAAACTTGAGTGTTCTTATTATTAACAAATCAGTCTTAAGAAGAACTTGTATGGTAAATTACCATTCTAGCTGCACTTATATAAATGATCAGGCCAAGCTTAATACAATAAATTAGTTTTACTATGATTATCTTTGGTAAAAACGAGGCTAACTGTAGAGGGGAAAATTATAATTGCACTTCTGTGGATATTAGAGTCTAGTCCTATTAATTGTCTTTGAAATTTTATTATATCCCTGTAAACTGAGATGCTCAGTCACTAAGTCGTGTCCGATTCTTTGCCACAACAGGAAGTACTCAAGAAGTTTAGTTTTGCTACCCCAGAATCGTAATTCTATTTCAGTCTTTCTTCAACAGCCAGACTCCCTCAAGATCTAATTTATCTATTTTACATTATGGTCAGATATACAGTGTGTCAGTTAAAAATAGCCATATTTAATGATAAGCATTTTAAAAATAATTATTTTGTATCACTAAGATTAGGCATCATAATACAGCAATAAGAAATCATCCCAAATTTCAGTGGCCCACAACAAAGTAGATTTCTCACTTGTATTATATACTGACTTTGGGTTTGGTTTTACTTCATAATCTCTTTACTGCAGGATCCAGGTTGAGGAATCCCCAACCTGAGACATCATTATTCTCGTGGTAGAGAGAAAAGAGAGAATGGTGGACATACAGGATGACTCAAAAATTTCTGCTTATAAGTTCCGTATAGCACATCCACTCCCATTTCACAGGCCCTCCTTCTGCCCCTGGACCATGGAGAGATCAGAAATCCAGACCCTTCAGATCAAGGCCAGCTGTCCTCAATGATCAGAATGAAGAGCAATTCTGATTTTATTTTATTCAAGTCTGTCCTTCTTCCTTCCACCATCTATCCCAAGGCTCACTACTCTCTTTAGGCACATCACCTCCTACTCCAGCGTGTTTGGAATATGCCTTAACATGTGTGCCCCTGACCAACAAAAAGTGTGGTTAGGTGGATGTTTGTGACTTCAGTGAACAGGGAAGACGGGCCAGATCATGTGTCCACTGCATGACAGCTTTCCATTCCCCTAGGATTAAACCTTCACACTGCTTCCAGTTTCCCATCCTACAATCTTCGATGAGGACCCTTGTACAAATCCTTCCAGGACTACGTGGAAAGGTCTGAAAGGGGTGCTCCAGAGCAGGGGTATTGGCTGAAGGGCACCCAGGTAATATGAAGGTTCTCTAGGGCCAGCTACCTCCCACAGTAGTAGGCTGGAGCCAGTTTACACAGGTTTGCAAGAGCCAATTATTAAATGTTTAAGGATTTTACAAGCTTGTCATTAAACACAGACATTATTAAAAATTAAACTTCATTGTATTGTATTCATTTTACTACTTTACCTTTTACAATGTATTTTACCTCATTTCACGGTTACCCAGACTCTAGATGTTATTTGCATCTATTATAACTGAATGATGGAATTGCTATATAACATGGTACTACTGACAGCTCATCCCAGTTCCACCTTCACTGATGTCACACTGGCAGCTTGAACTCAGTAACAATGGAAACATTTACACCAGGTGCCTGCATGCTGCGTTGCTTCGGTCATGTCCAACTCTGCAGCCCTGTGGACTGTAGCCCGCCAGGTTCCTCTGTCCATGGGATTCTCCAGGCAAGAATACTGGAGTGAGTTGCCATGCCCTCCTCAAGGAGATCTTCCCGACACCATAGGTATTGGCAAATGCTACAGATCGGGGCTTGATTGATTGCTTAAAGTATCACCTACTGAGACAGGCCTTTCCTCACATCTCTATTAAGAATACACGTGCATCTTCATCATAACAACTACCTTCTTTATTCTTTATCTTCATAGAATACTCAGTTTATGAAGTTACTTGTTCATTCTCTTATTATTAGGGAATACTTATTTTATATAATTAAATTACCATTTGTTAACTGTTACTCAATCGTGTCCAACTCTGCGACCCCATGGACTGTAGTCTGCCAGGCTCCTCTGTCCATGGAATTCTCCAGGCAAGAATACTGGAGTGGATTGCCATTCCCTTCTCCAGAGGATCTTTCTGACCCAAGGATTGAACCCTGGTCTCCTGCACTGCAGGCAGATTTTTTACTTTCTGAACCACCAGGGAAGCCTATCTATTAATTAGCAAAGGTTAAATTAACATTTGTTAAGTAGAGCACAGGATGCCAGATGACGAGCAACAGAAGACCCCAAGGGAAATTGAAATAAAGAATTTCATTGCTCACAGGTCCTGGAGGAAGTACACAGCACATTTTGAGGGGCCTCACTGGGAGGCCAGGGTGCAAGCAGAGAAGGGGGTAGAATCTGGGGCACAAGTCTTTATTAGCATCCCCTGGGTTTGAGGTTGTGCTTTGAGGTTTCCAGGCTAGGATCAGATTGATCAATTCAAATCAAAAGAAGCAGCATTTCAGTAAGCTCCATAGGGGTCTAACTTAAGAAGCACAAAAAAGGAAGATCTTAGAAGGTCCTGGGAGGTCGGGAAGACTGTTTATCACAAAGGCTCTTGGGGAAGTCATATCAAGAACTTAAAATTACTTCTGACTCTGTTATCTAGGGCATGCTCATACATAAAGAGAGTAGTGTCCATTTAAGGCTCTTGCAGGCTGGTTGGCCAAACAAAATGGATGCCAAGGAAGCAATACCATGGAGTAACTAGGCTAAACTCTCAAAAACCACAAACTCTTAAGTTCTATGAGAGTGTAAACATTGTTCAACTTATTCACTGTTGTAATCACAGCATCAGAATAAGAGCTGGCATATAGTAGGTTCTCAACAAATATGGGGTGAATGAATATATCAATGGATGTATGTGAGTGAATGAATGAATGAACTCAATGTTTAATACTCATAACATTGGAATAAATCTAACTATGGAAGAAATACTGAAGCAAAGCCCAAAGGACCACAGCAAGATATCCTTCATATTCATTAAAATAATAACTTTTATTGAAAGCCAGCTGTGTGTCACATCCTGTGACTATGAAAAGCTATAAAATGAAGATCCATCCCTGGGGGTCACAAGGTAATTAAAGAAATAGAACATACATAGAAAGAAATTAATAATAGAATGTAATAATTTCATGATTAGTGAAATATCTTCAAGTGATACAAGACATTTCAACTTCATACAAATATGAAGAGAGATATGAGAGATTTTTTAAATTTTCACAAATGATTGTGACACGGGAAAAAACCAAAGCACATGTGTCAAAACCAAAAAGATTTGTCAGTAACTTGTTCTGTCTTATAACACAGTACTCAACAGCATTCAAAAAAAAAAAAAACCCAGCCTCTCCAAAGTGGATCATAACAATGCCCAGCATACAATAGTGAATTATTAGATATATGAAAAATTGGGAAACTATGACTTATAACCAAGAAAAATAGCAGGCAATAAACACAAATCTGATCTGTATTTTAGTATTAGCGGATAAGCATTTTAAGGCAGGTGTTATAAATTTGTTCATATTTTTATGGAAAAGAGGATCATAATAAGTAAGCATATGAGAAATTGCAGCAAAGAAATAGAAACTATAAAAGAAGAGCTGAATGGAAGCCTTATAACTGTAAATTATGCTAATATATTTTTTAAAAGGGCTTCCCCTGGTGGCTCAGATGGTAAAGAATCTGCCTACAATGTGAAACCCCAGTTCAATCACTGGGTCAGGAGATCCCCTGGAGAAAGGAATGGCCACCGATTCTTGTATTCTTGCCTGGAGAATCCCATGGACACAGGAGCCTGGCAGGCTACAGCCCATGGGATCGCAAAGAGTTGGACATGACTGAGCAACTTTCACACACACACACACATTTTTAAAAAGTTCCCAGATGGGCTTAAAAGTATATTGGAAACTGTAGAAGAAAGTTAAAATGAAGGCAAATCAAAAAGAGTTATCTAACAGAACAAGGAGAAAGTACATGAGAAAAATTAACTGTGACCTGAAGGACAATATAAAATGGTCTAATGCATAAAGTGTAACTAGAGTCCCAGATGGAGGAGAGAAGGGAAAAAATAATTATATGTATGTATATATATACACACACATATATACATATGTGAGTGCATGCCTGCTAAGTCGCATCCAACTCTATGTGACCCCATGGACTGTAGCTCACCAGGCTCCTCTGTCCATGGGATTCTCCAGGCAAGAATACCGGGGTGGGTTGCCATGCCCTCCTCCAGGGGATCTTCCTGACCCAGGGAATGAACCCATGTCTCTCATGTCTCCTACACTGGCAGGCAGGTTCTTTACCACTAGCACCACCTGGGAAGCCCAAATATATACACATATACATATATATAAAAAAAATAATGGCCAAAATTTTACAATTGTGGTAGAAAACATCAACTTACAGCTCCAAAAGTCTTTGTGATACCCAAATAAAATAAATGCAAAGGGAACAAAATCTAGGTACATGGTAGTTAAACTGCTGACAACTCAAATTAAAGAAAAAATCTAATAGAGAAAAAAAGTACGTAATATAGAACAACACAAGGCATGGCATAGTTCATATCAGAAATAATAGAAGTCAGAAGACAATGAAATGATATTTTTAAACTGCTGAAGGAAGAAACTGTCAAACTAGAACTCTTTGTCAAGTGAACATGTCCCCAATGATTAGAATAAAGGCTATGGAAAATGAATAAAATCACAGACAATTCAAAATTAGCAGTGCTCAACTGCTAATGAAAGTTGTTATGATAACAAACTCAAAACCACAGATTGGGAGAAATTATTCACAATACAAGTATATGACAAAGATCTTATATCCAGAATACAGAGAGAACTCATACAACTCAATAATATCAAGACACAATTTCAATGTAATAAATAGGCAAAAACGTGAACAGACACTTCAGAAAAGAATATCTGCAGGACTTTCCTGGTAGTGCAGTGGATAGCAATCTGCCTGCCAATGTAGGGAACATGGGTTCGATCCTTGGTCTGGAAAGATTCCACGTGCTGAGGAGCAGCTAAGCCCATGTGCCACAACTCCTGAGCCTGTTCTCTAGAGCCTGCAAGCTGCAACTACTGAAACCCATGCAGCTAGCTCCAGTGCTCCGCAACAAGAGAAGCCACAGCAATGAGAAGCCCAAAAACCCAACCAAGAGTAGCCCCCACATGCTGCAACTAGAGAAAGCACGCACACAGCAACAAAGACCCAGTACAACCAAAATTAAAATAATAATAAAGAGCAAAACTTCCCTTTGCTTCCTAAAAAAAAAAACAACAAACATCTACAAATGAACAATAAACATAAGGTTCACGTTACTAGTCACCAGGGTGATGTGCAAAAAAAAACACAATGAGATATTTCCTCATACCCACTAAAATGGCTAAAATTGAAAAGACTGATACTCCTAAATATTGGGCAGGGATGTGAGCAACCGGAACTCTTGTGCATTGCCTGTGGGGACGTAAAACGACACAACTACTTTGGAAATTATTTGGAAGTTTCTTATAAATTTAAACATAGTTCTATGCTATTACCCTCCAACTATTTTTAGGTAGTTGCCAAGAGAAATGAAAATATATGTCCATACAAAATGAATATTTAGAGCAGCTTTATGAAGCAGAATTATGAAGAATTATAGCCAAAAACTGAAAACCCAAATGGCCATCAGCATGAGAATGGACTAACAAATTGTAAGATACCCATGCAATGGAAAATTACTGAACAATTTTAGAAAACAAGTATTTGTGTAGAGATATACACAAAACATGAATAAATCTCAAAAACATGTTGAACAAAAGAGTCAGATAGAGAAGACTACATACCAAATGAATTTATTTATTTATGATTCAACAACACACAAAACTAACTAATGATAATAGAAGAAAACAGTGGTTGCTTCTGGCAAGTAGAGAGGAATTGAAAGGGATCACAGGGGAACTTTCTGCGGTGAGAGAAACATTCTACATCTTGATTGGCTACTGGCTATATATGCTTATGTGGCTTCCCAGGTGGCTCAGTGGTGAAGAACCCACCTGCCAGTGTAAGAGATGCCAGAGATGCAAAGTTCAACCCCTGGGTTGGGAAGATCCTTGGAAGAGGCAATGGCAACCCACTGGAAAATCCCATGGACAGAGGAACCTGGTGGGCTACAGTCCATGAGGTTGCAAAAAACTTAGATAAACTTAGCAATGAAACAATACGCTTGTACATTTTCAGTTATACACTTTTCAAAACTCATTGAATCGTACATTAAAATTCTGTGTTTTATAGTATGTAAAGTTTACTTCAAGAAACGAAAATCACTGCAGAATTTTCAAATAAATTGACAATCCAACTTTTGAATTTATAGGGAGAAGCAAAGCTTACAAATAGTCAAGATACTGTTGAAGGAGAAAGAGAACGAGTTAGGAACCCACTTTTTGCACCAAAATGAAGACATTATAAGTCCATGGTAGTTTTAAAATTTAGTGTTTGTACATGAATGAATAAACTGATCAATGGAAGAGAGGACAAAAGCAGACCCACACACAAATCAGACCTTGATTTATGCCAGAGATGACACTGAAGATCACTGAAAAAGACTATTCAATGACTAGTACTGAAAGAACTGGCTTTTCAAATGGAAATCAAACTTGATCCTTGTCATAATACAGACACACAAAAAATGAAATTTTGAACTGATTGAAGATTTAAATATGAAGGGCAAAACTTCGATACTTTTAGAAAAAAATATAGGTGAATACCTTTCTAACTTCATGTTAGGAAAGAACTTTTCAAACAAAATATACCAATAAAATTGACAAATTAAAATTTAAATTTCTGTCCATCAAAAGGGTGGAGAAACAAAAGCTACAAAATGAATGATAAAACAAAGATAAACAAAATGAAGAACTCTTACAAAACTGTAAGAAAACAAAAGATAACTATTACTGTTACTATATATTATACTATAATTACTATTATAGTATACAATATATACTATAACTATTACTATAACAAAAGATAACTATTATTCCTCCTAAGAAATGAACAAAAGTGAAAAAAAAACCAAACATTTCAGAGAAGAAAAAAAAACAAAAAGTAAACCAACAACAGAGAAAAACACAGAGAAAAGATGTCCTCTCTCATTAGTAGCACTGTGGGCTCATTCTTTTTTTACGATTATTATAAAGCAGGGAAGGTATAGTGCTCTAAAACAAAAGTAGACATGCACCAAATTATGTGGTAACACAAAATAAACAAATATTAAAATCAATATTCAGCCAAATCTAAGACCAAATCCTTAGGTCACCACCATACACTGAATTTCTTAGGTGTCAGAATCTTGGCATTTTGCCCCCAAAGTAGTTTTCACTAAAATTTTTCATTAAAACCATCAGTAAATTATTTAAAATTTAACATAAAAAGAACAATTCCTCGAAACGGTCAGCTGCTGGATTGCTCCTGTGTTCACCTTACATGTCATGTGTGAAACTAAATAGATTCATTCTTTCAGCTGAGGTTGGTAGAGGGGCATATTTAGGAGTTCTTCATTTTTGTTTAACACTGTCTCCCTTTCTGTATATTCTTTATTATGCTTAGATCAAAGCTGGTTTAGTACAGCTAGTGCACATGATTTGGGTTGTTTTCCCACCTTGTCAAACTGAATAGGTCAAATTTAACATTTTACTTGTTATCCATCCTTCAAGATGTGAAGAATTTCTAAGAGAATTTTTTTCCTGAATGACTCATGGCCTAAACAGAATTAAATAACTAAAAAATACTGTACAGTACGAATAGTTTTAAAGATTCTTTTCATTAATATTTGAATAATAATACCACTTCAAAGATTAATCCTAATCTCTATGCTATGATTTCTATTATTCTTTCTTGTACTATTTAAATTTTATAAATATTTGCTAGCTCTAAGAGGATCTAATATTCTTTCTAAAGTTACCTAGCTAACTTTAATGTTCTATCTTAATATTAATCTTTACTTTAGATCGATTTCCTTATACATTTATTATTTGAAATATTCTGATTATTCTAATAATTTTAATTTCTACAGTCGTTAAGTATTGGTGCATTTCATTCTGGTAATAACATTTACATTTATACTTCAACAGATGGATAGACTCTCAACATTTAAAAACTACAGAGATTTTTTTCATCACAAACTACAAATAGAATGTAATCTGTTTGAAAGTGAATATCCAGTTTGCTGTTGTTCAGTCACTCAGTTATGTCCAACTCTTTGTGACCACATAGACTGCAGTACACCAGGCTTCCCTGTCCTTCACCATCTCCCAAAGATTGCTCAGACTTATGTCCATTGAGTCAGTGATGCCATCCAACCATCTCATCCTCTGTCGTCCCCTTCTCCTCCTGCCTTCTATCTTTCCCAGCATCAGGGTCTTTCCTAATGAGTCGTTTCTTCACATCAAGTGGCCAAAGTATTAGCGCTTCAACTTCAGCATCATTCCTACCAGTGAATATTCAGGGTTGATTTCTTTTAGGATTGATCCAGGTAGTGGCAGGAAATATGAATTATATGCCTTGTTCATGTTCTTGGCATTTTCTTGCTGATTCAACATGGTAGTAACTTACATGACCACACTGCTGAATGCTTAAGGATGACAACTGAAGTAAACATTCATCTAGTCATCCTTCCAAAAGCCTTAGCCTGAACCAAAGACAAAAATATTAGCCGAATATTTTAGTTAACAACAAACTACAGTGCATCCCCAAAAGGAAGTATGTAACCAAATACCCATCTCCTAGACAGAACCTTATCCCATATCCACACAAATAGTACAGAAATTCTCTATCTCCAAACTTTACATTTTCCCAGATACAGAAACAGAGATGGAATGTAAAGATGCTCAATAGATCATCTGATGGTTGTTCTTGTTCTTGCTGACAATGAAGACTTCTTATCCATAACCCTCTACCACTTGTTCGGCTTTCCAGGTGGTGCTAGTGGTAAAGAACCTGCTTGCTGATGCAGGAGACAAGAGACACAGCTTCAATCCCTGGGTCGGGAAGATCCGCTGGAGAAGGGCAAGGTAACTCACTACAGTATTCTTGCCTGGAAAATGCTATGGACAACGTGTACCCCAATGTTCATCGCAGCACTGTTTACAATAGCCAGGACATGGAAGCAACCTAGATATCCATCAGCAGACGAACGGATAAGAAAGCTGTGGTACATATACACAATGGAATATTACTCAGCCATTAAAAAGAATACATTTGAATCAGTTCTACTGAGGTGGACAAAACTGGAGTCTATTATACAGAGTGAAGTAAGCCAGAAGGAAAAACAACAATACAGTATACTAATGCATATATAAGGAAGTTAGAAAGATGGTAACGATAACCCTGTATGCAAGATAACAAAAGAGATGCAAATGTATAGAACAGTCTTTTGGACTTTATGGGAGAGGGCAAGGGTGGTATGATATGGGAGAACAGCATTGAAATATGTAAATTATCACATGTGAAATGAATCACCAGCCCAGGTTTGATGCATGATACAGGGTGCTCAGGGCTGGTGCACTGGGATGACCTAGAGGGATGGAATAGGGAGGGAGGTGGGAGGGGGGTGCTGGAAGGGGGACACATGTATACCCATGGTGGATTCATGTCAATGTGTGGCAAAACCAACATGATAATGTAAAGAAAATAAATAAATAAATAAAAGAGAAAAAGAAATCCTATGGACAGAGGAGCCTTGTGGGCTATGGTCCATAGGGCTGCAAAGAGTTGGACACGACTAAATTGACTTAGCAAGCATGCACTGCTGCTTATAAAATTTCATAGCAGCCTCTCAAGAAACACCACACACAGCCACAGTCAATGTTTCAGGTCCTCCCCCCACCGTGATAGCAGTGCTTGAGAATAGACTTGGACAAAGCGGACTTCTTGGTGAATCCTGAATAAAAGAATAAAAATAAAATTATTTAAGGGGTAAAATGTATTGATATAAATAGGAAATAAGCCCAAATAAATACAATCAACAGATCTCTCTCTGACAAAGGGGCAAAGGCAATACAATGGAGCAAAAGTCATATTTTCAACAAAGGTGCTAGACCAACTGGACATCCACATGCAAAAATATTAATCTAGAGCCAAGTTCACACCCTTCCCAAAAAATCAACTCAAAATGGATTATAGACCTAAATATAAAATGCAAAAAACTAATTTCTAGAACATAACATAGGAGAGAACCTATATGACCTGCAGTATGATGATGACTTTTTAGATACAGTAGCAAAGGCATGATTCATGAAAGAAACAATTGATAAGCAGAACTTACTAAAATTGAAAACTGCTGTGCAAAAGACAACACCAAGAGAATGAGAAGTCACGGACTGGGACAAAATATTTGCAAAATACACATCTGACAAAGGACTGTTACCCAAGATATAGAGAGAACTTTTAAAACTCAACAGTAAGAAAAAGAGCCCAGCATGATTTTTAAATGGGCCAAAGAACCAAAGAGATACCTCACCAAAGAAGATAAACAGAAGAATATAAACATGAAAAAGATGTTACACATCATTTGTCATCAGAAAAATGCAAATGAGATACTAATGTAACTATTAGATGTGGCCAAAATCCAGAAAAATGATAATGCTAAATGTCTATGTAGGTGTGGAGTGACAGGAATTCTCATATATTGTTGATGGGAATAGAGAATGGCACAGCCACTTGGAAGAGAGTTGGCTGCTGCCTCTAAAACTAAACATTCTCTTTGTCATACCATCCAGCAACTGCACCTCTTGGTAATTCACACAAAGGAGTTGCAAACTTATGTCCACACAAAAACCTGCACAGAAGCATTTATAGCAGCTTTATTCATAACTACAAAAACTTGGAAGCAAGCATAATGTCCTTCAGTAGGTAAATGGGTAAATAAACAATGGGACATCCAGACAGTGGAATATTATTAAGTACTAAAAAGAAAAGAACTATCAAGCCATGAAAAGACATGGAGTAATATTAAATGCATATTACTAAGGGAAAGTAAATGCATGTTACTAAGGTCCATCTAGTCAAGGCTATGGTTTGTCCAGTAGTCATGTATTGATGTGACAGTTGGACTGGGAAGAAAGCTGAGCACCGTAGAATTGGTACTGTTGAACTGTGGTGTTGGAGAAAACTGAGAGTCCCTTGGACTGCAAGGAGATCCAAGGGACTGGGTGTTCATTGGAAGCACTGATGCTGAAGATGAAACTCCAACACTTTGACCACGTGATGCAAAGAGCTGACTCATTGGAAAAGACACTAATGCTGGGAAGGATTGGGGGCAGGAGGCAAAGGGGACAACAGAGGATGAGATGGCTGGATGGCATCGCCGACTCGATGGACATGAGTTTGGGTAAACTCTGGGAGTTGGTGATGGACAGGGAGGCCTGGCGTGCTGCAATTCATGGGATCACAAAGAGTCGGACACGAGTGAGCGACTGAACTGAACTGAATTGAACTAAGGGAAAGAAGTCAATGTGAAAAGGCCATATACTGCAGGAGTCCAAATATACGACATTCTGGAAAAGGAAAAACTATGGAAACAGTAAAAAGATCAGTGGTTGCCAGGGATGAAGGGTGGGGAGAGGGATGAAAAAGCAGGGCACAGAAGATTCTTAAGGCAGTGAAAACACCCTGTATGAGTAATGGTGGATTGGCTTCATTATAAATTTGTACAAGTCCACAGAAGGTACAACACCAAGAGTAAACCCTGATATAAACGACAGACTTTGGGTGATAATGATGTGTCAATATAGGTTCACCCATCATAACAAATGTACTCCTCTGGTGGAGGATGTTGATAATGGGGGTGGCTACAGATGTGTGTGGACACAGCGGTACCAAAATCTCCATACTTTTCTCTCAGTTTCCCTGTCAATCTAAAACTGCTCTAAAAAATAATATCTTTTAAGTTTTCTTATTTTAAAAAACAGTGAAAGAATACACACAAATCTAATAAAAGCAGATCTGAGTTATCAAGAAAACAGAGTCATGAATGAAAGCTAGGCTTGGAGATGTATACTTTAGTAGATTTTAGTTTTTGTTTCACAAAAGTTATGTACTAACTCATAACAAAATAATAAATGCATAATAAAATCTTATAAGCACATAGATATAATAGAGCAAAATATTAATGATATTCATCCCTTTATGGTTTTTTGTTAATTTACTTATTTAACTTTTATTCTGTTTACTTATTTGTATTTTGTGAGTTTTCTGCAATAAGTATGTATTTTCTACAATAAATATGTATGTGATTTTAAGTAATTTTAAAAACTCATCATCCCCCTTCCCTAAATTAATGGAAAATAATTTCAGTAGTATCTCAGTATAAGCACCTGAGCAACCTCAGGAATGTTTATAAACTCCCTGACCCCCAAAGTAAATTTGCTCTACCTGAGATCTACTGAAGACCCCATTATGAAGAACACTCTTTACTAACTGTAAAAGAGCACAATGCTTATTATTTTCAAGCCACCAAATGCATTTTTAATTGTTTTAATATTTTTATTTTTTACTTGAAGTATAGTTGTTTTATAGTACTGTGTTAGTTTCAGGTATATGGCCCAGAAATTCAGATATATATATTCTTCTTCAGATTCTCTTCCCTTATAGGTTATTATAAAATATTGAGTACAGTCCCCTGTGCCATACAGTAGGTCCCTGTTGATTATCTATTTTATATTTAGTTGTGTATCTGTTAATCCCATCCTCCTAATTTATCCCTCACCCCACCTCTCCCTCCCCTATGATAACTGTACATTTGTCTTCTATGTTTGTATTTTGGAAATAGGTTCACATATCTTTTTTTTTTAATGTTCCACATATAAGTGATCATTTTTCTAATTTGATACCAATCTATTTTCTTTCACAGAAACCAATTTTACTTAATATCTAGTTAATGATACAAGTTACATTATATGTCCATTCACATTTATTTCTGTGTTTAAAGATAAACAGAAATACTTCATGTTCATAGATGCCCCTAGAATGTGTTTTATCAATAGCCTCATCGTCCCACTTAAGCGCAGTTGGATTCTTTTCTAACACTTGTCCATTCACAAAGATGAAAAGTGTTAAACTATTTTATTAGAAATATTGATTTTAAATTTAAAACTGTTGAGAATAAATTGCTTGTTTAAGAAAAGCCAGAGGGGAAACAGGGAGCTGGGGAGTTCTGCGTAAATAAGCACCATTAGAGCATGGCGTTCTCCTTATAATTTCTATGAGAGATGTTGTGCAGTCAAGCATAGGTTCTGTCTCTGAAGCTCAGCTGCAAAGAACAAAAAAGTCTGTGGCACAGTACTGTCATAGTCAATGTCTATCAACAACTGGCATTCATGGCACATACGTAATACTAGCACATTCATCGTTCTCCATGCTCGTCCACTGAATTTACTGGCAAATATACATTTTGTCAGAGGAAGATCACAAAATGATTTCAGGAAATGTCTAAAGAAAATGAAGGAAGACATTAATCAAATCCAATAAGCAATGATCCAGCTGGTCTGGATCTATTCTTCAACAAACACTTCCAGCTCCCTCAAAACTGGTCTGTTAGTGGGCAGGAATGATTCTCCCATCAAGCATAAAAGCAACCTTTCCCAGGGTGATTGGAGTTCTTCCTAGTACGTCCTTTAGTGAGGAGATAAACACTTGTCTCCAAAGGACTTCTAGAACTCCATGCAGTATGGGTAGGAAAATGCTCAAAAAGTACAGCCTCCTTTCAAAGAGAAACAAGTCAATGCTGTGCAAGATTTTAAGGGTAAGAATGATAATTCTTATACTGGTGAATGTCATTAATCCATTAAGTTTCCAGCAACTACTAAATACACTAATATCCTTGTTAGATATTCTGGGCTCTCCTGGTGGCTCAGATGGTAAAGAATCTGCCTGCAATGCAGGAGACCTGGGTTCGATCCCTGGCTTCAATCCCTGGGTTGGGAAGATCCGCTGGAGAAGAGAATGGCTATGCACTCCAGTATTCTTGCCTGGAGAATTCCATGGACAGAGGAGCCTGGAGGGCTACAGTCCACAGGGTCTCAAAGGGTCGGACACTACTGAGCGACTAACACTTTCACTGGTTAGCTATTCCACGTAGGTGAATGTTACTAACAACAGAAGCCCTTATTTCAAAGCAGTGTTTTTCCATTCTAAATATGTACAAAGAGTCCATTGCGCCACAATCTCATTTTTTTAAATAAAGAGTATTATAAAAGTAATTTCACTCTTTAAATCTATTGGAGACTCATGTAAAGGCCTATGAGACAAGGACTGAGGGGTATAAGGCTGTGCATTCCTATGCCACTGGTGGCAGGGCTGTGCTTTTATAGTTTCTCTGTCTGCTCTTTGCATTTCTCTTTTTTCTTGCTAACTGCTGTTAATTCAACTTACTAACAGTACATGCTGCCCCCTCTTCAAACACGAGGTGAGGCTGGTAGTGCCTAGCTTCTCTTACAGAACCCAATGTGCTCTGAGCCGGTCTTTGATGGTCAGAAGCTTTTATCCAAGTACTTCTAGGCTTAAGAAGAAACATGTTATAGTTTAAATCTGACTTCTGGAAAAGAGGTGAATTCATTTAATATAATTCCAGAGTTATAGGCACTGTTTCAACATTCTAACCTGCATCTTGTCACAAAAGATGACACTATATTTAAGTCAAAATTCTATGGCATGAAAAAAAAAATCCACAACACAACAAAGCAAAATTCTATGCACAATCTTTTCAAAGTTGCCACAAAATGATGAACTCAGTTAGGTTCCTAAAGCACATCCCTCAGAACACAGGTTATCCAGAGCTGACACAGTGAGAAGCAGTACTCAGAACCCAGCTCGGGGGCCTCTACCCTCAGCACTCCCCACCACCTTCGCTGCTCTTTCTTCCTCAGGACCAGGAGGGTAGATTTAGGATGAAAAACAAGTGTCAGCAAAACTTCTCCTCGGGTGAGAAGAGAAGTGGGAAAGGGACTCAGAAGCAGAGAGCCAGGCAAGGCACAAAATGCCAAGAAATCCAAAAAATTCTGAATGAAAGTCTGCATTCCAGGTCATTTTGCAGGTATGTCCTTCAAGGTAAGAGCATTGAACACATTTTAATAATCATTAGCTCAACAGATAGCTTTTGAGTACACAGGCATATAATATTTAGCTGCTCGTTTGTCCTCTTGTTCCAGCAAGGCAAATAACTGATCCACTGTAAGGTCTACAGATTCAGTGAAACCAGAGAAATACTTCCAGGAGCAGACACAAAGCTGATGATGAAAAATGTGCCCCATGGATAGAAAAATGTTTGAGAAATGCTACCTTTCTCAGTTTCCTTTGGAGGATCATGCCTTTTAAAGGCTTTGAGAAACTATAGTTGTAAGCAAGCCCCTCCTACCTTTTCCTCCAGAGACCTCACATCTACCTTAAGGTCGAAGTCTTTTAGGAACGTTTCAAATCAATGACGTATATTGACCAGCCCACACTGGGAACAACTCAAGACACCTGGAATGGACATAATTTACCCTCAAACATGGTCCCATATACAATTCAAACATGACAAAAACTAAGAAATATACTGATACTCTCAGTTCAGTTCAGTTGCTCAGTCGTGTCCGACTCTTTGCGACCCCATGAACCACAGCACGCCAGGCCTCCCTGTCCATGAGCAACTCCCAGAGTCCACCCAAACTCATGCCCACTGAGTCGGTGATGCCATCCAGCCATCTCACCTTCTGTCGTCCCCTTCTCTTCCTGCCCTCAATCTTTGCCAGCATCAGAGTCTTTTCCAATGAGTCAGCTCTTCGCATGAGGTGGCCAAAGTATTGGAGTTTCAGCTTTAGCATCAGAACTTCCAATGAACACCCAGGACTGATCTCCTTTAGGATGGACTGGTTGGATCTCCTTGCAGTCCAAGGGACTCTCAAGAGTCTTCTCCAACACCCCAGTTCAAAAGCATCAATTCTTTGGCGCTCATAGACTGGTACTCTAAAGGAAATAAATTTAAGATTTTCCATGAACAAACCAAGAATTTGATGAAGGCAAAAAATTAATATTTTACTGTAATTTTTCTACCTGAGAATAGACAGTTTAGAGAGGAATGCAGATAGAAAAAGTAACAAACCTATCACAGTAAATTCAAGGTGAAGAATAAGTGTTCCATAAACTTGTAATACTCATTTTAGCACTTCGTTTATTCATTCAAAGCGTATTTACTTCTGCTGCACTAATCTGGATTCAAATGTTGGCCAATTCAGCACTTTTAGTTTAGTCATGGATCTCAGTTATAATTAATACTAACACTGATAATGACTAACACTTAGCACCAGAGGAAGGCAGAGTAGGAAATTTACACTATAGGCTTTTAGTTTAAACTAAAACTATAGGAAAAAAAAGTGGGGGTGTATACTAGGACTCTTTCAGAGACAAGTCAAAGATATCCTATTCAAACTAACTTAACCACATAAAAGGAGTTACTGGCTGATGTAACTAGGAAGAATATGGATGACATTAATCTCAGAAATCACAGAATTAAGGAACTCAACTCACTCCATTCTCCTCTTTTCTTCTATTTCTCCTCCCCATCCCTTTCTCCCCTCTCCTCACATCTCTTACCTTTCACACATCTCCAAGTGACATCATCACAGTTTCGAAACCCCAAAGGACAGAATATCTCAACTTTCAATAAACAAAAACTCAAGGAATGAAGTCTCATTGGACTAGCTTGGGTCACATGTCCCATTAGATCAATTGCTCCAACCTAGGAAGGTAGGCTGGGGCTTCCCTGATGGCTCAGAGGGTAAAGAATCTGCCTGCAATGCAGGAGATGTGGGTTCAATCTCAGGGTTGGGAAAATAACCTGGAGAAGGGCATGGCTATCCACTCCAGTATTCTTGCCTGGAGAATTCCATGAACAGAGAGCCTGATGGGATATAGTCCTTGGAGTCTCAGAGAGTTGGACACAACTGACATCAGTCATGTCATGAGGTGAGATCACTCAACACAATGCAGGTACTCTTACCAGAAGAGAGTGCAGGGATGCCTAACACACAGAACTTCCGAGGTCCCACACAACATGTAATTCAAAACACTCTTCAAGTCTCTACAAAGGAGAATAAAGAATGTCATTAGGAACATCTTCTAAGATAGAACTGATGATCCTATTTGCAGGGCAGCATAGGAGAAGCAGACATAAAGAACAGACTTAGAGTCACAGTAGGGGAGGGAGAGGGTGGGATGGAGTAGAACTGAAGCACATACGTTACCATATGTAAAACAGAGGGCCAGTGGGAATTTGCTGTATGAAGCAGGGACCCCAAAGCAGGTGCTCTGTGATATCCTCGAGGGCTGAAATGGGGAGGGAGGTTTAAGGAGGGAACATGTGTATACCTGTGGTTGATTCATGCTGATATATAGCAGAAGCCATCACAACACTGCAAAGTAATTATCTTCCATTAAAAATTAAATTAAAAAAAAGAATTATCTTCTAGGACTTCCCTGGTGGTCAGTGGTTAAGAATCTGCCTGCTAATGTAGGGACACAGACAGGTTCTATTCCTGGTCTGGGAAGATTCCGCATGCCTTGGGGCAATTAAGCCTGCTGTGCCACAGCTACTGAGCCCACAGTCTAGAGCTCACAAGCCACAACGACTGAGCCCACACACCCTAGAGCCTGCGCCCCCCAACAAGAGAAGCCACCACTACGAGAAGCCCACGCGTGGCAACCAGAGAGTCGCTCCCGCTTTTTGCAACCAGAGAAAGTCCACACGCAGCAACAAAGATCCAGCATAGCCATAAATAAATAGATATAAAAATAGACACACTCAGAACAAAAAAAACTTTTTTAAGTATCTTCTAGTCAAGAGGTCAACAAGGCAAGACAGGAAGAGACAACTTCAGAGACAGAGGTGCACACAACAGCTGTCCTTTCCTACTTATGCTACTGAGACAGCATAGACTAGCCTCTTGTCTTGGTCTCCCCAAGGGCAGCCTCACAGTCAGCAAAATGCAAAACTGCTTTGAAAAATCATTGTAATGAAAGTGCAAATACAGTGACTGATATTGGTTAATTATTTTGCTTTTATGTTACCCTAATGTCCTATGAGGTCATTATCTGACTAAGTGGCACATAATACAGGCTCCTTCTACAGGAATTTAACCATTGCTAACTTGCCATGTGACCTCAGAGAAGTCACTTCATCTCTTTGTTCCTATGCAAAGTTTGGACTAAATCATCTCTCAAACTTCTTTTGATTGTAACATTGCATTATTCAATGGAGGGCTTCCCTGGTGACTCAGGTAAAGAATCTACCTGCCATGCAGGAGTCCTGGGTTCAGTCCCTGTGTCAGGAAGATCCCCTGGAGAAGGGAATATGTACCCACTCCAGTATTCTCGCCTGGAAATCCCATGGACAAGAGGAGACTAGTGAGCCACAGTCAGACATGACTGAGTGACTAACGCACACACACCTTCTATGGGAGTCTTTTTACAAAGCTTTAGCTACTGTGCTTCAAAATATAGGCCATAAGAAATCCAACCTCTTTTGTTAGTGCTTGCTAGTTCTGTTTCCCTTGGGTCTTTCTCACAGCATGAATCTGAAACTTCAGTTGACCAGTGTACTTCGTATATATAATAAGACTTTAAGCTCAAGCCTAAACTCAAAATGCTAGTATTACAAACGAAAAGAATCACTTTCCTTTAACATGTTCACAGAAAAGTTCAGCTATTAAAATTTAGCTAGATGATTAAAATTTAAATAACCACTCTAATATAAAATAGATTTCAGAGAAAATCTCTTCTAAGAAAACGATGGAAGAGAGCTTTGAGGGAGAGATTGAATATGGGGAATCAGATGTTTAGGGAGGGAGAGGAACCGAGGAAAAAGTGAAGGAAGAAGAGAAAAAAGTTCTTTACCTTTAGGTAACATGGGAAGAGCATTTGAAAACCAAAAGCTTAGTTAAAACTATCATTTGAATTTGAAAAATACAACCAGCGAAGTCAACTTTCATCATCCCTTATATCATATGTAATATCTTCTAAACCTCCCAGACAATAGAGATCAAATTATCTTTGTAACACACACTCCTGCTTCTCAGCTTCTTCCCCAACCTCCCAACAGAATACAAAAGTCTCTGGCAGCTGCTGACTTACCCACTGAGTCTTAATCCCACCTTTCTTACCCCCAGCTAGGGCTGGGCTGCATGCATTAATGAGCCCGAGGGGCAAATGACCAATTCTACTCTATAGATGGTGCTTGACAAGGCAGTAAGCAGTAGGCAGAACATTTATTGCTTTACGATGCTGTGTTAGTTTCTGCTGTACCACAACATGAATCAGCTATTATGTATACATATATCCCCTCCTTCTTGAGCCTTCCTCCCACAACCCCATCCTACCCTAGGTCATCACAGAGCACTGAGCTAAGCTGCCTGTGCTAAACAGCAACTTCCCAGCAGGTATCTATTTTACACATGGTACTATGTCTATGTCAACAACACTTTGGATAAATCAACTTTAGAGTGCCCTTTCTCAGGACTTCGCCTATTATGTGAGAACAATCAACAGTTCTTATTATTAAAAATGTAAAAGTTGACTTCAGAGACAGGGGCCACCTGAGTATATGACCACTCAAAATTTGTAATCTATAAGAATTGGAGGATTTAAAAGGAGCTTTGTATGGATAACATGTCCAGATTGAGGAATCTGCCAGGGCAATAGTCCACAAGTATAAATAAACAATGTCTGGATAAACCCAGGTTAGCTGCATACAAATATGTAAGTGGAATGTGTTCAAATGTCATATTACTTTGATAAATGCCACCTCTGTTTCCTATACCCAGAAGGGTGGCTACGCTAACTGAAACAGAGCTCCCAATTCCTTGAGGTGCCTCAGATCTCGCATCTATATACAAATTCTTGCAGGTTCCTCTTTAGAGCCTTGCTATTGTGATGCTAGAGAGACCCTTAAGAGTCCCTTGGACTGCAAGGAGATCAAACCAATCAATCTTAAAGGAAATCAAGCCTGAATATTTATTGGAAGGACTGATGCTGAAGTGGAAGTTCCAATACTTTGGCCACCTGATGTGAAGAGCTGACTCACTGGAAAAGACCCTGATGCTGGGAAAGATTGAGAGCAGGAGGAGAAGGGGACGACAGAGGATGAGATGGCTGGATGGCATCACTGACTCAACGGACACGGGTTTGAATAAACTCTGGGAGTTGGTGATGGACAGGGAGGCCTGGTGTGCTGCAGTCCATGGGGTCACAAATAATCGGACACGACTCAGTGACTGAACAAAAACAACATACCTCTGTACTCTCATACTTCAAGCTCAGGAAACTGTTAGCGCTCGCTTCAGTAGGTGGGCCTGTTGAGCATTTGAAGGATAACTGAAGATTTGAGTCTCTACATCTCTGCAACAGGAAAGAGCGAGTTAATCAAAAGCTTAACTAACTCTCCTCACCAGACTTCTACACGGCCTTTCCTTGTGGCCTGGCTTCCAGCCAAGTCCTGAAGGGCAGTCAAAGCTGCCAAAGCCAGCTCCCAGCTGCTGGGAAATGCGGGGCTCAGATTATTACAGAGTGGCCAGATTATCATATGTTAAAAGCGAATAAAAATAGATTTATAATAGAGAACTGATGCTGACTAACAAGCTGGCATTTTCTTAAATGTATTGGCAGTATGTGCTTCTCATCTCAAAAAACCACCAGTCTTCAAGTCCATGGCCGTTACTGCATGGAGTGACTGCTACTCTCCCCAAAACATTTCCCCTAAATACTGAACTGACATGTTTTGCAAATAATAGAAGGGAAATGCCTTTGAAGCAATAGCATAGAAAATATAATCATAGTGTCCCACAAAGAGAGGAAAAGAAACGCAGTAAAGTAACCTACTAAATTTCTCAAAACTGCATTGATTTAAAAATAAAATCATACCATTTTTGTAAAATAAAGACAGGAAAATCTTTTCTAGTTCTACTATTCTGTTACCTAGAAACCAAAATGAAATTATCTACTTTCACTCAAGGGGTAGTTGATGGAGTTTTATTTTCCCTGAGCCAAGATGGTAAATGTGGATAAATCTAAAATTCTTGAGCAAATGTATGTATCAAAATGTATGTTAGTTGAAATGACAAAGGCAGGCAAAGTTCAAAGGTGAAATAGAAGCTTTTTTTCAACCTCCATGATGGTTATCTCATTTCTCTACTTGACTTTAACAATTAATATCGTTTCATGTGAGCCAAAATAGGCTCCAAAGAAAAGAAATTTTTCATTCTGCCTATGTTAGTTCAAGATGCGAGTTGCAGGGGTGAAGGGGAGGGCTGGTATAAACCACAACCACTATCTGTTCTTTCTTTCTTTTTGTTTTGACCACACCATGGGGCATGTGGGATCTTTTTTTTCCTCCTATCTTTCACTGTTAATAGCTTTATTGAGATGTGATTTATATATAATCCACCCATTCTAGTAAATTTATGCATTTGTACAAAAGTAACCTGTTTTAGATTTTTATAAAAGTATAGTTGATGTACAGTATTGTATAAGTATAGATGTACAATATAGTGATTTAAAGTTTTTATTTTATGTATTTATTTTTATTTTTTAATTTAATTTTTTAATTAAAAATAATTTTATTTTTTAATTGCTTTACAATGTTGTGTTAGTTTCTGCTGTATAACAACATGAATCAGCTATGGCATGTACAATCTCTAAGTCCCCTGATCAGACACCAAACCTGCACCCCCTGCAGTGCACACCCAGAGTCTTAACCACTGGACCACCAGGAAAGTCCCTTAAGTCCCTTAAACCACTGTCTGATGAAATGTAGTTGCTGTCCCTGCTTCCCTCCTGCCAAAGCACATGGGACTTAATGCAACCACTCCCACCATTTGCTCATCATTTTCTTCAGATGTCTCCCTCTCCCCAGATGCATGGACTTTTCAAAAGTAAAATATGTCTTTTATCCTCAGCATCTCTCAAAATATCTGAAACAAAGTTTGTTAAACTGATGATTTCAATGTTCAATTTATCCATTAATATAGTAATCCCAGGAATCTTGGGATTTTTTTTTTAAATCATGTAATGGAGTTCATGTATTTATTGAACTCAAACCATAAATATAATCACAGAATTCCCTAAAGGGTAATTACTCCCAGAATGTACCTTCAACCACAGGTTCATGTATAAAGCCCCAAAAGTATAAAAGAAACTAGAGAAAAATACTCTATCCATTTCCATTCTCTGCATATGTTGATGGTATCATATTTTGAGTTCTCTTCATTCTCTGCATGTTGAACTCCTGCCTAGCTGGAACACCTAAACTAGTTTCTTATTCCCTGGCTATTGACCTGGCTATTGATTCCAGGCATTCAGCTTGTTTCTGATAGCTGGTTTTGCTAGAAGCCTGTTGCCTCACCAGTTCTGCTGGGCTGCTATTTAAATCCTAGCATTAGGGGCTTCTCTAGTGGCCCATAGTTACGACTCTATGCTTCCACTGAACAGAACTCAGATTCGATTCCTGGTCAGGGAACTAGGAACCCACATGCTGTGTGGCACAGCCAAATAAACAAGCAAAAACCCTAGTGTTATAGTACTTAAGCCAATACTTACATCCACCTCTAGAGTGGTAAAATGTGATTTACCTTAATTTTCTCAAAAAACATAAGATGGAGAGAACAAGATGGCGGAGGAGTAGGTGGACATGGAGTACCTCTCTCTCCCTGGATACATCAGGAATACACCTTCAGACACAGAAATGCAAGCAGAACACCAGCTGAGAGTGGACAGAAGGACCTGACCAGTGGAAAAGAACATATAGAACCATGCAAAATTCAATAGGATGGAGGAACTAGGGGGAAAAACTGGAGTGTTAGTAGGACTGGACCTGCCCTTGGCAGGTGGGGGAACTGAAGCAGGGGTCTGATTCCCACAGTGGGGCAATTGTCTTGAGTCAGAGGAGAAACATTTAAGGTTGAGCATGAAACAGCTGATCTGTGGCTGCCTAAATGGAATGAGAATCAGCCAGTCCTTGCAGCCATACATACCCTGGACAGGGATGCAGGTCCCCTCCCTAGATGGCGCAGTGGCTGGAAGCTGGAGTTTAGGGATTGTGGAGCAATCCCAGGGCAAGGGCTGCTATTGACTGAAGAGAGATGGATGGAGGGGATGTGAGGGAGAAGATTGGTGGGAAGTGCCTGTGGAGGAAAGCCCAGCAGCCATGGAAGCAAGGCAATACTGCTGAGTCATGGTAGGGGGTGGAGCCATCACCATAGCCTCTCTCTCCCCACATGTCAGCATCCAGAGCTAAACAATAAAGAGGCTGGCCCATCAAATGCCAGATACACTGAACTACAGAGTAGGATCCCAACCGAGGTGCCCCTTTAAGGGCCTGACGTGCCAATCTACAGAGTAGGACCCCAGCCAGGAGGGCCCCTCTATGTGGCCGCTGCACGGAACAACAGAGAAGGACCCCAGGCAAGAGAGCTCTCTCAGCCTGAACTGTTGAAGCTACAGAGAAAGACTGGCCAAGAGGCCTTCTGATCACCAGCTATAAGAGGCTTGAAAAAAGACTCTGACAGGGTCATAACTCCTGCGGTGGAGGCAGTCCGTGTCCCTGCATGCTTGGCACCACCAGGGACCCCGGAAGCCAAGCAGCTGCATCACCTTCATACTCAACCCTCACTGGGGAAGAGCTGCCATAGGCAAAAAAATGTCTTGTGTCTATGTGTGCAGGGTTGCTTCAGTTGTGTCCAACTCTTTGCAACCCTGTGGACTGTGGCCTGCCAGGCTTCTCTGTCAAGGGGGTTCTCTAGGCAAGAATACTGGAGCATATTGGCCAATACTGGTTGCCATCCCCTTCTAGAGCACTATATTTCCTGCTGCCCTAGCCGCCAACTCCCTTGAGAACCTGGTGCTGCCAGAACCCCTTGACCCAAGCAGCTGCACCGCCTCCACACCTGGCCTCATGGGGCAAACCCAAGTCCTCCAAGGCAGTCTCAGAAGCAAACCCCAGTGGACGACCCACATGCAGAGGTGGAAATAAAACCACAATTGAAATCCAGGGTCAATGTGGCTAAGGAAGAAGACCCAAAACCTTCCCACCAGCTGTACAAGCTACAGATTAAATGCACATGACCAACTAGGCAGACTCTGTGTCTATGGAATATATAAAAGGGCATTGAGAGCTCCCACAAAAGAAAACGCACTACTTCTGATAGCTGTGGACAGTGGAGGCAAGAAAACATAGGAGTAGGACCAGATTAGAATCTGAGTGCCCCTACAGCAGGTCCAGAGACCAGCACGGTGTCGAGGGCATCCTAGGGAGGTGAAGCGGACTATGATTTGCAGTGGGGGAAAGGACTCTGACAACAGTGACCCAAGAAAAACATTTATTATTCTTATGTTTTGACTTGTTCTGTAGATTTTTGGGGATTGTTCTTCTTTTTCTTTTGTCCCATCTTCCCCCCCCACCCCATTGTAGTTGTCAATTTTACTGGCACTATGAAATCTAATTAAGCTTTTGAGCTTTTTTTTCATCAGTCACATTTTTTATTGTTGTTATAAACCTCTGCCTCTGTGTTGGTCTTTTGCAATTCTGTGGAGCTTTCCTCTTTGTTTTTTCTTTCTTCTCCTTTTTCTTTTCTCTTTTTAAAAAATTTTTTAAAACCTACCATTTTTTTCCTACATTTATTCCTTTGTTTGCTATTCCTACTGTTCTTTTCCCCTTGCAGTTAATCTTTAATGTATAGAAATCTTCTTTATCTACCTCTATTTAACTTTGCAGATCTATTCTTTCCATTCTGTCTTTCCTTTCTGCTCAACATATTTGTTAGTTTTGTTTTCATTGCTTTATTCCCCATCTGGCAACTTGCTTTAATTTTGTTTTCCAGTTTATGTTTAGTTGGTTTTGTTCTTAACTGGTAGATATAATTTTTTATTTCCTTTGTTCACCAGGTCAATTTACTTCACTATATTTTCATTGCACTGTTTTGATTTTGCTTGTGACCCCACAAGAGACTGACCCAGACTTGCCTGTGAGTGTCCAGGAGTCTCCAGCACAGGCGTTGGTGGTGGCCTGCTGCAGGGTCGGGGGGACTGAGTATAGCAGTACATGCATGCGATCTTTTGAAGGAGGTCACCATTATCTTCATTACCTCCACCACAGTTTGGCCCCAGGTAAACAGCAGGGAGGGAACACAGCTCCACTCATCAACAGAAAATTGGATTAAAGATTTACTGAGCATGGCCCCGTCCATCAGAATAAGACACAGTTTCCCCCTCAGTCAGTCTCTCCCATCAGGAAGCTTCCATAAGCCTCTTCTCCTTCACAGGGTAGACAGACTGAAAAACACAGTCATAGAAAACTAACCAGTCTAATCACATGGACCACATCCTTGTCTAACTCAATGAAACCATGAGCCATGTCGTGTAGGGCCACCCAAGACAGATGGGTCATGGTGGAGAGTTCTGACAAAATGTGGTCCACTGGAGAAGGGAATGACAAACCACTTCAGTATTCTTGCCCTGAAAACCCCATGAATAGTATGAAAAGGGGAAAAGATAGGACACTGAAAGATGAACTCCTCAGGTCAGTAGGTGCCAATATGCTAATGGAGATCAGTGGAGAAATAAACTCCAGAAAGAATGAAGAGACGGAGCCAAAACAAAAACAACACCTAGTTGTGGACGTGACTGGTGACAGAAACAAGGTCCGATGCTGTAAAGAGCAATATTGCACAGGAACCTGGAAGGTTAGGTCCATGAATCAAGGCAAATTAGAAGTAGTCAAACAGGAGATGGCAAGAGTGAATTTTAGGAATCAGTGAACTAAAATGGACTGGAATGGGTGAATTTAATGCAGATGACCTTTATATCTACTACAGTGGGCAAGAATCCCTTAGAAGAAATGGAGTAGTCATCATAGTCAACAAAAGAGCCTGAAATGCAGTACTTGGATGCCATCTCCAAAATGACAGATAAATCTCTGTTCGTTTCCAAGGCAAACCATTCAATGTCATGGTAATCCAAGTCTATGCCCTGACCAGTAATGCTAAAAAAGCTCAAGTTGAATGGTTCTATGAAGACCTACAAGATCTTTTAGAACTAACACGCAAAAAAGATGTCCTTTTCATTTTAGGGGACTGAAACACAAAAGTAGGAAGTCAAGAAACACCTCGAGTAAAGGCAAATTTGGCCTTGGAGTAGAGAATGAAGCAGAGCAAAGGCTAATAGAGTTTTGCCAAGAGAACGCAGTAGTCATAGCAAACACCCTCTTTCAACAACACAAGAGAAGACTCTGAATGTGGACATCACCAGATGGTCAACACTGAAACCAGATTGGTTATATTTTTGCAGCCAAAGATGGAGAAGCACTATACAATCAATGAAAACAAGACTGGAAGCTGACTGTGACTCAGATCATGAACTCCTTATTGCCAAATTCAGATTGAAATTGGAGAAAGGAGGGAAAACCACTAGACCATTCACATATAACCTGAATCAAATTGATTATACAGTGGAAGTGACAAATATATTCAAGGGACTAGATCTGATAGACAGAGTGCCTGATGAACTATGGACAGAGGTTCATGACACTGTACAGGAGACAGGGATCAAGACCATCCCCAAGAAAAAGAAATGCAAAAAAGCAAAATGGCTGTCTGAGGAAGCCTTACAAATAACTGTGAAAAGAAGAGAAATGAAAAGAAAGGAGAAAAGGAAAGATATATCCATTTGAATGCAGAATTCCAAAGAACAGCAAGGAGAGATTAGAAAGCCTTCCTCAGTGATCAGTGCAAAGAAATAGAGGAAAACAATAAAATTGGAAAGACTAGAGATCTCTTCAAGAAAATCAGAGATACCAAGGGAACATTTTATGCAAAGATGGTCTCAATAAAGGACAGAAATGGTATGCAACTAACAGAAGCAGAAGATATTAAGAAGAGGTGGCAAGAATACACTGAAGAACTGTACAAAAAAAGATCTTCATGACCCAGATAATCATGATGGTGTGATCACTCACCTAAAGCCAGACATTTTGGAATGTGAAGTCAAGTGGACCTTGGGAAGCATCACTACGAACAAAGCTAGTGGAGGTGATGGAATTCCAGTTGAGCTATTTCAGATCCTAAAAGATGATGCTATAAAAGTGCTTCGCTCAATTTGTCAGCAAATTTGGAAAACTCAGCAGTGGCCACAGGACTGGAAAAGGTCAGTTTTCATTCCAATCCCAAAGAAAGGCAATGCCAAAGAATGCTCAAACTACTCCACAATTGCACTCATCTCACATGCTAGTAAAGTGATGCTCAAAATTCTTCAAGCCAGGCTTCAGTATTATGTGAACCATGAACTTCCACATGTTCAAGCTGGTTTTAGAAAAGGCAGAGGAACCAGAGATCAAATTGCCAACATCTTCTGGATCACTGAAAAAGCAAGAGGGTTCCAGAAGAACATCTATTTCTGCTTTATTGTCTATGCCAAAGCCTTTGACTGTGGATCACAACAAACTGGAAAATTCTGAAAGAGATGGGCATACCAGACCATCCAACCTGCCTCTTGAGAAATGTGTATGCAAGTCAGGAAGCAATAGTTAAAACTGGACATGGAACAACAGACTGGTTCCAAATAGGAAAAAGAGTATTCCAAGGCTGTATACTGTCACCCTGCTTATTTAACTTATATGCAGAGCACATCATGAGAAACACTGGGGTGGAGGAAGCACAAGCTGGAATCAAGATTGCTGGGAGAAATATCAATAACCTCAGATATGCAGATGACACTACCCTTATGGCAGAAAGCAAAGAAGAACTAAAGGATCTCTTGATGATAGTGGAAGAAGGGAGTGAAAAAGTTGGCTTACAGCTCAACATTCAGAAAACGAAGATCAGGGCATCTGGTCCCATCACTTCAGGGCAAATAGATGGGGAAATAGTGGCGGACTTTATTTGGGGGGGCTCCAAAATCACTGCAGATGCTGACTGCAGCCATGAAATTAAAAGACGCTTATTCCTTGGAAGGAAAGTTATGACCAACCTAGACAGCATATTAAATAGCAGAGACATTACTTTGCCAACAAAGGTCCATCTAGTCAAAGCTATGCTTTTTCCAGTAGTCATATATGGATGTGAGAGTTAGACTATAAAGAAAGCTGAGCACTGAAGAATTGATGCTTTTGAACTGTGGTGTTAGACTCTTAAGAGTCCCTTGGACTGCAAGGAGATCCAACCAGTCCAAAGGTCTCCAAAGGAGATCTCAAACACAAGAAGCTTTAAAAAAAAAAAAAAGGCAGAGAAATAGTACACAAATGAAGGAACAAACTAGAAACACAGAAGTCCAAATAAATGAAGAGGAAACAGGCAAACTACCTGAAAAAGAATTCAGAATAATGATAATAAAGATGATCCAAAATCTTGAAAACAGAATGGAAAAAACTCAAGAATCTGTTAACAAAGCCCTATAAAAATAAAAGAATAAACATACAGAGACAAACACTACAATTACTAAAATCAAAAATACTCTAGATGAAATCAATAGCAGAATATCTACAGCAGAAGAACAAATCAGTACGCTGGAAGATAAAATGTTGGAAATAACTTCTGAAGAACAGAATAAAGTAAAAAGAATGAAAAAAACTGAGGACATTCTCAGATACCTCTGGGACAATATCAAACACATCAACATTTGAATTATAGGGGTCCCAGAAGATGAAGAGAAAAAGAAAGGCTATGAGAAAATTTTTGAAGAAATTATAGTTGAAAATTTTTCCCAGTATGGTCAAGTCCAAGAGGCACATAATCAAGAAATACAAGAGAAGAAGAAGATCTACAAAATCTAACCCCAAACAATGAAGAAAATGGAAATAGGAATATATATATCAATAATTACTTTAAATGTAAACAGAGTAAATGCTCCAATCAAAAGACACAGACTGGCTGAATGGATACCAAAACAAGACCCATATATATGCTGTCTACAAGAAACCCACTTCAGACCTAAAGACATATATAGACTGAAATTGATAGGATGGAAATATATATTCCATGCAATAGGAAGCAAAAGAAAGCTGCAGTAGCAATCCTCATATCAGACAAAATAGACCTTAAAGACTATTACAAGAGATGAGGAAGTACACTACATAATGATCAAGAGACCAACCCAAGAGGAAGACATAACAATTGTAAATATCTATGCACCCAACATAGGAGCAAAAAACAAAAAAACAACAATTAGTAGAAGGAAAGAAATCATAAAGATCAGAGCAGAAATAAATGTAAAAGAAATTAAAGAGACAATAATGAAGACCAATAAAACTAAAAGCTGGTTCTTTGAGAAGATAAACAAAATTGACAAACCTTTAACCAGACTCATCAAGTAAAAAAGAGAGAAGAATTAAATTAAAAAAATTAGAAATGAAAAAGGAGAGATTATAACAGACAATACAGAAATATAAAGGATTATAAGAGACTATTATGAACACTATATAGCAATAAAATGGATAACCTGCAAGAAATGGACAGATTCTTTAAAAAGTTCAGTCTTCCAAGACTGAACCAGGAAGAAATAGAAATTATGAACAACCAAATTACAAGCACTGAAATTGAAGTTATAATAAAAATTTTCCCAAAAATCAAAAGCCCAGGACAAGATGGCTTCACAGAAGAATTCTATCAACCATTTAAAGAAGAGCTAATGCCTATCCTTCTAAAAACTGCAGAGGAAGGAACACTTCCAAACTCGTTCTACGAGGCCACTATCACCCTGATACCAAAGATAACACAAAAAAAGAAAGCCACAGGCCAATGTCACTGATGAATGTTGATGCAAAAATCCTCAACACAATTTTAGAAAATAGAAATCAGCAACACATCAAAAAGGTCATATACCATGATCAAGTTGGATTTATTCCAGGGATGCAAGGATTCTTCAGTATATGCAAATCAGTCAATGTGATACACCACATTAACAAACTGAAAGATAAAAACCATATGACAATCTCAATAGATGCAGAAAAAGCCTTTTACAAAATTCAGCACCCATTTATGATTTAAACTCTTCAAAAAATGGGCATAGAAGGAACCTACTTCAACACAGGAAAGGCCATATATGATAAGCCTACAGCAAACATTATTCTCAATGGTGAAAAACTGAAAGCATTCCCCCTAAGGTCAGGAACAAGACAAACGTGTCCACTTTCACCACTATTATTCAACATAATTCTGGAAGTCTTAGCTATAGCAATCAGAGAAGAAAAGAAATAAAAGGAATCCAGATCGGAAAAGAAGAAGTAAAGCTCTCATTGTTTGCAGATGACATGATACGGTACATCGAAAATCCTAAAAATGGTTTCAGAAAATTACTAGAGCTAATCAGTGAATTTAGCAAAGTTACAGGATACAAAATCAATACACAGAAATCACTTTCATTTCTAAATACTAACAATGAAAACTCAGAAAGAGAAATTAAGGAATCAATCCCATTTACCATTGCAACAAAAAGAATTGAATATCTAGGAATATTTAATTACCTAACAGTACACAGAATATTCTAAGACACTAATGAAAGAAATCAAAGACAACACAAATAGATGGAGAGATATTCCATGCTCCTGGGTAGGAAGAATCAATATTGTGAAAATGATTATAATACCAAACACAACTTACAGAGTCAATGTGATCCCTATCAAATAACCTATGGCATTTTTCACAAAACTAGAACAAAAAAATTCACAGTTCACATGGAAACACAGAAGACCACAAATAACCAAAGCAGTCTTGAGAAAGAAGAATGGAGCTAGAGGAATCAACCTTCCTGACTTCAGATTATGCTACAAAGCTACAGATATCATGACAGTATGGTACTGGCACAAAGACAGAAACATAGACCAATGGAACAAGATAGAAAGCCCAGAAATAAACCATGCACCTACAGGTACCTAATTTTTGACAAAGGAGGCAAGAATAACAATGGAGCAAAGATAGCCCCTTCAATAAATGGTACTGGGAAAACTGGACAGCTACATGAAAAAGAATAAAATTAGAATACTTCCTAACACCATACACAAAGATGAAGTCAAAATGGATTAAAGACCTAAATGTAAGACCAAAAACTATAAAACTCTTAGAGCAAAACATAGGCAGAATACTCAATGACGTAAATCAAAGCAAGATTCTCTATAACCCACCTCATAGAGTAACGAAATAAAAACAAAAGTAAACAAGTGGGACCTGACTAAACTTAAAAGCTTTTCCACAGCAAAGGAAACGATAAGCAAGGTTAAAAGACAACCCTCAGAATGGGAGGAAATGATAGCAAATGAAACAACTGACAAAGGAGTAATTTCCAAAATATAGAAGCAGCTCATATAGCTCAATACCAGAAAAACAAACAACCTAATCAAAAAGTGAGAAAAGACCTAAACATACATTTCTCCAAAGAAGGTATACAGAAGGCTAACAAACACATGAAAAGATGCTCAGTATCGCTCATTATTAGAGAAATGCAAATAAAAACCACAATGAGCTATCACCTCACACTGGTCAGAATGGCCTTCACAAAAAAGTCTACAAACAATAAATGCTGGAGAGGGTGTGGAGAAAGGGGAATGCTCTTGCACTGTAGGTGGGAATGCAAATAAATCCAGCCACTATGGAAGATGGTATGGAGATTCCTTAAAAAACTAGGGAAAAAATCACCATATGACCCCAGCAATCCCACTCCTAGGCATATACCCTGATGAAACCAAAACTGGAAAAGACATGTATGCCATTGTTCACTGCAGCACAATTTACAATAGCTAGAACATGGAAGCGACCTAGATTTCCATCGGCAGATAAATGGATAAGGAAGTTGTGGTACATATACACAATGGAATATTACTCAGCCATAAAAAGAATGCATTTGAGTCAGTTCTAATGAAGTAGATGAACCTAGAACCTATTATACAGAGTGAAGTAAGTCAGAAAGAGAAAGATAAATATCGTATTCTAATACATATATATAAAATCTAGAAAAATGGTACTGAGGAATTTATTTATAGGACAGCAGTAGAGAAACAGACATAGAGAATAGACTTATGGACATGGGGAGAAGGGAGGAGAGGGTGAGATGTATGGAAAGAGTAACATGGAAACTTACATTACCATATGTAAAATAGATAGCCAACATAAATTTGCTGTATGGCTCAGGAAACGCAAACAGGGCTTCTGTATCAACCTAGAGGGGTGGGATGGGCAGGAGATGGGAGGGAGGTTCAAAGGGCAGGGGATATATGTATACCTATGGCTGGTTCAGGTTCAGGTTTGACAGAAAACAATAAAATTCTGTAAAGCAATTATCCTTCAGTTAAAAAATAAATTAATTTAAAAAATAAGATGAACTTCCACCTAAAACACTAGTTTTTTTTAAAACTGCATTTTATGTGATTAACACAAAAACTTGGTTTTTTTTTTACAATTTAGCTTAATTTTAATAAAATGTTCCCCAAGCATTATTTTGACCAGGTACCCAGATTTAAGTTATGAACATTGACAGTGTCCATTTATATATCCACACTTTTAAGTTGTTAAAGACTTAACCATTTGCTAATAATTAGCCTATTTTCTACACTGCTTATTCACATACGTCCATTAACAAATGGAATGTTGTCTGTTACATTTATTGGTTTGTGAGTGTTTTCTGAAAAACTGCAGTGTCTGTGAAGACCAATTTCCGTGCTGACATGCATCCAAATATTAATGCACAGAGGCACAGAATTAGAGCAACGAGAGCATAGTCAAAACACTAGCACGCCCCATCCCCCCTTTATTGCTTGTTTTGCTTAGTACTTCTTAAAACAAAAGTTAAGAATCTCGAATTCAACGTTCAAACAGGCAAGATCCTCAACAAGGATCTTCCAAACAAATTGTAAACTCATACCAACACGATTTAGGTTCAAGCATACACATGAATAACAGTGTGTTCTTTGGGATTTTAAGTGAGTACAAGCTGACTATTGAAATTTGAATTCGGGTCTTGGGGAAGTGAAAAGCTTTTTTTGTACTAAGCGACCGTGCTGCAGGTCTCCTGCAGTTAAGTATCTGGGATGGTTTCCATCCAGACTACCCTTGGTTTTCACCCGGTAAAATGTAAAGAAAGGGTACAAACGGGAAAGCAGGCCAGCCGGTTAAGCGGTCACCAATGCATGATTTTTACTCCCTTGCTCTGAGAGCTTGTATCAAAAAAATATATATTAAACCAAGGAAAATAACTGAAGATTGACGGGCCTCTTGTGCTTTAAAAAGGAAAAAAAAGGTAGCCACTAATTTGCTCAGGTACAGCAGGCTTAGTGGTCCTGTATTTTCAAGATTTTAAGAAAGTTTCCTAAGGTAGGAGGAAAGGGGAAACATTCACTACCCCCTCCCAGAATTTAAACAGAGGGCAGTAGACATTCTTTACACCCAAATAAAACTATGGCAGCGGTTCACTTGTGACCAAGGTGAATGTAGAATGGAGATGTTCTGAACACAGCTAGGACTCTCAGCAAAGCTAATACACTAAAATCATGATTACATTTTGAAAGAAAATGCACAAAAACCACATAGAAATTTTGAGATTTTTCATTTGAAGGTAAATCTTAATGCTATTAAATTCACAAATATGCTAATTTAAATACCCAGTTCTATTATCTAAAACACACATTGCAAACATACAAATACCTATTCTCTCCACATGTCAGAGCCATTCACGTCATGGTTTGGAAATGGGGAGAATAGATTCCCCTTAAACTGCAAGTCAGCAGGTGTTTCTTTACAGTTAACTTTAGCAAAACTCATACAAAATAGTAATTAACAATGATCTTCACTTGTTAACTCACAAGGAAACACCTTCAAAACTGCATTTTGTTAAAGTTTCTGTACTAAAATGTAGAAAAACTGAACTACACAAATATTGAAAAGTTAAAAATTCCTTAATTTTTTATTCCTGGTACCACTACCACAATTTACAGGGCAATATACCTGATGTAATGAAAAGAAAAAGACAAAGCTACAACAGATAAAAGACCTCAGGAATGTACCTCTAATTGCATTAATCAATAGCTGCACTTTTTGCAAACTGTGGCTATGACAGTCCTGAACAAGGAGGGTTTCCTGTTTAAGCTGCAGTAACTTTTCTGACTATGGATCATCGTTCCTTCTGTGGCAGATTTTTACAGTTCCTCTAATGCATTTGGGACGACTGTCTCAAAGTAACCTGCAGCTTTCCTGACAACTCCTCGCTCTCTCTCCTGCTAAGAACTGTAGCCCTTTTCTTCTGAGTTTTTAGAACCTTCTGCTACCATATCCACCACTTCCACCACCAGATCCATAACCACCACCATAGGGACTGCCCGAGCTTCTTCCACCAAAACTACCCCCTTTCATGGGTCCATAATTTGATTGCTGTTGTCCACTATAATTTCCAAAATCATTAGAGTTTCCACCACCACCATAGTTACCTCCAAAATTTCCTCCTTCATTGTAACCATCATATCCTCCACCACCACCATATCCACCACCTTGGTTTCCATATCCCGGTCCTCCACCACCACCGTAACCTCCTCTACTACTATAACCAGGACCACCGCCATAGTTGCCACCATCACCTCCAAATCCATTATATCCACCATCACCTCCTCCGTAACTCCCTCTGCTGCCACCACCTCCACCACCATGGCCTCTTCCACCAAAGTTTCCACCACGGCCAAAGTTACCTCCACCACCTCCAAAGTTTCCTCCACGACCCATAAAGTTGCCAGATCCTCCTCCACGACCTCTTTGTGATCCAGCAGATTGCATCTCTTGTTTAGAAAGGGCCTTTTTCACTTCACAATTATGCCCATTAATAGTGTGGTATTTCTGAACAACAATTTTATCAACTGTATCATGATCATCAAAAGTTACAAAAGCAAATCCTCTTTTTTTCCCACTCTGCCTGTCTTCCATAACTTCTATGGTTTCAATCTTGCCGTACTTTTCAAAGTAGTCTCTCAAATTATATTCTTCTGTATCTTCTTTAATACCACCAACAAAAATTTTCTTCACCGTTAGATGGGCACCAGGCTTTACCGAATCCTCTCTAGAAACAGCTCTCTTTGGTTCCACTACACGCCCATCAACCTTGTGTGGTCGAGCACACATTGCTGCATCCACTTCTTCAACACAAGAGTAAGTCACAAAACCAAAGCCCCTGGAACGTTTTGTTTGGGGGTCTCTCATCACCACACAATCTGTAAGTGTGCCCCATTTCTCAAAATGTTCTCTTAAGCTATCATCTGTAGTTTCAAAGCTCAGACCACCAATAAACAGCTTTCTCAACTGCTCTGGTTCCTTGGGATCATGACCCTCCTCCCCCACGGCGGCGGCGGCGGCGGCGACGGCCGGAGTCGGGCTGGGGGCCACCGGGCGGCGGCGTTGCCTCCATTTGGGACCGGACTCGCCTCTTACAACTCGAGTTCAATATGGGACCCAAAACTTGATTATTGAAACCAGAAATGCCATTTCAGCATATCAAGTTACCTCTTTCTGTTCTTTTCAAGATTATCCTTGAGAAAACATATGAGCATCCTCAAATAGTGTACACATCAATATTATCAACAGATAATTCTCTGAGGTGATATATAAAGATTATTCGTTTCTGCATTTTGTAGATAAAGTAACTGAGAGAAACAAGATTATTTTCCCAAGTTCTCAAAAAAAAAAAATATATATATATATATAAAACATTAACATGCCAAACTCTCTGGTTATCACAAATCTGACTTACCTCGCTCCAAAAAGGATTTGAATTTATACACCATAAATGGAAAGAGAGAGAACTAATGTTTTCTGAGTACCTAAAATGTGCTGAGCTCTGTGCTAATAATTCAGATAATGACTGAAACAATTAAAAAAAAAAAGTAGCATCAGTCTCATTTTGCAGATGAGAAGAGTAAGACACAGAGAGGTTTCTTTTCCAGGATCACATAACTAGGAAGTTTGACAAGTCAAATTTGGTCAGAATTTGAATCCAGGTTTATCCAACAACAAAACTGATACATTTCCTCTACAGTACACTAACATAAGGATAATTAAACAAGAAAGCACATAATCACACATGAATGAATGAATACATACATACATAAATACATAAATAGGAAGACAAACCACAAAAAAAGCAAGCTGGTGAAGGATGGAGAAAGAGAGGATAAATATATATTCCCAAAATACACATAGGGGTAGCAGTTCTCATTTATATAATAAAAAGACTATCAGTCTGTCAAGAAGGAGGAACAGCTTACAAGTTCTAAGAGAGATTTCTTATACACGTCAAAAACTGAACACCATACAATAGAATCCATGTCCTCCATAGCAGTTGTTCAGAGACTGCAGAGATGTCATTCACATAGCTGTTTCTTTCACCAACCCACTTCTATAGCCAGGTACAGGCAGCCAAACTAAAGTGCTAATAGCATAATTGAAGAAAATACATATCACCATACTGAGTTTTAATTTCCTCAGATCTGACACTTCCCTTCTCATCCCACATTCATTCACAAAACACCTTCCTAATAACAAGTAAGAATGGGCTGTCTCTGCCAGAACTACTCAGTTCAGTCACTCAGTCGTGTCCGACTCTTTGCGACCCCGTGAATCACAGCACGCCAGGCCTCCCTGTCCATCACCAACTCCCGGAGTCTACCCAAACTCATATCCATCGAGTTGGTGATGCCATCCAGCCTCTGTCATCCCCTTCTCCTCCTGCCCCCAGTACTTCCCAGCATCAGGGTCTTTTCCAATGAGTCAACTCTTCGCATCAGGTGGCCAAAGTACTGGAGCTTCAGTTTCAACATCAGTCCGTTCAATGAACACCCAGGACTGATCTCCTTTACGATGAACCAGTTGGATCTCCTTGCAGTCCAAGGGACTCTCAAGAGTCTTCTCCAACACCACAGTTCAAAAGCATCAATTCTTCAGCACTCAGCCTTTTTCACTGTCCAACTCTCACATCCATACATGACTACTGGAAAAACCATAGCCTTGACTAGACAGACCTTTGTTGGCAAAGTAATGTCTCTGCTTTTCAATATGCTATCTAGATTGGTCATAACCTTCCTTCCAAGGAGTAAGCGTCTTTTAATTTCATGGCTGCAGTCAGCATCTGCAGTGATTTTGGAGCCCAGAAAAATAAAGTTTGACACTGTTTCGACTGTTTCCCCATCTATTTGCCATGAAGTGATGGGACCAGATGCCATGATCTTAGTTTTCTGAATGTTGACCTTTAAGACAACTTTTTCACTCTCATCTTTCACTTTCATCAAGAGGCTTTTTAGTTCCTCTTCACTTTCTGCCATTGATATTTCTCCTGGCAATCTTGATTCCAGCTTGTGCTTCCTCCAGCCCAGCGTTTCTTATGATGTACTCTGCATGTAAGTTAAATAATCAGGATGACAATATACAGCCTTAATGTACTCCTTTTCCTATTTGGAACCAGTCTGTTGTTCCATATCCAGTTCTAACTGTTGTTTCCTGACTTGCATACAGGTTTCTCAAGAGACAGATCAGATGGTCTTGTATTCCCATCTCTCTCAGAATTTTCCACAGTTTATTGTGATCCACACAGTCAAAGGCGTTGGCATAGTCAATAAAGCAGAAACAGATGTTTTTCTGGAACTCTCTTGCTTTTTTGAAGATGATGGCAATTTGATCTCTGGTTCCTCTGCCTTTTCTAAAACCAGCTTGAACATCTGGAAGTTCATGGTTCACATAATACTGAAGCCTGGCTTGGAGAATTTTGAGCATCACTTTACTAGCATGTGAGATGAGCAATTGTGTGGTAGTTTGAGCATTCTTTGGCATTGCCTTTCTTTGGGATTGGAATGAAAACTGACCTTTTCCAGTCCTGTGGCCATTGCTGAGTTTTCCAAATTTGCTGACATATTGAGTGCAGCATCTTCACAGCATCATCTTTCAGGATTTGAAATAGCTCAACTGGAATTCCATCACCTCCACTAGCTTTGTTCATAGTGATGCTTTCTAAGGCCCATTTGACTTCACATTCCAAGATATCTGGCTCTAGGTGGCCACACTTTAATTCACTGAGCCCATCAGTCAATCAGTCAACAAATACTTACAGAGTGACCATCACTTACCAAGTACTGTGCTTGGTACAAGTGAGCTCAACAGACCTGGTCCACTTTGATGAAGCTGACACTCTGGTGGAGGAAACAATTTACCAAGTCACACAGTTATGTGTAAATGCCAGTAAGTGTTATGAAGGCATGACAAAGTGCTATGAGAGGCATAACAGGCACAGGATTTAGCTTAGAGCAAAGGCAGGCAAACGCTTTAAGAAACGCATCCCTGAAGGGACTTCTCTGATGGCCCAGTAGCGAAGACTGCACTTCCAATGCAGGGAGCCTGGATTCAATCCCTGGTCAAGGAACCAGATCCCATATGACATAACTAAAGAGCTCATATGCCACAACTAGAGTTTGCATGCCTAAATGAAGATCCTATGTGTTGCAGCTAAGACCTGGTGTGGCAAAAAAAATAAATTTTTTAAAAAAACCTTTTTTTTAAAGAAAGGCAACACTGAAAAAGTGGCATATGAGCTGAGATCTGACGTGCTCTCGTTAAATACATAATTAGCCACTGACTTTTGCCAATTAGGCATCATGTGTACAGTTGTTGTTGTTGTTCAGCCGCTGAGTCATGTCCAGTGCTTTGCAACTGCATGAACTGCAGCACACCAGGCTTCCCTGTCCTTCACTATCTCCCAGAGCTTACTCAAACTCATATCCATTGAGTCAACCATGTCCTCCAACCATCCTCTGTCAATCCCTTCTCCTCATGTCCTCAATCTTCCCAGCATCAGGTGGCCAGAGTACCGGAGCTTCAGCTTCAGCATCAGACCTTTCAGTGAATATGTGCACAGTGCCACCTTAGAGACTAAGAAGCATACATAGAAGCCTAACATTTGAAGAAGTTTAAATTCATTTACACAGAAGAGACATGAGAACTCAACAATACAAGAAAGTATGACAAAGGCATCAAATACTTGGCACAAATAAGTTATAATGGGAAAAGGGACTGATGACTCATTAAGGGCTGGAATAACCCAGAAAGAGTTCTCAGAGAAGGTAGGACATGATGTAGACCTTACAACAATGGTTTTTTAAATGTTTTTGATTAAAATACACAATAAGAAATAAATTTTACTGAGTCACTTTACTGTACATCAGAAATTAACACAACATTGTAAGTCAACTACACTTCAATAAAAATGTTTAAAAATTTTTTTTAATTTAAGAGAGAAATGCATTTGACACTGTAGGCCAATATAAACATACAGATATAAATACAAGTAAAACTCAAGCTCTGAGAAACAAACCTTGTCCTCACAAAAGTGAGTTCCAATTGATTATTTCTATTCTATTTCATTTTCTTAAATTTTTCTTTCTGCTGATCGCAATCCACTAAATTAAGTTCATCATGCACTAATGAACCATAACCTAAGGTTTGAAATTTCTCTAACAGAAAACATTTCTACACAGAGTAAAGATTCTCTGAAACAAAGGAAAACCTGAAAGTAATTTTCACCTCCTACAAAAGTGATTCAAGCCAGCGTAACCTCTAACTTTCTCCCCCATCCCTCCTGCTTCTCCTCATTTCCAGTTGCATAGCTACCTTAACAATTAGAGGGTTTCCCCCGGGTGGTACAGTTGTAAACAATTCACCCGCCAATGCAGAGGACACAGGTTCGATCCCTGGTCCAGGAAGATCCCACAAGCCACAGAGCAACTAAGCCCAGGCACCACAACTACTGAGCCTGTGCTCTGGAGAGCAGGTATCAAAACTATTGACACCACACGCTGCAACTACGGAAGCCCATGAGCCCTAGGGCCCCGGCTCCATAACAAAAGGAGCCACCACATTGAGAAGCCTGAGCACTGCAGCAAAGAGTATCCTCCACCCCCGGCTGCAACTAGAGAACAGCCCACCCAGCAACAAAGAGCCAGCCCAGCCAAAAATACATAAATAAATACAATTATATAAAAGATAAGAAATCCACACCTAGAATGGGGCTACACCACACACTTACATGATTTCTCCCCCCGGCATTATCTCCTCTGCCGCCTTCTACCACCAGCATCGGCACCAGCCTGACTCTTGGTTGGAAGGTGTGAAGCTTTTTCATCCAAGCTAAAGTGAAGACTGCTGTCAGAGGTAGGACTAGATCAGAATTTCAGATCAGACCTAAGGGTCAGGTCCTGAGACTATACATGGACAGAGGGAATTCATCCATTAGACCCAGATGTTTCTTCATGAGCATTAATTTTCAACCCAGTTCAGTTTTCCAAGGTCAAGCCTTTAAAAATTGATCAGACTTCCAGTTACTAGAGACAGAAAAATATATGTCATGCAGAGTAAGCTACCAATCTTCCATGAGCTTTATGGTGATCCCTCATCAATACCCACCAATGTCAATAAACTTCTCAACTGGGAAGGCGCTTTCATTCTTTAGTCATGCTGATGTATAATACTCACTTTCTTATATATATATATATATATATATATATATATATATATTAAGCTTTTTATTTTGTATTGGGGTATAGCTGATTAACAAAGTTGTGAAAGTTTCAGGTGAACAGTAAAGGGATTAAGCCATACATATATATGTATCCATTCTCCCCCAAACTCCCCTCCCATCCAGGCTGCCACATAATACTGAACAGAGTTCCGTGTACTATAGAGTAGGTCCTTGTTGACTATCCATTTAAAATATAGTAGTGTATATATGTCCATCCCAAACTCCCTATCCTTCCCCCCGTTCTTCCCCATCCCACAACCATAAGTTCATTCTCTAAGTCTGTAAGTCTCTGTTTCGTGAAATACTCATTTTCATCAAGTATAGACTTAACAAAGTTTCCCAAAATTTGCCCTACAGATTTTATCTAAGAGCCTCAGAGGAATAGTACTCATCATTACCAGCTTCATAAATACTCCACAGACATTCCATATCAGTTTTGTTATTTTTTTTTTTAAGGAAGAGATCGTTGTTTCAAAATAAAGTGTTAACTTAAAACAAAATAATAATCAGTCTGAATCAGGCAGGAAACAGGTTCAGAAATTTATCCATTGTACTTGTTGATCTAAATAATGAAAATATATTTACTAATTAGGTATTAAAAGTTAAAGGGCTTCCCAGATGGCTCAGTGGCAAAGAATCTGCCTGCCAAGCAGGAGATGTAGGCTCGATCCCTGGGTTGGGAAGATCCTCTGGAGAAGGAAATGGTAACCCACTCCAGTATTCTTGCCTGGGAAATCCCATGGACAGAGGAGCCTGGCGGGCTGCAATCCCTGGGGTCACAAGAGAGTCAGATGTGACTTAGTGACTAAAGAACAACAACAATTAAAAGTTAAAACACAAATTAATGAAAACAAATTTCCCCCAAGGGGGGAAGGTGGGGAGGTGGGATGAATTGGGAGATTGGGATTGACATATACAGTATTGATACTATATATAAAATAGATTACTAATGAGAACCTACCATATAGTTCCAGGAACTCTGCTCAGTGCTCTGTGGTGATCTAGAAGGGAAGGAAATTAAAAAAAAAATAAGGACAGGACATGTGTATACATATAGATGGGTCACTTTACTGTATAGCAGAAACTACCACAACATTGTAAAGCAACTATGCTCCAATAAAAATTAATTTAAAATATATATACATATATATTTCTCATTCTTCCCTACTATTTACAAGCCTCCTTTAAACATCTGGAAGAGCGGTCAGCTTGGTCTGCTGATAAGCATAACTAATGTTGGCAATCTGGGAAGTAACAGAGGAATTCCTCAGCTGACATATATGTCACTGTGTTTCATACACACCTGCTAACTTACCCAGGTACCAACATTACCAGGGGAGATTGGAGCTGCCTCCTGGCCTAGTTTGGCTCACTCAGGGGGATTTTGTTTGTTTAATGTGAGTATGTAATCTGCAGAGTACTGATGCTAGAGAGAAGGCATTTGATGCTCTAAAGTTAAACCATGACAAAGAGGATGCATGCTCACTTCTGGCTACTCCTAAGGATATCACTCCGGAGGGCGGCAGCACCCTTAGGATTATCATTCTCCTTAAAATGAATCTTCAAACCCTCATTGGCCCCAATTTCAGGACTAAGGTTCTTCAAAGCATGAAAAAGAAGGTCTGTTTGGCAACCAGATCCGGAAAGTTATCTATGGGGTTTTAGTGACTAAACGACCTGTTAATGAGATTTGAATCAGGTCTGACCATTCTTCCTTCTCTAAAGCCAAAGATAGTGGTTAAGTAGTATTTACATTTTTAAACTTCCCTATAACAAACTTGAGACAAGGCTGCCGTCCATGTAAATTACGCATTCACTGACTAATTACAGTATTCGCTCTCCTGCGCGCCTCGGTGGTGATAGGTCAGGTCTGGGAAAGGCAAATTGTTGCTGTTCAATCTTTCAATCAAAAGGCAAGGTGGGTGGTTTTTCTCGGGTTCTTCGTGGGGTGACTTGCACATTTACATCAGGAAGGGCTGGCTTCCGCCAGATGTGGCCCCAGAAGGGAGTCCAAGAAAGTCGTATAATGCACTTCCAGGGTCGGAGTCACCGGAGGAAAAGGGCCTTGGAGACCCGGCGTAGCTGGGCCGCTCCCCGGGTCTGGGGCCTCAGCCGGGCGGCCACCCAGGCGCCAGGGCGGGCCTGGGATTCCTCAGCCAAAGTGCGCAGCGAAGGCACCTCCGCGGCCTCTTTGCTCTGGTTTGGGAGGAAAAAAGGCGACAGAGGCCCCGAAGGCAGCCGGATGACGGGAGGACCGCGCGGCTGCAGCGCGCAGCCCCCGCGCCGGAGGTTCCCGGCGGGGCGCAGGCGGGGGCGCCGCCGGCAGGCGCGGGCTGCGGCGACCAGGCGGGCCCTCCCGGCGGCCTGGGAGAGACCCGGGACGGCCCTGCGCCCCAGCGGCGCCCGCCTCGCGGCCGATCGGTGCAGGAGCCTGTGGCTCCCGAGGCTCGAAGCTCGCGACGCCCCCCGCGCGGCTGCCCCAGCCCGCAGCCGCGCTACGCCTCCCGAATGCAATTTGACCGGAGCGTCCCCGGTCGGCCGCCTAAGGCCACGGCGGCGAGGACGGAGAGGCAGAAAGAGAAAGGGGGCCTGCGGTGGGGGAGGGGACCGGGAGCGAGGGAGCGGTGTCATTTCCACCAACTGGGCTCTCTCCTGACCCAGCCGCTCATCTGTCACCGCTGTCTCATTCCTGTTATTTACATCTGTCTTTAGCATTCTAATTACTCGCTTTATTACTTTAGCCTGAAGGAATCCTGTAAAAAACAACGGAGATGAGGATCCTACCACACAATAAAACTGCCCAAAATCCCCACTGCACATTATACAGAGCACTTGAGAATATTTGTGCTGTTATATGACCTCAATATGTCCTTTGATTGATCTTATTATATCTTTCTCCCTTCTCTTTCTCCCAATGTGTATGTGATGACTCTTTTAAGGTGTGGAGCACAAGAATAAAATGTTTAACAAATGGTGAAAACAAGATTATTCTTGAAGCAGGAGATAAAGGGGGAGATGGGGTTTCTCTAAGAAGACTTTTCCAACCAACCCCATCTAGGTTCAGTTCCAGTTCCTAAACTCTTGGTTTTATTTTTTTCCTTCAATCTGATAAAGTAGAACTATCTTCACACACAGGCTTCTAAGGCTGAAAGAATCTTGGAAATTTAGAGGAGAGAATAAAATGCCTAATGTCTTTCATTATCTGGCATTAATCTCCGAGTTCCCAGAAGATCTCAGGAGGGGAAGAGAATTTAGAGATCAGAAGTGGGGCTCAAAAATCATGGTGGTTTGAATGTGTGTTTTTTTTTTTTTTAATGTGAGACTTAGAAGAGGGTGCAGTATCTTACTAAACCCCTGATAGCAAGATTCACAGATACTCTCAATACTTGAATTCAAAGGAGCCTGATCTAACCTATCAGAAAATCCAAGACAAAATGCAGCTTTCTAGCTGCTATTTATTCCTGCTAGTGGAATTATCCTTGCACTCAGTTGCAATTTTCTGCCTGTGCTAATGGTTTTCTTTATTGTGTTACACTAACATAATCTCCTCCAGAAAGAAAATGACAAAATATATGGATTTTCAGATAAATAACTGAGGTAATTTATTGGCCTTTATGCTCTTCTGATGGCGTGGTTGATAGATAATGTAATAATATGTACATAATTAAGCAGGTTTTCTGTACCTCAGTCAAAATAGGTCCAAGGGCAGTATCTCTGTCTTTAGGCCTCTGGTTTTCTCAGTAGATATTTATTTCCTCCACCTTGTGGAATAAAGGGTGGAACCTCAGGAGGTAAACAGCTAGGGAATAAGTGAGGAGGTGTGAAGAAATAAGAAAGAAAAACTGGCAAATTCTGTCATAAAGGATCTTAGATTGGAGCCCATTCTTTCACACTGCCCAAATCTCCTAAGATTCAGTGAACTGATAAGAAATAAAATGAAACATTGAAGACAAACATATGCCTTCCCAGAGAAACTTACACCCAGTTAGGGAGTGAGGCTTCAAAAACACCTTTGCGGGACCCAGAGACCTCCTGTCAAGAAAGCACAAAGGCTTCTGGGAAATTATTAATAGTGAACTTGGTCACCACATGCCCCCTTGCCCTGGCTTCTGGAGGTTGCCCATTCAAGGCATGGTGTACTTGCTCTTCCAAACTCATCTAAATTACATCAATAACAGAGCGCACTCTTTAATGAGCTCTCAACTTTAAAGACTTGAAGGATATTAACAAGCCGCTTGACAAATGGTGCTTAGAAGCACATTAAAGACGCTGCTAATGGAGCGCATAATGACGGCTAATTTTCGATCAGATATAAATTAGAGCCCCAACAGTTATTTGCCTTAAGGACTTTATGTAAATGATTCTGTTCTGTATAAACTGAAAAGCGAAGAGAGCCCTGCCATTTTGGCAATCCTCATGGATATGATTAATAGATCTGCAACAGAACTGGGCAGACACAACTGATGGCATTTCCATCTAAAAGTCAGTGTGTTTAGGCAGTAAATATGAGAGCTTCTAGACTTCATGTGTGCTTCTTCTTCAACCAAAAGAGTAAAAACGTCCTTGGCATCTCCTCCACATGGTTAAAGAGGTTCACAGAAGAAGGGCATCGAGACTCACCTCCCTTAGACCTGTACCTCACACCCACCAGGATGCCCAGAACATATGCCCAGTCATAACTTTGTCCTACACTGGGACCCAATTATCCATTTTATATGCTCTCTAAACACACATCCTGCATCATCTTCAAAGACACAGTCCACTCTACTGAGATCTAAGCCCTAAGTGATCACTGTTTTTAATCTTCTCACTGTGAAATTGCTTGAGCACTCATTCCCAGCTTGGCATGCAACTCAAGTTCTCCAAGAGCACGCTGGGAACAGGAAGGGATTGGGAGAAGGAAAGTGAGGAGGAGGAGGAGGGGGTGGGCGGGGAATGATGAGGAGGTGCGAAGAAGGGGAGTGGAAAAGAATGTGAGAGCAGAAGGGGCTCAGAGAGGAAAGATGAGAGGAACTGTAACATCTAACCAATTTAAAATGGAGGAAACATTATGGGGCTTTGCTTTTTGTTTGTTTCTCTTCTGAACCTCCACATTGTAAGTGCTAAGTCTCAAGCCATCAGAATGAATAAAAGGGTTTGGGGACTGATTCTACAAATTGATTTCCTTCCAGCCTATTCCTGCTCGGTGGTTCATATAAAGCCTGGAAGAAGAGTTACTCTAAGATGGTGTCACCTGTGTCCAGCTTCTTCTTTATCATATCTGCTTGGTGTCATCTGGGATGGATGTCATGTTTAAGGTTGGGATTGCTTACAGTCACAACTGGTAGCAGTTTCATGAAGAGCATCCTTTCCTGAACAAGAGGAGGAAAAGTTTGTGTAAGAGGAAAACTGCAAAGCCTGAAAAACCAGAGGACTCTAGCTTGTCAATGATTTATTCCAATAAGTCAAAAAACCAAAAATTACAAAAAAGGCAAAACCTCAGCCTTTCTGCTGCAGGGAAGTCATGTATTACTGCATCTCGGGGCAGTTTTCTCTGTCTTACACACACCAGATAAATGTGGATTTGGGGGAAGGGTCATTTTTTATAAGCAACTCTTAGGCAGTGTTCAAGTTAAGACAGAAATCCTGCCTCAACAAGGAAACTATTTCTACCAGTGATACCAGCTTCTAAGATTTCCTCATCCAAGCCATTTGAGAGATGAGAGCAATGACAAGAGGGCAGGGGAGGGGAAAATGGAAGGGTGATGGGTTGAGCATTAAAAGAGATTCCTCCTAGACTGATTAAATCATTTTATCTTGCAGTAACTGATACCTATTAGCCAGGAATAAATGGTGGAGGGTAAGGATGCTTCTTACCCTCATTACTGAGTTATGAAGTAGTATTAAATGGGGGCACAATAAATATGATTGTTCTCATCTTCCATTAAGTCTATCTGCTCTTCCCTCTAACCCTCCTCTCCAGTCACACACCTCAAGGGCTAAAGGGACATGCAGGAAACCTCTGGACATTTCTTCTACCCTCCAGTATAGGATTCTGTAGCAATGGGAACAAAGCAGAAAGAGCAGCCTCAGTTCTCATTTTGTCTGCCAGCAACATCCAGCTCCCCTGTTTTCCACTGGCTATCAGATGCTCTGTGTTGATGGCAGAATTGGATGGTAAAAGCCAACTCTGAAAAATAAAACTTGGAGTTATGAGACCAGCAAAATGAATCACAAAACTGCAGAATTCTTATTTCACTGGGTTGTGGGAGGGAGAATCGCTGGGTTTTTCAGAAAGGCAAGTGATGTTTGGTACATTTCAGCTCAGAGAAATGTTTCTTCTTCCACTTTTTTCTCCTGCTCAGAATGGATAATTCATGTCACCTTTAGGGAATTTTATGATTTTTATTTACAATGAATGAGGTCATATTATCAAGAGTAATTCCCAGCTACATATAGTACTTCCACTTCTCCTGGAGACACATGGAGGATACCTGACTAAATGGAGCTGGTATGGTTCCCTGTGATGTGCCCTTTCTGTTATTACAGTTCCCTTTCCTTTTGGGGGCATCGACATTGTCTAACATAGGGAGAAGGCAGACCAGATGTGGTCACTCTTCATGTCTTCTCCCATCTCCCCCGAAATTCCCTCTTTTTCCCTGTTCACCTCCCAAACTCTGAGTGAATTCAAGCGCGGGGTGGGGCGGTGTGGGGAGGTGGGGGACAGAGGGGGATAAATCTTACTGAAAAAGAAAGCAGCATGAGGGAAGAGGGGAAATCAAGGAAATTATTTCCGAAATGGAAGAATGGGCCCCTCTGACAATACTGACTGTAATTAAAAGCTCTCAGAGCTGCAAATTGAGAAGTTGACGAAAGAGCAAGTTGCCAAGCGATTCTTAACTAACCCATTTAGGACCATTTCGCGAAAGCCAGAGACTTAATTTAGGGATGTGAACGCCACATCCTCAAAACTGACTTTCCTCTCAGAAGGTGTCAGAAGTCCTAGATGGGCAGCCAGGGCTTGAGTTCTCTTCTCCACTCACCCCACCTCTACCCTCAAAGACCAGCAATTCTGGAGGAAGTGGAGAAACTGGATGCCTTCATTCTGGTTCCAGGTAAAGAAGTAGCATTGTTAGTTACAACCTCAAAGTTGGTATCAAAATGACCCAACCGGTGAGCCAGGTCACCCCATTTGAAACCCATGCCGAAATCGGGAGAGCCCAGAGCCTGAAGCACTGAACCCTTATTTCGCAGGGACCCCTGATCTAATTCCGGCTCCCCATCCCGGCTGAGTGCAGCCGCCCCGGGCCTGGTCCTCGCGATCTTCCTGGGAGCCACAGACGGCTTCCGCCCCACCTCACCCGCGGAGCCGGAAACGCTGCCCCCAAGACCCCATATTTGAGCTCCGCGCCAAGGCAGGCTAGGCAGGGACACCTGTAGCACACAGAAGCTCAGAGCCTGTCGGTACTCTAAAGAGGCCCGCAGGGAGTCTGGAGCGTCTTCCTAGGGGTATCGCGTGACTCGGATAGACTAAGAAGGAGAGATTTGGGGTGAGTTTGAAAAGTTTCACCAAGGCATGCGGGCCCCAGGGAACGGTCTGAGTGTACCTCTGCGTTGGTTTGTGAATGTCCAGCTACGTGTATGTTGCTGGATGACAAGCCAGGGAAAGGGGATCTCTACTTCTCTTCCGGTCTGTGGCTTCAGGCCAAGCCCGCGGAGGCTCGGGGTACTCTGGACGGAGGTGTAGCTCCCCATGCTGCAAAGTGATTTGGTTCATCTAGGATTGGAGCAGAAAAGGTGATGACGATTCTGGGCGAGGGTCAGGGCCTTCCTTCAAAGTCTACCCTTACCTCCTTACAACATATCTGGACCCTTGTCCTGCTGTTGAACTTGGACACCCCCACCCCAAGCCCCAAGGGATTACTGTCTTCCCTCACCTCCACTACCAACACCTTACACCACTAGGCCAATAAACCAAGTACCCACTCTAGAAATCAGGGAGCTTCCACCCCATTTAACCAAAATGCACAGAGATGCAGACTGCCAGTTAGCAAAGCCCCAGAGGCCCACTGAGAAAGTGGGACTTTCTCTCCCAGTGTGTATTAACCCTCCATCTCCCAGCGAGTCCATCCACCTCCCAGTCACACAGGCCTTCAGAAAATACACTGCCCCAGCCACTCATGCAGAAGATGTGGACTTATGCCTGTCAATCACTTACAAACCCATCAATTAGTTGTTTGTTTCATTCTTTTAAACCAAAGCTCATTGATTAACAGGACGACTTTGGCTTCTTGCAAGTATTCCAAAAGCCAGTTGGCTTCTTTCAAAAATATTGGACACAGACTTCTGATTTTCTTGTGGCCTTACATTACTCAGGGAAACCCGCCCGTCAGAAACAAAAAACAAAACTCACCAGTAGACACAGATGAGACTCTGAATATGCTCCCGGGGCCTAGATAATGGGAGGGTTTGGGGGAAAGAGGTTTATGAAAAATTATACCTAAATTTTAAAGATCCACGACTCACACCGTGAGGGAAAGAGGGGGAGGGTAGGGGGAAGGTTTCTGATGGCTTCGGCGAGGTCTGGGGACGGAGGAGGGCTCTGGCTTTCCGCCGATTGACAGCTAGGAGTAATGGCTGCAGAGCCAGAGCGGAGGTGAGGGGCGGGTGAGGCTGGGTGGGGGCAGTAATTACTAGCCCGGCTTACCCGCCTCCCTACTTTAGAGCGAACGCGTTCTTTTTTGAGTGTCCCCTGCGCGCTCGGCTCGCTCTCGGCCTCGGGGCATCCTGGAGCCTGAACTGGGGTGGGGGGGTGGCGAGGCGGTGGGGAGCGAGGGGGAAGTGCTAGAGGACTTTAAATCGTGGTTCCTAAAAGGCTTCTGAACTAGAATGTCCCCAAGGTCTCACCCTTGCAGGCCTGTATGAGAAGACCGAGCAGAGACTGCTTCGTGCCCAGCAGCCCTCAACGGCCCGGCCCGCATTAGTGATCAGGCAGAAAGTGAGGAGTGGGGGGTAGACGCTGAAGCGGGTAGCCGCCAGGAAAACAGTGATCTATTTGATCTGGTTGCACAGGACGGAAACCTTTCCACGCGGGTGGAACGAAAGGCGAGGCCAAGTCTCAGCCTACACCCACCACCTCCCCTCCCGGTCCACGCAAACCCTCAGAAGGCGCGCCCGCTCCCTTGGGCCCCAGAACCCTGAAGTTAAGTGTCCACCGAGGGATCCGCGCTGGGGAGGACGAAGAGGAGGGGTGAGGAGTAAGGGCTAGGTTCTCCACCTCCTCCCGCCGCCTCCCTCCCGCAGGCTGGAAGCCTCACGTAGTCTGGGATTTTTTCAGAATAATTGATGGGTCCAGTTCTCCAGAGCTTTCCCGGTGAGAGCGCGGCGGACCGCGCTAGAATTTAAATAGACGTGATTAGTAAAATGCAAGAGGGCGAGGAGCCCGGGCATCTTTTTCTCGCAGGTTCCTGGCTGCGCGCCTGGTAAGGCGGCTGTTACCCACACCCACACCCCCGCCCCCAAGCTCTAGGGGCCACGCGAGGCCAGGGCAAGCTCGTCCAGCTGGGAGGGCGGCTCTGCTCCCCACTCCCTAACGCTGTGGCTCTAACACGCTCCCCCTCCCAACCAGTTTCTCAGCAGCTTGCACCCCGAACTGGAGTAGAGGGGAGTTGGGGCTGGCGGGGAACGCGAGACAGGCGGGTACAAAGTGGTGGCAAGCCAGCGGGTGGGTGCGAAGATCTCGGTTCCTCCGCTCCGCAAGAGCCGGTGAGACGAGCACGAAGCCCTAGCCTTGAGCGGAAAGGAAGGCCTCTCTGTGATCACGATCCCCACGTCCTGCCTCTCACTCCCACCGCTCCCCACCTCTTCCTCCTCCCTCACAGGTAGCCCTTGCTCCTGGCTGCTGAGACCGCAAATCCCGGTCTCGGAACTCAAGGCGCCCCTTCACTTACCCAAAGCTCTAAGAAGGTCCCCTCCACAAAGAAGTGACCTAGGCTGGGGAAAGCCTTCGCCTTTGCTCCCTCTCACATCCCTATCTCATCGATTTGTTCCTGAAAAGGGGGCTGTGCATTCTTATAACATCCACAGCCAATTAATATTGCATTAACTCTATTTAAAAAAAAAAAACAAAAGCACCAGAATACTGCACCCTATCAAAGCCATCTATTATTCACGGAAATGTAATTGGAGACCTAAGATATGTGTGTTACGGGCCAGTGGAGGAAAACAGAGTCGTGACAATATTTCAGAAAGGAAGGGAATCCGAGGGTATCTAATATTTAATTTCAAGTCTGTGGTTTTCTAATTCGAGATTAAAAGCAGTCACGTCTTTGAAGCCAGACAGTTGGTATAAATGTACAGTTAAAATATTCTATTCCACGGTCCCTAGACAGAGCTCTCTGCTCGTCCCAGGCTTCATTAAATTTTTATTATCATCCCAGACTAGAGCAGGGAATGAGCGGAAAGACTGTCCATCTAATTGCAATTGATAAAAAAAAAGAGCTCTTAGATTTCCCCCCTCATTTTAATATATTAACAGCAGTTTTCTTCGCATGTCCAGTCTTTCCTAGCCCTGTGATGCACACACTTTATCACACAGATACATTTCCCACTTTCCAACAGGCATGGAGCTTGGCTGTCTTCTCTGCCCTTTGAGAAGGCCTGGGGGTAGGGGGGTTGTTGATGTGAGTGGAGGGAGAAAGGGTAGTGGAGACTGGCTTCAGAAAGTGATGCTATAATGCTGAGGATTGGGGGGGGGGGGGAGGTGACATCAGTTCTTGAAGCATCTGGTGAAAGATCAAGGAGAGACAACATTTGCACAAAGCTGGTTCTTCCCATGGCACGATGAAAGCATATTGTTACCCAAACAAAACAAACAGATTATTAGACCAGGCTGCACTTTTTGACAGCCTTTCCACTGTGTGGGATGAAAGCAAGGCGTAATATTTTCATTTTATTTCTTTCTTTCTCACTGCTGCCCCCAAACACACACACACACACACACACACACACACACACACACACACACATATACACACTCACCCTCAAACCGTTTGTTCTTGAGCCTTCTTCCTGTGCTACTTATCTGTCACACCAGAGGAATAGGTGTGTGTGTGTGTGTGTGTGTGTGTGTGTGTGTGTGTATTCAGGAAGCCTGTCTCAACAAGGGTACTTCAAAAAAAAATTGAAACTGGTATAAATAAAGCTTTTCATCTCCAGGCAGAATAAAACCCACAGTTTGCTTTCTGAGCAGCTTCCTATTATCACATCGCCACTTAATTTTATTTCTATTCTCTCCAAGTTAAATAGAAAGACTGGCTCACAAGGGAGCTGCCATGTGCCTACAGACTGGGGATGTCAAGCAGAGAGACTCACTGTGCAAAGTTAATTTCAATTCCCGAGGAGGATTTCACATTCCGGCTGGCTGTGACCCACAGTAATTAGCTGAGATAACTAATGATTACTTACTTATTCCTTGTAATTATCTGGATTTAATAATTCGCTGTGTAATTTATTAATTCGCTCATAATAGCCTTTCAGGCCTGGGAATGGCTCCTTTAAAGAAGCAAAGCAGGGGTAAATTTAGTGATTTTTTTCTCATTGTCATAAATCTGTCTCCTGACAAATGCAGACTTCAGAAACATTTCTATCATCATAACTACCCAGGAACCTTTGTCTTCCTTTTTGTCCTACCAGGATACCAATCCAACTTCTTTTTTTTTTCCTTCTGTTGCAGGCCCTCTCCTTAAGATCAAATGAAAAGTAAAGTGCAGTTTTGAGTTCTAATGTAGATCATTTGCCTAGAAATATAAGTTGTTGTGGCCAAACAATTGAAAGGATGAATTTCTAAACTTACTGTCATAGCTTGCTTAGAAAAATTTGAGCTTCATTCTCTGAATAATATGCCTTTTAAGATCAAGTGAATTTTTTAATGCCTTTTCCGCCAACTCTTAAAGAGCTGCCCCAACAGAAGAAATTATGAATTGATTCATTTAAAATTTAAAATAAAGTATTTTTACCCCACCCCTGATATTCCAGTTCTCTTGGCAAAAATGAAGATCTAGAATCTCTCCTTGATAGTAAAAGACTTAATTATATGTTGTTATTTTTAAAATACATTTTCTATAAGTTAGGATAGGGTTCCTTTGAATGTAAAACCCACTTACTTCATTTGCTTTTCATATTTCCATTATATTTCACCAAGCTGTGTGTCAATGCAATTCAGTCTATAAAGGATTGACCAACTGATTTAATGTCAAATATCAAAAGAAAGTTGCCTTCTTTCTGGATAATAGTATTATCCAATTGGTATAGATCATACTTAGCTGTCAACCAGGCCTTAACAATGTTTGCTATTCTCCTTTCCACTTTAAGGAGTCATTTACTTCATTCCATTTCAGACTTAAATGATTACACATTGAACCAAAAAAATGGGATCATTTGCCATTAAAGAAGTTAAAAGAAAATAAACTACATAGTTCTGAAACATCAGATTGAGGAAGGCTAGGTATGTGGCTAAGTCAATTCATAAAATATCTTTTTCCAATAAAATAGTCATTGTGTACCTTAGGAGAAAAAATTAGAAAATGAGTCATGAATGCCATTAGATTTGATTAATATGACAAGGATCATCGGGCACAATCTGATATTTATCCATCTGAGTATTTTGAAAGCCAGTATCAAATGGACATTTCTCAACAATTTGTACAGAGTTCCTTCTTGTCTTACCTTTAATTTCGTCTTAAAGACCAAGCCTCTTCTTTTCAAATCCCTTTGTTTTGGTATTTCTCTGTAACTATCATTAATAGAAAAATTTTAGAATACATTTCTTTTTAAAATTCCACTTTTTCATAAAAAAGCATATTTAAGCAGGCTTAAATAATAGATAAAATTTCCATTTTGTAGGCAAGAAAGTTCCCTTGTAATAACATAAAGAAGATGAACTTAAAATGTGATAGCTGTAAAAGTCCAGGAACACAGGAGACAAAGAACACTTGATGAACGTGTGAGGCGAACGTGATGACCACTACACTACGGAAACGGGACAACACTTGATGAATGAAGGAGTAAATATAGGCCTTCACTCAACTGTTGAAGTAAATGGATAGTTGCTTTTCTGTCATTTTACTTACAAAAACTTAGGACAAACATGCAACATGGAAGCTATCATATATTTCAAAATGCACTAAAAAGAACACCTATGTTATTTCTATCCATTATATTTCTCAGTTTCTACTATTTTACCAGATTTCTCTCTTCATTTAAAAATGTTGTATTTGTAGAAAGAAAACACAAGGACACCTATCTGTCTTTCCCCTAACTAACTCCCCTTTCTCCTAACACATGCTAGATAACAGCTACATATAGGAAGAAGGAGGTGTTACTTATTGAAGATAGTTTTTATCCCATATCAGAAGTCTGGTATGCTCTATATTCAAGCCACTTAATTCATTTTCTCCACTCAAGAAAAAGTAAGCAAGCAGAAAGTTCTCCTACTGGCTAGAACTGTACAGTCAAACGTGTTGGAGCAAGAACGACTCATGTGGTTACTATCCGTGGTGCTGAAATCAGTGCCCATTACAGTGAGATTGAAGGTAGGCTGAAAAGACTTTCAGGAAAACTGAATCTAATAATAGGTAGTAAAATGGATAAACGGGGCATTCAGTCTTCAAAACACAGAAATAAAATCAAACCATCAATATCACTATATATGGGGTTATAATTTTTTTCTTTTAAATTCCACAACTTCCTATATTTCCTTAGATATCTTTGCAGCATATCTCATTTCTAAATGGACATATGAATTTTGTTCTTTTGGTTATCTTTTTCATTTCAGTTACAGATAAAGAAGTCCTTTCAGCCATTATCCTTCCAACTTTCACAACTCTTTCTGTTACTTCTGAAAGTCATAATCAATTTTCCAACTACACTTAGTTCCAACTTGAGCCACTATAACAATTTTCATTGACACATGGGATATTTTGTAACCTCGTCCTTAAAATAAGAAATATTCTTAGACAGTTCCATATTAGAGGGGTAACATCTAAAGTTAGCAGAATTACCCATGGAGAATGGCCTGTTTCCTCCCTCTTGTTGGACCTATAATTAATATGATATTTTAATCATATTAATATCACAGAAATAACATAAATATGTAAACCAGAGCTTTCCTGGAAAAAAAGACCTTAAAAACTTAATATGTTGCCCAACTGTTGTAAGAAGTCTGAAAATTATTAAAATTGGTGAGGAGGTTTCTTGAAACTAGGATCAGAAAAAGAAAAGTTGATGTATCAAATGGGCAGAATTTCTTTGTGCCAAACCACTAGTAGACAGCCTGTCACCAACTTTGGTGTCTGGATAAGTCATAGAAAGGGGGCAAAATTTTGCTTCCCCTAACCACCTAAAATTTCTTCCCCAGCCACACTCTGCCTCTTGCAGAATGTGAGTTTCCTTAAAGGTCATGGAAAAAAAGAGAAAGAGAGAGAGATGCTTTACTTCATAACCCAGTAACCTAGGTGCTTCCTGCTCTGACTGTGGAGCACTGCTCTTTAGGAGTGGTGACTGAATGAGAAGTATAGTGGGCTATACCCTAGGCCTCAACCAGGGTATCCCACTCCCCCAAACAAGCCTTAACATTTGCCACACCCAGTCTCTAAGTGCTGCTAAAAGCTGAACTGAGCTCCCTCCTTCCTTTTAGCTATGCAATATCTCTGCTCATAAAGATTCTCTTCACAGAATTTTGCGGATCTGGAAAAAGAACTCCAAATGAGGTATTTGGAGCCAAATATTGTGGCCTCATCTGCCCAGAAAAGCAAAGCATCCTGTGAGATGAGCTTGGCTATTATAAACCCTGTTGTTTTCTACTTTCCTAGAGAAACACCCTCCACTAAATCCAAGTCAAACTTTGGCAACAATCACTGCATAATAAACCATCAAAATGTGCTTCTATTTTTAAAAAATCCCTCATCAAAACAATTCCCATGTAAATGATTTAAAACAGCATTACGTTTTAAAAGCCATTTAATTTTAATAGCATATTTTAATGAAAAAAGCAGCATACTTTGCCAATAAAACAGTAAAATCATCTCTTCAATGAAAGACAATCAAACAACACCAAAAATAAATTAGTACATTACCATAGTAAATAAACCATCTATTAACAAAAACAAGAAACCAGGTCATATACAGAATTCAAGATTTCAGAGAGCCTTAAATGGAACAGCAATACAGCAAAATTTGTAAGAATATATCTATATGTGCATCATTTTGAATGAAATATTTACAATAGATAAGGTACCAGTCATCACGTACCTAATTTTCTTTGTTGTTCCAAAAGAATTCTACCAAACAATGTGAATTTACAAAGCAGTGCACTGTCTTTCTTATAGTTCAAATTAGTTTTTCTACAAACAAACCTCCAAAAGGAAAAACAGAAGGAGGAAGGATTCTTGTAAATGTTAAAATGTAGTCCACAAAGCAATTGAAAACTAGAAGATTGAAATACCTTGGTGAAATCTTAAAATCTGGAAGGGCAAACACCAAGTGACAAATGCACCTAAAGCTAGAAAAGGATGCATCATAGTCATGCTTCCAACTGCTTGACTTCCATTAGAGGGGTGTGTGTGTGTGTGTGTGTGTAAGAGTGAGTGAGAGAGTGCATGTGTAGCAGGGACAGTGTGGGAATCCCCATTAAATATGTAACAAAGTAAACAATACTTTGGACAGTGAATCAGGTCTACACAGTTAAGACATCCATTACTGAGTATTGACTCACAAATCAGAACACTACCAGTGAAAACAAAGAAAAAAACAATCTTCATTCAAAGTGAGAATATACAAATGGGCCAAAAGGAATAAGTATAAGAGGAAACAGTATAAGAGGAAAACTGTATAAATTCAGGAAACTCATTAAACATAAAAAAATGTTAACTTCACTAGCTATACTTCCCCCCCGTTTGTTAAGACTAAAGAAGTTTAATTAATTAGAATGTGCACAAATTAAGTTGCTAGAGAGATAAATTAATAATTTACAGAGGGTTGTTCAGCAATAATCTAATAATAGCTTTCAAGATCAGTGAACACAGCAGGCGCAACTCCTTTCTTAAGCATTAACACTTCAGAGAAGGAAGAAGGGGGTAAGAACCACAATAAAAATATATATATATAATATACAGTGTAAATGCAGAAAATCTGCCATCTTTTTTTTAATTCAAAATACTTTAGAGATGTCTCTATCACATTAAGCATCAACTCTAGTTTAAAGTTTCAGTCCTGAATCAATTTCTATTTCTGAAAAATAGCTGCAAAGTGTACTTTTAAACTTGTACAAGGGTGACGTCTTTAGGAATAAAAACAAATCTTACTTGCTCATTCTGGGGGCCTTTTAAAGGGCTGTCTCGTCTGCCTTCCTGCAAACAGCCAGCTCCAGACTTCCTCTGAAGAGGCCGAGGTGCCTTTTCCGAGTGGGTGGGGTCGAAAGGGACAACTTTGCTACAACTTGACAAATCCCTTCTTTTGTTTTTGTTTTCTTTGAGAAATCTTTTCACATTCTCACCGGGCTTGGGCTCAGTAGCTCACGCGTTCGCTCGCTCTCCAATCCTCGCTTTCTCTGGATTCACATTTACTGGAATTGTTTTCTGGTCGCGAAAAATGGAAAGAAAAGAGGCAGGAGGGGTGGGGTGGGGGGAGTGGGGAGGGGGCCTGTCCCTGGAGAGGCCTAAAGTGGGTCTCCTAAATGCCAGCGGAATATTTCATTCTTTTCTGTTTCTGCCTCTGGTTGCAGAACCAGACGCGCACCACGTTTTTCTTAAGGTCCAGCTTCTCGGCGATCGCGGCGATCTTTTCGGAGGAGGGCCGCGGCTGGATGGCGAAGTAGGCTTCCAGCGAACGCTTCTCTGGCGCCGCGATGGACGTGCGCTTGCGCTTCTTCTCCGCGCCGTTGAAGAGCTCCGGCTTGGTGAGCTTCTCGCGGTGAGACTTCTCCGCTTCCTCTAGCCACGCTTGCAGGATGGGTTTGAGCGCGATCATATTGTTGTGAGACAAAGTGAGGGACTCGAACCTGCAGATGGTGCTCTGGCTGAGCGAGCCCACGCCGGGGATCTTGAGGTTGGCCAGCGCGGACCCCACATCGGCCTGGGTCACCCCCAGCTTGATGCGTCGCTGCTTGAAGCGCTCGGCGAATGCCTCCAGGTCCCGGGGGTCGGCGTCCACGTCGCTCATGCAGCCCATGTGTGAGGGCAGCCCGTGCGCGTGGGCCATGCTGAGGGCAGCTTGGTGCATGGGGTTCATGGTAGCCATGTGCGGCGCGTGAGCTGGAGTGGACACCACGGCGCCGTCGGGGCCCGCCATGGCACCCAGCGCCAGGCCGGGGCTCAGGTGCTCCAGCAGCTCGCCCTCCAGCGCCTGGTGCGGCTGATGGTGGTGGTGGTGGTGGTGATGGTGGTGGTGGTGCGTGCCCGCCAACGCGGACGGGTGCGAGATGGGCACCGACGAAGAGGAGGCAGCCGACGTGCACGGGATGGTATTCATGGTGTGGTAGGTGGCGTCCGGCTTGAAGGGGCTGTGGTGAGGCGGGTGATGGTGGTGGCTCTTGCTCTGGGAGACGATGTCCACCGCCGCCAGAGCCTCGGCGCGGGCCAGTAGACTCTCATCCAGCCCGCCGAATATATTGCTCTGCAATTGCAAGTAAAAGGCACACATTACTCTCAGCAGGGAATTGTGCGCACTCTCTCCGGAAGCTCCGGCCCAGCGCTCCGCACCGCCGCCGCGCCTACAACATTCCCAGAATGTTAAAATAATAATAGTAATAATGATGATAATAATCCTGAAACTAGCGGGTGAGGAGGAGAGGAGGGAAGCCACGGAGAGAAACCAAGAGTGCACGAGGAGGAGGAAAGTGAGCCCGCAAACACAACACAACACAACACGCGCACAGGCAACATTCCAGGTCATAAAAATTAATATGAAAGGAAAGACCCGCTGAATACATAAGCGAGAGAGAGGGGGGAAAACTGGTTGGAGGTGCGGGGTGATTTGCTGTGCAGACATGAAAAAAACATCAAGCAGATAAAGGAGGCTGTCAAAATGTGCCTTTAAGCGGTGATTATGCAGAAATACGCACCGGTGGGGTTGGAAGACACGCTCTCCGCATCGCCTCGGAGCCCCCGCCGCTGCTGCCAGTGCTACTGGAGCTGCTGCTCCGGCCTCCGCCGCCCCCGCCACTCCCGCCGCCGCCGCCAGCGTTGCTCGAGCTGCTCGGAGAGCTGGCGGAGGGCGCCGCGGGTGCAGAGGACCCGGGCGAGGCGCTGTGCAAGGCCGAGTACTTGGGCTCCACGTGCAGGCTGCCGCCGTGCGGCATGCTGAACGCCTGCTTGCTGTTCAAGGACATCATCATCATCTTCCCCGCCCGCTCGGGCGCCGGTCCGAGGCGCACGCACTGGCCCCGGCTGCTGGGACCCTCCCGAGAAGTGCGGGGCGAGAGCCGAAGCGGGGAAGGGCGATGCAAAGTTGTGCTCACTCGCCGCCGCTCCGAGCTCTGCGCGCCTGGCCCCGGCTACGCGCTCCACCGCTGGCTACTGAGGTCAGTCCAAGCGGATGCTGGGCTCCGCTTGGCGCTGGCTGCAGAACCTGGGCGCCCGAAACTGCCCCCGCTCTTGGCGGCCGCAGAGTTATACTCCCCTCTCCCCGCGCCTGCCCCCGCACACCCCGCCCTTCCTCCCTCCCGCGCGCCTCCGCCCTCCCCTGCCTGGAAGCGCCGGTTTCTCCGGCTCGGATTCTAGCGTCGCCCCTGCTCCCTCTTGGCTTCCTCCAGGCTTCGGTCCTTTCTGCTCTCCTGACACCCCCCTCCCGCTCCCCCCGCCGCTCCCCTCCCCGCGCCCTCCGCCTCCCCTTCCTGCCCCCGCCCGCGCGCTGACGCCGCCGTCCCTTCTGCGCGCCCCGCAGCACTCACTCACAGCGGTCCCCTGCTCAACTCGACCGGGTTGGCCAGGTCTGCGCTCCAGTCGCTGGGCGGTTCCTACCTAAGAGTCGACCTCCAGCCCCTCCGGCTTCCTGAACCCAGTATGCGCCTCGCCGGGAAAAGAAACTACTACGTCAAGTTGCGGGCCAAAGCGGCCTCGGCTGAGTTTTTCCCTAGACTACAACGAAAGCCTCTTACCTGGCTGCCTCCCCCGCCTCCTGCTTACGGCTAAGTTGCAGGCCTCCGCCCCCAACTCGGTCCGCCCCTCCCTGCAGCTCGGGTGACCCCGATCCTTGGCTCCTGATCACAGTGTGGAGAACGCGGACCTGGATGCTCCGTGCTGCTCTGCGCTTCCGGCTGGTACGCGCAGTGGTTGGCGCTTGGCTCTGCGCCCCCTCGGCCCGGCGGGTGCCTGGTGCCGAAGAGACCTGGGGTCGACAGGGCTGCGGGGCTTTCTCTGACACTCGGTTTTTCACTGCTCTCAGCGGATTGGACGGCGGAGGAGCCGGCTCCCGTCGCCTACGCGCATGCGACTCCCCCCCACCCGGTGCCCGCCAGGCCCCCGGGTACTCCCCCCAACACCACCACCGACAGGCACTCCTCTCCACCCTCTTTTCTCTTCCTCCGGATCTTCCTTCTCCTCCTCCCTGTCTCCAGCTTAGTGTGAGTTAGGTCTTGGGCGGATCCACTAGCAAACCCTGCTACTGGATTTATTATTCTTCATTAGCCACAATCAAAGAAGGAAGGGGCAATTGACGAGAGGCAGGGCCAGAGATCACAGAGCGCATGTGCTGCAAAAAGTCCTCCCCACCCGACTACACACACACACACACATACACACACACACACACACACACACACACACACACACACACACACACACGCCCTCAGGGGCTGGCACGAGCCCCGCTTATCTTCATTTCCACAGCCGCTCCGTGCAGAGAGCGCCTATTTTTAGCCAACACTTTGCTCGCACTTTTGTCCCAGAGCGGACCACTTTTGTTCGAAGTGGACACACACTCTTAGTTCCAGTTGTAAAAGAAGCAGGCACTTTCCTACAAGACACGCGCGCGCGCACACACCACCTTCCTTCTACTTCTCTCGGTGTTGGGGACTGCTGTCACTACTCCCCGCCCAAGAGTGCGGAGGGAGCAGGGTACCGGCGAGGGTGAGAAGGCCCTGAGACCCGCACGCTAGAGCCCGCGGGTGCCCCGAACCGGACGGGGGTGGCTGGGAGCAGGTGCAGGCACACGGTGCCTGGGGAAGGCGAGCAGGTGCGAGAGCAGGCGGTAGGCCTGAGAGGCTCTGGCGCGCGCTGGGACAAAACAGAGTGGCAGGGAGCGTGGCGAAGGGGGGCCCGCGAGTGGTTGGCTCCTGGAAGCCCTCCGGCGGTGGCAAGTAGGGGGTCTCTCGTTCACCCATGACCTCTGTGAGGCAGGATAGCAGGTTCAAGTCGGGAGCACAGTCCTCAGGAGTCGCCAGAGTACTGGGAAAGCTGAAGCCAACGGCGCGCGACGGGCTCTGTCCATGGTGCTTAACCCCCTTGTAACTCCGAGGCTGCCTTCCTCCTCCCTTACAGGCAGGAAAATAATAAATAGTAGCCGAAGGGAATTCCTACTAGCAGTGTTCCCGAGAAGAAGGCCAGAGAAACCTGGACACGAGACTGCAGAGAGGTGTTGACATGAATGAATGTGGCTTGCGCCGGTCGGTTCAAGTAAATGCTTAGGTGTTTAATTTCTACCTCAACAACAGCCAGGGTAATTTCAAGGAAATAAAAAAAAAAAGTGACATTGTACAGCTCTCACTGTCTCAAGCTTCGAGAAATGAAATAAATCAAAGTTAAAGGCTCGAGTATCATTTAATTATAGTGCGAATAGCGCTTTGAAAGAAGTAGAACAACATCTCTAAACAAATTATGACTGGGCCAGGAAGGAATTATTAGATTGAAATTTCATTTAGGCTCGGGAGACACTGTGCTTCACTGTGTAATCTGCTATGCCTCATCTGATTTGTATGCTTAATTCAGCTTGACGAATTTATTAGTTTTCATAATAGTGAAAAAATTGAGCAGTACTATGGGCTAATGCATTGTGTGTACTATAAATTATATGTCATCGTGGAAAGACTGAAGTCTATAGAAATCTTTTATTAATGTCGGTATAGGAGGGAGGATTTTTGAGCAAACGTTGGAGAGTTTCAAGCCAAACTCCAGTGTTGCTGAGTCTCACTGGTCCATTAACATATCATCATATTAATTAGACTACTTCATCAATGATATAATTTCAAACTTCAAATTATGTTCTAATTAACAAGGGTTGTCCAATTTGCTTAATCTTCAAAAGGCTTTGGGTGATCTAATTAGTATAAACTGTTGAGCATCTCTAAAACCTGAAAGAAATCCATTAAAATATGTTTGGTGTGTCCTCTATCAGTACTGTGTAAGAACCAAACGACTGAAAGTAAGAGTGGAGGAGGAAAATAACTGGAAGGCAAAGGTGAGCATCGACCTAGTTCTTCCAGATTATAATACTAAGGGAATCGCAGGAGAAACTTTTGGGTGCTGCACCTCATAAACAATGTGTTTATCTATTTAAATAAAGGCACAAAAATATCAAGGAGAAAAAAAAACCACAAGGGGGAAAACTCTTCTCTTTCATTAGGTGCCTAATTAGATGGAAAGGGAAAAGCAACCCTGAGGAGTTCCCAAGCATTATTGTGGCATCAGTCAGCTAAACTTGGATTGCAAAATCAAATATTTGGGGGTGTTTCGAACTTCTCCCTGCCCCCTCCCCCTTCACTGAGCTTAATTACTTGCCATAGTTGTTTTAATGTATGTTGTCACCTGGGAGTATTGAGAAATGCATATCGTTAATATGAATTAATCTTGATTTTAATAGCAACTGACAACTGATCTCCAAAATGCTAAACACTTGTCACCACTTCATATGGTAAATAAGATAGTATAATAAATTCATGAAATAAAGAGGGCACTGTTGAAATGACTGGACAAACTTTGTTTGATATGAAGTTTAGTGATTAAAACTATTTTAAGCAGGACCACTCCCAAGAGAATATTTTCCTGGTGTCTAAAATCTATAGGTCATGGAATTAATTTACTACAACTTTAAAAAAATCTCTCTGATATTTCTCAATGGTATCTCTAATTCCAGATCAAAAAAGGGGGGAGCTCTTTATTCTAATTATCAAGGTAAGACAAATTAATATGTAGTTGTAAAGCAATTCAAGAGTTTATTTACCTGCATTCACATCTGCTTAGAAAACACACACATTTTCTTTTCAAAAACAGGTGAGAGTTAGATTTCTCCTTTGCTCACTCAATAAGAAAACGAACAGGAGTGATCATGTTGTATTAGAGGGGAAATACAATTCTTCCTTCGTCACCACGACTTGCAATCTTGAAATCTACCAGAAGTGTCCAGAGTACCAAGCTCTTCGCGGCACTATCAATAAAACCCATTTTGGTTTTGCCCACAGGCAGTGCTACAAAGTGCACCAGCAAGTGTGGAAGCTGCTTTCTGAAGAAGTAAGACTCCAGTACCCCAGGTAGCGGAAACCACCTAAACAACAGGAAAGTTGAGGATAAACCCAAGGGACAGCAGCAAAGGGCCCAACCTTGGGAATCTGCTTCATATGACCTCCACATACACTCTTATGTCCAAGCAGTTATCTGCCCTGGTGCCTAGGCACACCTTCAGACCTACCTAATAAACTGAAAGCAGATAATTGATTTTCTTTTTTTGTAAGAAGAGAAATAGAAAACGAATCAACTACATACGTGTCACGTGTGTGTGACTACCAGAGGGGCGCCTTTCTTTTCGCCAAGCCTCTTTGTTTGACAACAGCTTCTGTCCCATCGCTTCCAGATGCGATAGATGTGACCAACTTCCCTCCCGCGGGCAAAGAATCGCTTGAGGTTCCACTCAAGCTCCCTGGCAGCGGGGTCCCTGCAGTAGGCACCGCCTCCCACCCCGAAATCAGCCTGCAGCCATCCCGAGAGGAGAAATCACTGTCTCCTCTCCTGTATCTGGGACCTAATTTACTATTAAAATTTTAAGCAGTGCATTCATATTTTACTGGACCTAATGTGTTTTATTAAATTTTAATCCATTAAGGGCAGTGTGATTTCTCTGTATTTCAAACAGAATTGAGTTGGATTACAAGGAAGATTTTTTAAAAAGAGAGATCTGACCCCTTTCATGCTCCATCCCGACCTCAGGTTGTTAGGGCTTGAGGGAGGAAAGGGAGAAAGGATGGATTCTCCAGCGTCCCATTTTCTCAAGGTAGTCTGCTCTGGATCTGAATAGACTCCGACCCCCTGAGCTCTCTCTGCACTCTGTAGCTTAGGGCACAAACTCATCCATGGCCTCCGCTGTTCCAGGGAAGAAAAGAGAAGGAGGAAATCAGCCCTGAAATTGAGCCCTCTGGGAGCGCCCAGAGAGCCCAGCTATAGCGTGAAAGGGGTGGGGAGGAGGGCTCGCCTGGATTTCTTACGCCCTGGGGCTATTTCGAGGAGTAGGGGTGAGTTTTGCTCAAACACCTTTCCTTTACCGAGCAAGTCCACCACTGCTCTTGTGTTCGTCTCTAACTTTCTCTCTCCACTGGCTCCCCCCTGACTGCAAAGTCCCCTTCTCTTGGAAGTCGGAAGGAGTTCCTCTTTCTCCCAAAGCTCCCAGGCACCTCCTGTGCGCGAGGGCGCACTCTGGCCTCAGCGCCTTCCTGTCTAATTCTAACCCTCAACGCCTCCGCCTGCAAGCACTCAGCAAGTGTCTCCGGAAACCTCTACATCCGGCAGTTCCCAGGCTCTCCTGGATCGAAATTCGGGCTCGCAAACTCCTGCTCCCCCAACAACTCCAGGCAGGGCGAATGGAGGGGAGCCTTTGGCGCTCAGGAGCGCGCACTTTGAGGGTAGGGAGAGACTGGCTCCCTGGCCAGAGCCCTGCAGTGGCCGGACAAGCCAAGTGGGACTCTAGATAATTCTGGACTGAGGACAGTGGCCGGGCAGGGGACCAGAGGATGAGAAAAGGAAAGGTAGAAAAGGAAGGCAGCACTTCCCTTTTCTCCGTGGAGGGAAAGGCGAGGAGCTGAATTTCAAATAAAGCAGGCTGACTGGGAAGAGGGAACGCGGGACTCGCCAGCCCCAGGCCCGCTGGATGCTAGCAAAGCTCCTCGATGCCTTCACGATTCCGGCGGGTAGGCTGACTGAGGTCAAAGTGGGGCGAGCACTGACGTCGACCAAGCTTCGGAGCAAACACAGCAGGCGCCAAGAAATTAACATCCGCCCAAGGGAAAGAGTGAGTCCTCCGTTTCCAACTCCTTCCTCCCCCGAGCTCCAGGGCGCGAATCACACTCTTAGGCACGGATACACACACAGACACGCTTACACTCACGCATGCAAACACGCAAGTGCTAACACTCACGCACCCTCACTCAGATTCACACCTGTTTCTCCCCTCCCTACTCTCCATGCGAAGGGGAGGGGGTCAGGTCTCCGCGTTCTGTGCCCAAGCAAGCGCCCCAATGTTTACTTTCACCGATGAAACTGTTATTTTTCGTCGTAGTGAATTTCCCTGGTCCGTGTGTTTACCTCTTCCCAAAGTTAAGTCCAGTCACGAAATCAAACTTACGGCATTGGAACAATCAATGAAGACTTTTTGCAGTCCATGGCGCCTTGCGCTTCCTGGAACTAAAATAAATGCAAGAAATCGAAACTTAATTACTTGAAAGAAATCCAGAAATCCCTCTGCATAATTTATCCAGTCATTTTTCGTAGCGTTCGTGTTCGGTGCAGTGTATGTTAACTTTATACTTCGGGCTAAGATCTGGTTTCCTTCGTGGATTCCTTGGGGGTAACTGCACCCTACCTCAGCCAGGAATTTTGCCTTTCACTAGGTCTCCCTTCTTCTTTATCCCCAGAGCTGACCTAGTAACTTTTTTAAAACAATTCCGAGGTCACCAACTGTAATGGTACAAGAATCCCTGGGGCTGAGTGTTCTGTGTAGTTAAAAGATGAGAAAAAAAATCTCACCCATTTTCTCTTCTTTTTGCTCACTGGGGCTATAGCCTAATTTGTGTGAGTTGCCTAACACTAGATCTGAAATCAGGACCCTTAGTAAATACAAGGCAGGAACATTTCTCTGAAGGAACAGTGCCCCATCAGAAAGTGCCAATCTGCTGGTGATGGAAAAATTGATTAAAAGGTAGACTTTTTCCCCTTCTCTCCAGGGAAATTCTCCCTCTCCCTCCCTCCCTCTCTCTCTGTCTCTCTCATTATCTTCCTAAGGCACACTACTTGAATATTTGCTCCTACCACACTACTCTTCAAGGTATATAGCTAGACCACAAACCCAGTACATTAGTTCCTGCCTCTGATATGTGTTCCTTTCAGACTCACTCAGTTTCTCCTTTGGTTTCTAGTTTTAATTGAGAATCTATGTATACATAAGGTGCCAAAAGATCTTCATGGGAGGGGGTTATGAATGGAGCTAATGCTCCTGTGTTTAGTTTAAAGATACTGGCTAATATCAAATGACTTCTGTACGTGTTGTGATTCTGACGTTGAGTCCTATTGGGAATTTAGAAATTTCATGATTACTAAAGCTACGGCTAGTGGATTTGCAGAACAGAACGGTCCCTGAATCTATTAGCGTGGGGAGGGTGTTTCCAGAAAGACAAGCTTTCTCACAGACATCTTATAGAAATCTGAAGTAGTGTTATGAAAGAATGAAAAATACATTGGGGAACAGCTTGGAAGCTGAAGTACATTTTGATTTAACTTACATTAACAGAAATGTAATGTAAAAGTGAAAGGATCTAACAAAACCATTAATAATTAAAAAATAATTACAGATAGTCTATCCTTACTATTCATAACCACTCAACACTTTAGACAAAGAAAACGGAATACTCTTAATGGGAATGAGATGTGAGCAGACTGCTAATGAGAAGTTAACCAAAGACTGTGAATTTGTCAAAGGAGACGAGTTTCCTTGTTCCTCTCATACACACACACACACACAAGCACACACTTTAATGCTCTCAGAGTTGGCTTGGACCTTCCCTTTCCATCAGCATATACACTGAGTGTCCATTTATGCAACAGAAATCTCTTGAGCAATAACAATACAGACCTTATCGAATTGTGAGGATCAGGGGCACCAGATGGTTTGTCTATTAACCATCTCCACTGACAAATATTTATAGGTGCCTAAGAGATCCATGCTTCTGTAATAGATTTTGGTTGGACAATTCCATCCCACAAGGATTTCACAAACCACTGACCCTCTAAAGACAGCATTTGTTTCTGGTCCTTGCTTGTGACCACTTTTTAAGAAAGATGTCATTCTTTAAGGATTCATTGTCATCCTTTTTCTTTGTACTTTATACATTCATTGTACTCCTCACCAGAGGAGTTGCATTCCAGTATTTTTTTTAATGTGCATATTAATTTTTCTGTTACCTAAATTACATTTATTTTCTTTCCAGTATGAATTTTCCAATGTTCCAAGGCCTTAGAGCAGTTTTCCACATATAATCATGCAGCAAACTTTTAATCATTCAATAGACCTTTAAAAAGATGTTGGGAGGGAAGATACAGTGATTCCATTCTGATTTTCACTGTATATTCTTCTTTATTTTGTTTGAGAGTCACATGGGACTGCCCTAGAGTGCTTTGCTGATGTTTGGAGACACTGGGAGGAAATCAAAGGAGCCTTTGGGAAAGCAAACTTCACTGCCTCTTTGCAGAGATAAAGGGAATTCTTACAAAAGGAGAGATTTGCAGACATACAACTGGAATTCAATGAAGTCATGGCTGAGGCATCTGCTGAGAAGCTACCAGGAAGTGGAGACCTACAGCCCATGTCAAATCTTTCCAATCTAAAGAATTTGAAGCTTCCTTCCTTCCCCATCCTCAGATGAATTAGAAACAAAACAGCATGCCTTTTGTAGGAAACAAAAAAACCTAAGAAGAAATGCTAATAGACTGCCTGAAAAGATTATAAATACTTCTTAGCTGTATAAATATGACCTGAGTGCATAAAACATGACAGAATCCATATAGGCATTCACTCTGTTTAATGCAGTAGAAGGACATGGTGACAGCAAACACATTTAAACATTTTATCCTTTCTTGAAATTTTATGTATTGTCCATGATTTGCCTGTAAATCTTGTATATATAGAAATGAGCAATTCAATCAGAGAATTTTAATATTTGTATGTAAGTATGTGTCATTGTCTCTGCCTACGGTTCTCTCCTTTATATGCCCATGTAGATCATCAAGATAAGAGTTCAGCTAACATGTGCTCTGGAAGATGTTATAATTTGGCGCTTTGACTAGATTTTCCTGATATACACTGAAGACATGAAATTGCTCTAGTATTATGACAATCAAGCTTTATCTGAAAGCCTTACGATCTCTCCTCTTCAAAATACAAATTCTATATACTCTGTTTCTATTGTTCAGTGGCTAGGTTGTGCAACCCCATGGACTGGAGCACTCTAGGCCTCCCTGTCCTTCACTGTCTCTTGGAGTTTGCTCAGATTTATGTCCATTCAGTCAGTGATGCTGTCTAATCATCTCATCCTCTGCCTCTGCCTTCTTCTTTTGTCTTCAGTCTTTCCCAGCATCAAGATCTTTTCCAATGAGTCAGCTCTTTGCACCAGATGGCCAAATTATTATGATACTTCATGATGCCATGTGCTTATTGCACCCCTTCTTTGCTTGTCAAGGGTAAGGCCAAAGAAGGTGTTGTCAACATTGTGCTTATCTGACATATTCCTATATTCATAGTCCATTGGTTTCTCCTGGACTGCACTGTCTAGTCTGGACCACATGGTCAGTCATTCCTATAGTAACCATGCTAGTCAAATTGATCTCTTTACTCCCTTGCCTTCCCTTATCAAATTTAACCTGTCTTGTTTTCTCCACTTTTGCTGATAGGCTGCTGATTTGACTGGCAATAAGAGAATAGGCTACTTTCTCTTTAAATTGTAATTTAGGGACTTCCCAGGTGGCTCTAGTGGTTAAGAATTTGCCTGCCAATGTAGTAGATGAAGGAGATCTTCCATCCCAGGGTTGGGAAGATCCCCTCGTGGAGGGCACAGCAACCCACTCCAGTATTCTTACCTGGAGAATCCCATGGACAGAGGAGCCTGGTGGGCTACAGTCTAGAGGGTGGAAGAGTCAGACACGACCAAAGTGACTGAGTACCTGATATCTACTCCATCTTTACCATCGTTTTCTCTACTGCTCAGTATCTTTTTTGCTCACCTTTCATTGACTCCCCATCTCACTCCCTAGAGAATCTACTGCAAACATTTTCCTCTTCTGCCATCATGACTTTGAGTATGTAATCTCACCCCCACAGTCTACTAAGAAAATAGTTCACTACCACATATTCCCTTAAGTTTTCTACTACCACTGAGGTATGTTTCCTGTGTTTTTACCCAGCCTCTCCTTTGATTGTCTCATGAGTTCACCTCCTCCCTCAAGTTAACCCTTTATTTCACTCATGATTTCCCATCCTCTCACTGCCTTCTAAACCTTAGTCCGTCAATTTACTCTTTTTCCTGCATCTTTAGTTTTTTGTCTCCTGTCTATCTCTCCTTACCCTACTAATATATTCAAGATGCTTTGGCCGTAACATTTATTTTATTTATTAGTTGTGGCATGTGGTATTTAGCTCCCTGACTAGGGATCAGACCCAGACCCCCTGCATTGGGAGCTTGGAATCTCAGCCACGGGGCCACCAGGGAAATCCCTGGCCATATAATTTAAATAAAACAAAAACTCTTTACCTTTCTTTCCTCAAATCTCTCTCTTCTTTTCACTATCAAATTTTGCAAATGTTAGTTGCACTTACTGCTTTCAACTCCTCAGCATCCAGTCACTTCTTCACTTCCTAACTTGCTCCTGATGATGCTGCCACATAGGATGAGATGGGAGAAGGGCACTGAAGCATGTTAATTGTCATGTGCCTAATCAATCGCCAGCCCAGGATTGATGCTCGGGACTGGTGCAGCGAGATTTCCCGGGGGGGAGGGAGGAGGGAGGGGGGACCCGGAGGGGAAGCACATGTAAACCCATGGTGATATCATGAAAATGTATGGCAAAAACAATAATAAAAAAAAATAAAATAAAATACATACCTCCTTTTAAGAAGCAAAAAAAAAAAAAAGAATACCAATGGCCTTTTAGTTTACACACTCTGGTAGCTTTCCCCAAAGCACAGGTTTCAGTGAGGAATTTTGTGCTAGTTCTACCAGTTATTGATTCCAATTCCCATTTTACCCCTCTGAAAAATTGTGGATAATAATAGCACGTTCTTCCCCCAGAGTACTTAGTGGGTGGTATGTAAAGGGCTTAGCATATTTCCTTGGATGTGCTAAGTACTTGGTAAACACTAGCTAATGGTACAGTACCAATAATAGTCTTTACGGAATGTGAGTGTTGGCATCTCTCTCTTTCCTAAATAGACTGGCTTGTAACTCATCATACGACCTGTAAAGGCAGGATTAGCAGCCTCAGCAGACTCAAACTTTAAACCAGATTTTGGCTTTTCTTGGTATTCTTTTCCACTGTCATCTGTCCATCAAACAAGGCCAGACCCCAGTGACCCATTTCACCAAGGCTGCTATCAAAAATGTGGGCTTGTGTATCATTTATTCGTTAACTCAAAGGCACATTCAGAGAAACCAGTGGTTAATTATTATTGATTAAATGCTCAGAAAGATCTGAAATTTTGTCCCCAGACTTTCCCTACCATTTTACCATAATTTCTACCTTATTTCCTCAAAAAGTTAATAAATTTTTGAAAGAATACCCAGTATCTACAGCTGAGCATATGGGTCTTTTTCTCAAGTCAAAAGTATTCTGCACATATATCTTCTGAAACATGTTTCCTTTCTCCTTTTCCTTGGTTGCTCTCCTATTTGTTGAAAGATCTTGATTACCTAAGGATCTATTTGCCTCTCCCTTGCCAGTTCCATCAATTTCATAGTTACTGTGTGCGTGCATGCTAAGTCACTTCAGTCATGCCCGACTCTTTGCAATCCTATGGGTCACCAGGCTCCTCTGTCCATAGCACTCTCCAGGCAAGAATACTGAAGTGGGTTGCTGTGCCCTCCGCCAGATGATCTTTCCAACCCAGGGATCGAACCCACATCTCTTGTGTCTCCTGCACTGGCAGGCAGCTTCTTTACCACTATTGCCACCTGGGAAGCCCTTCATAGTTCCTACTCTCACCCAAATGCCTCCACACGCTGTATTACCCTGATCTCTTCTGAAAGGCAGTTTCACATTTCAACAGTTTACTCCACCTGGATATCTGCTTTACCTTCAAATCCAGTCCCTACAGACCCAGACCACTTTATTGATATTTCACTAAGGAAATTTACTACTTTCCATCTGTATAATTTTTTGTTATTGTTTGATCTCCCAGATGAGACTGTGAGATCCCTGAAGACAAAGTCTTTGTTCAGTTCCTCCCATGCCCTTAACAAGCTTATCATCACATCCTGTATAGAGTAAGTGCTTGGTATTTATTCACTGATGGGCTGAACAAATGATAGTCATGATAGCAAATGATGTGAATGTTGTACATAAAAATCTCACTAATACTTGTTATTTTCTGAATCGTTTTAGAACTTGATGTCAAATTAGCAGGTAAATGAGAGACTGAGAAAAAACATTTTCATTGACTAAAAAAGCCAAATAAAAACTAAATTAAACAAGGTACCCTTGCAGACTAAATGAAAAGAAATATATCAATAATATAGAGAGATGCAAATAAGCAATTTATAGACTGGCAAAGCTAAATGTTAACTAAGATTTGAGAAATGCCAAATCTCACTCAAGTAACCACACAAATATTAATTAAAACAGTGAGATACCAATTTATAGGTATCATCATTATAAAATTGACAAGTTGGATAATATCTAAAGTCATTAACAGTGTGGCTTAGAAACCTAACACAATACTGATAGAAGTATAATCATTGGATGGCCGTTGTGGAATGCAAACTGATAATCTCTAGTAAATATGACTCTGCAAATACATTCTGACCTACCAATTCCTTTGCTGGGTTTTAATCCAAAGAAATTTTTCTAGATTGAAAAGGTGATATTTGAAGATGTTCCTATCAGTGTTGTTTGTAATATCAGAGAGGTAGAGACAGCAGTAAAAGTAATGACTCTATGGCAGTATAGAAAAGCCTTAAAAGTTGAGTGAAAACTGAACAACATACATAATATAATACCATTTTTATTTTAACACAAAAAATATGTGTATTTTTCAAAGAAAAAAATATATATATACACAAAGATATATTCAGCTTATTAGCATTATTGGCTAGCAGGAATGTAACTGGGAAAAAATTCATGAAGACACATCAAAAGCCGATCATTTTCTCCTATGAATCCTACTTCTAGGAATTTCTCCTAAAAAATTAAAAAAACCAAAACAACATTATGCCCATGATGATGAAAGGCAGTTTTCCTTTAAGGCAAAAATTAGAATGTCCAGTAACAGAAAAATAGTTGAAAAACTGTAGTACAGTCATATTGTTAAATACATACTACAATCATGTTTTCAGAAAATACTTAATGACATGGGAAAATATATTCCTTAAGAGAAAGAAAGCATGATATAAAACGGAGATCCTTCCTGTTTAAAAGAAATATATAGATGCACATAAAATAGGGGAAAAAATATTTCATTTAAAAGGTTTCATTGTGAGAGATTTTAATTTCCCAAATTGTTTGTGATGAACTGTGTTCTTCTTCTTACCAGAATTACATGTGTATATAGGCTTAGATCATGGCATCTGGTCCCATCACTTCATGGCAAGTAGATGGGGAAACAAGGGAAACAGTTATTGACTTTATTTTGGGAGTCTCTGAAATCACTGCAGATGGTGACTGCAGCCATGAAATTAAAAGATGCTTGCTCCTTGGAATAAAAGTTATGACCAACCTAAACAACATATTAAAAAGCAGAGACACTACTTTGCCGACAAAGGTCCATCTAGTCAAAGCTTTGGTTTTTCCAGTAGTCATGTATGGATGTGAGAGTTGGACTATAAAGAAAGCTGAGTGCTGAAGAATTGATGCTTTTGAACTGTGGTGTTGGAGAAGACTCTTGAGAGTCCCTTGGACTGCAAGGAGATCTAAGCAGTCTATCCTAAGGGAAATCAGTCCTGAATATTCTTTTGAAGGACTGATGCTGAAGCTGAAACTCCAATACTTTGGCCACCTGACGTGAAGAACTGACTCATTTGAAAACACCCTGATGCTGGGAAAGATTCAAGGCAGAGGAGAAGGGGACGACAGAGGATGAGATGGTTGGATGGCATCACTGACTCACTGGACATGGGTTTGATGGACAGGGAAGCCTGGCGTGCTGCAGTCCTTGGGGTTGCAAAGAGTCAGATACGACTGAACTGAACTGAAATGAACTGAACAGACTTAGATATGGTTATAGATATAACTTTCCCAGGTTGAACACTTTTTCATGTAAGAGTCACTGTACCTCTTATTTAAAGTGCTATAACTAAGCAATCTATCAGCTGAACCATCAGCTGAAGTCATTCACTAGTATTAGCTCTACTGAATATTTATAGATTGCAAAATGGTATTTAATTAACTTGAAAAGGATGTATTTTGGTATCTAAGTTTTATCTTTTCCACATCTCTGAATGTGGAAAAAATCTCAGGGTTACATATAGAAGCCAGTCTTGACTATCACATGCTTAGCTGGGGACACCACAAAATAACCCTCTAAATAAGGCCTATATCATTTCAACTGCAATCCAGTTCACCTCTCTTTGCTTAGAGTGAGACTGAGATGCTCCCTAGGTATCTAAAAGATAGGAACAAGAAGGGGTATATTATCGGATTCCTTCTTTTCATCCTTTCCAGTATTTTATCAGGGAAAAAAAATGCATGCTTGGTTAGTTTCAGGGGAAAAAAGAAACTTTCATAAGAAAGAGTTAAAATAGCATCTTAGTTCTCAGAGTCAGTATCCATTATATTCTCTACCTTGGTTCCCTAGCTGAGGTACACTTGGAGAGCTTTTGTAAACTAGTTGCTATTGTGTTTAATTGAAAAACTAACACATGATGATTGAATTCATGCTCAAGATGGTGCAGCAACTTCAGTCTCTGACTACTCCGTTAGTTGCAAACCCATGGAAATGTTAGATAAGAAAAGAAAACCTCATAGGGCTTTGTCTATATAAATAATTTGATTAAAGATATATTATGATGTTCATAAGCCCACATAAGATAGAGGGATTTGTTGATGAAGCTTTAGAATGGTGGATAGAGAAGAGGTACTTACATACACGTTTATTGCTAATGAGTAAATGTGAATACTCTTTCTTTATACTATGCAGGCACCATCCCTTCCTGTATATGACCAGAAACCACCTCTCCATGTTCTTTATTCTGAAGGGTGCTCTTTCTGGCTGATTTCATATCTCCTGTGATAGGAAAAGCATAGCTTTTTAGAATATTAGTTTTCGTGAAACAATAGACTTTCTCGCTCTACAGTGTCCTAATGTGTGTGCATGTTAGTCACTCAGTCATGTCTGACTCTTTGTGACCCCATGGAGTGTAGTCCACCAGGCTCCTCTGTCCATGGAATTCTCCAGGCAAGAATACTGGATTGGGTTACCATGCCCTTCTCCAGGGGATTGTCCTGACCCAGGGATCAAACCCGAGTCTCCTGCATTGCAGAGAGATTCTTCACTGTCTGAGCTACTAAGGGAGGATTCAGTCAGTCAGTCAGTTTAGTCACTAGTCATGTCTGACTATTTGTGACCCCATGGACTACAGCATGCCAGGCCTCCCTGTCCATCACCAACTCCCTGAGTTTACTCAAACTCATGTCCATTGAGTCAGTGATGCCATCCAACCATCTCATCCTCTGTTGTCCGTTTCTCCTTCCGCCTTCAATCTTTCCCAGCATTAGGATCTTTTCACATGAGCAGCTCTTCACACCAGGTGGCCAAAGTATTGGAGTTTCAGTTTCAACACCAGTCCTTCCAATGAATATTCATGACTGATTCCTTTAGGATGGACTGGCGGGATCTCCTCACTGTCCAAGGGACTCTCAAGAGTCTTCTCCAACACCACAGTTCAAAAGCATCAATTCTTCAGTGCTCAGCTTTCTTTATACTCCAACCTGGTGTGCTGTGGTTCATGGGGTTGCGAAGAGTCGACTGACTGAAATGAAGTGAACTGAACCGAACTGAACCATGATCTTAGTTTTCTGAATGCTGAGTTTTGAGCCAACTTTTTCACTCTCTTCTTTCACTTTCAAAAAGAGGCTCTTTAGTTCTTCTTCACTTTCTGCCATAAGGGTGGTGTCATTTGCATATCTGAGATTATTGATATTTCTCCCAGCAATCTGGATTCCATCTTAGGCTTTATCCAGCCTGTCACTTCTCATGATGTACTCTGCATATAAGTTAAATAAGCAGGGTGACAATATACCGCCTTGACTTACTCCTTTCCCTATTGGTAACCAGTCTGTTGTTCCATGTCCAATTCTAACTGTTGCTTCCTGACCTGCAGACAGGTTTCTCAGGAGGCAGGTCAGATGATCTGGTATTCCCATCTCTTGAAGAATTTTCCACAGTTTTTTGTGATACACACAGTCAAAGACTTTGGCATAGTCAATAATGCAGAAGTAGATGTTTTTCTGCTCTCTTGCTTTTTCGATCTCCAGCATGTTGGCAATTTGATCTCTGGTTCCTCTGCCATTTCTAAAACTAGCTTGAACATCTAGAAGTTCACGGTTCATGTGTTGCTGAAGCCTGGCCTGGAGAATTTTGAGCATTCCTTTACTAGCATGTGAGATGAGTGCAAATGTGCAGTAGTTTGAGCATTCTTTGGCATTGCCTTTCTTAGCGATTGAAATGAAAACTGACCTTTTCCAGTCCTGTGGCCACTGCTGAGTTTTCCAAATTTTCTGGCATATTGAATGCAGCACTTTCACAGCATCATCTTATAAGATTTGAAATAACTCAACTGGAATTCCATTACCTCCACTAGCTTTGTTCATAGTAATGATTCCTAAGGCCCACTTGACTTCGCATGCCAGGGATGTCTGGCTCTAGGTGAGTGATCACACCATCGTGGTTATCTGTGTTGTGAAGCTCTTTTTTGTATAGTTCTTCTATGTATTCTTGCCACCTCTTCTTAATATCTTCTGCTTCCAGTAGGTCCATACCATTTCTGTCCCTTATTGTGCCCATCTTTGTATGAAATCTTCTCTTGATATCTCTAACTTTATTGAAGTGATCTCTAGTCTTTCCCATTCTACTGTTTTCCTCTATTTCTTTTCATTGTTCACTGAGGAAGGCTTTCTTATCTCTCCTTGGTATTCTTTGGAACTCTGCATTCAGATGAGTATATCTTTCCTTTTCTCTTTTGCCTTTCACATCTCTTTTTTTCTCAGCTATTTGTAAGGCCTCCTCCAACAACCGTTTTGCCATTTTGCATTTCTTTTCAATGGGGATAATCTTAATCACTGCCTCCTGTACAATGTCACAAACTTCCACTCATAGTTCATCAGGCACTCTGTCTATAAGGTCTAATCCCTTGAATCTATTCATCACTTCTACTGTATAATCATAAGGGATTTGATTTAGGTCATACCTGAATGATCTATTGGTTTCCCTACTTTGTGCAATTTCAATCTGAATTTGGCAGTAAGGAGTACATGATCTGAGCCACAGTCAGCTCCTTGGTCTTGTTTTTGCTGACTGTATAGAGCTTCCCCACCATTGGCTGCAAAGAATATAATATCTGATTTCAGTGTTGACCATCTGATTATGTCCATGTATAGAGTCTTCTCTTGTGTTGTTGGAAGAGGGTGTTTGTTATGATCAGTGTGTTCTCTTGACAAGACTTTATTAGTCTTTGACCTGCTTTGTTTTGTACTCCAAGGCCAAATTTGCCTGTTACTCCAGATGTTTCTTGACTTCCTACTTTTGCATTCCAGTCAGTCCCCTATAATGAAAAGGACATCTTTTTGGGGTGTTAGTTCTAGAATGTCTTGAGGTTTTCATAGAACCATTCAACTTCAGCCTCTTCAGCATTACTGATCAGGGCATAGACTTAGATTACTATGATATTGAATGGTTTGCCCTGGAAATGAACTAACCTTCTTATCAAGTTGATTAGTGGCTAATATGTGGTTCACAGGAAAACAGTAGCATAGAATTAGAAGGATCTTATATCCTAAGGTTAGAGAATAGGAATTGCTGGGAACTTGAAATATTCTAAACAAACTCCAAATTTCAGCAAGAATCGTCAGTTCTTGCAGAAATCAAGGCTACTGATTTATGCTACTGTTATGCTACTTCTAATAGTAGCTCAGAATCTATTTTCATTTGTCAAATTTAAATTTTTTCAGTCTTCATGAAAGGACATTTCTATGATACCTGCTCTCCCAACATGATGCTGATCTGTGTTGGATTTTAAGACATTCTAGTCAACTGCCCATTTGGTTTCTCCAGTCTTACAGATAGGCACAGATCAAGGCTACCAAGTCAGCCTACAAATTTCTTGTAGCTGTTGGTCTAGGTTAACCTGAAAATGGCTTGGAAGTTTGTAAAGTTGCAGTCTGTGTTTCAACTAACAACATTTTCTCTGTTTTAAAATAAATAACAACTATAAAATTAATTTGTTTCTTGTTAGAGGTTAATATCTTTATTAGTGTGTAATGTTTAAATGTTTATCTGAGATCAATATGCAAATAACCATTTTCAAAATCTTTTAATTTTCTTTTTATTTCTCAAAAATCTTATCCAAGAAAAGTGGATACACACACACACACATTACACACACACACATATCACTCAGCCTGCACACCTCTTTAAAAGGATTGCCTGAATCCTCTGTCTATTCTCTTTCTTTATCCAGATTGCTTCATTCTTTTTGTCTTTTGGAGAGTCCTTTGCTCCCACCATCCTCAAAAAGGCTCAGAAAAGGCTCTGACACATTTGTTCACCTTAAAGTGTAACTGACTTGTAACTGACTTGCTCTGTCAGGCAAGTATCATGAATCACTTTTTTGTAGTGGTTTAGTCACTATGTCGTGTCCAACTCTTTGTGACCCCATGGACTGTAGCCACCAGGCTCCTCTGTCCATGGGTTTCTCCAAACAAGAATATTGGCGTGGGTTGCCATTTGTTCCTCCATGGGATCTTCCCAGCCCAGGGATCGAAACTGAGTCTCCTACATTGCAGGCAGATTCTTTACCAAAGTAACCCTGACATCATAATATGAAAATTACTGTTCAGTCTACCTATTGGTCAGGATGGACATGACAAAAAGAGGCTAGACTACTTGAAATCTCTTTTTAAAATGAGCAGAGAGTTGATCTATTGGAATGTAAACCTGTGAATAGGCAGCATGTGTTAATAAAACTGAAGACAATATTGAGATGTTATCTTCAATAATTCAACATGCATGTAAGTATCCACATGCATATAAGAGTGATAAGAGATACACTTATCAAAGTAAATACACATTTAGATTTTACATTTAAATACATTTAAATAAGGCCCATTGGCCTTATTACTTTATTCAATTACTCTGCCATTTTTACAGATTGAACAACAGAGTTGAAGGAAAACATAACCTTAAGATGGTAAAGGGAATTCCCTGGTGATCCAGTGATTAGGACTCTGCAGGTTCACTGTCCTATGCAGAACAGCCAGAAAATAAAATGCAATAACCAAAATGGTGAAAAAATATCAGAAGTAAAGCAGGTGGTTTGTTAGTGGGACTCATCACTTGCACAGAGAAAACATATCACTGTAGATACAGAATCAGCATTTGATCTGATCAGCAAATTCCTAATCTGAAGAAAGAAAAATAACTTCAGGGCCTGGGTGGGCCAGAGTAGTGAACAATGAATGTAAAATACTGAGCCTGTGATTGAGAATATAAATAATTATTAACGTACACCTCATAGTGCTTCTCCTTTTTTCCTCTCTCATGCTCTGTGTCTGCAGGGTATTTTATAAAATTTAACTGTGGGGTGAAGGACAAGCAAGGGCGGGGCCCTGATCCTTGATTATCTCTGTTAACAGGGAATTCTGAATACCTTATTAAATGCAGATTCCTCTTGTTAGAGGGGTAAGAAAAACCACAGATGTCAGCTGTGGACAGAATATAGTAACATTTGGGAGAGTCTAAGACATCTTCTTTCTTCTTTTTTTTTTTGCTTGTTTTTGTCCACTTTTACTAATTGCTTTATTAAGAAATTATATATATATATATTTATTCATTTATTTTTTGAAAAGGTACATAATGTGGATTATTTTTTTAAATCAACCATAATCCCGTTATACTGAGATACTGATTGTTAGTTGAAGATGTAATGTCTAATCTTCATAGTGTGTTAAAGCTTTTCTTTAGGACATCGAGTCTCTGTTCTTTAGCTTGCTTATAATAGGAAAAAACAAAAAGAAATATCCTTCATGTCCAGCTATAAGGGATCCAGTATTGAGAAAGATTACATGTAAGTACCTTTATGTTTATATGCCTGAGGCTTATTTAAATGATAGCAGGCCGTATGTATTGTAAGATCTCTTGTTTCTGGTTCCTTTTTTTCTAAACTGACAAGTACCTGAATGTTCAAAATCTATTATATGGACATATTCAGTTTTAGATAATAGGGTTTTCATGCCAAAATTACCATTGACAGTATACAGTCTTTTTTTTTCAGACTTTTAATTATGGAATCAATTTTAATTAAGTAATTCTATTCATTTCCAGTGATATAAAGCAGTGTTATCTCAGTTTCTTTTACGTATTTATTTATTTTTGGCTGTGCTGGGTCTTCGTTGCTGCATGCAGGCTTTCTCTAGTTTCAGAGAGCAAGGGGCTACTCTCTAGTTGGAGAGCCTGGGCTTCTCTTCCTGTGGAGCACGGCCTCTAGGGCATGCGAACTTCAGTGGTTGCATCTTGTGGGGCTAGAGCTCGGGCTCAGTAGTTGTGGCCAGGAGCTTAGTTGCCCCCTGGCATGTGGAATCTTCCTGGACCAGGGATGGAACCCACGTCCTCGCCATTGGTAGGTGGATTCTTAACCACTGGACCTCCAGGGAAGTCCTCAGTTGCTTAGTAAAAGGAATAGGTATATTTTGGCTAAGTGTTTTTTTCTGAGAGTTGAAACATTGAAATTTGATGGAGTGACTTTTTGGACTTTAGAAAAATGTATTCTGTTTAAACATGAAGAAATTCTACCTGAATATACAGACATGCAGAATAATATGGAGAATCTGTGCAATTCTTCAGAAAAGTAAATCAATATATACTCTCAGCCCATTTCCTTTCATGGAAGAATTAGTCTAAATACTAGTTAGTCCACAATATATTGTGTATGTCAGTTGAAGGGACAAATTTCCTACAGAAATGAGGGTTAAACAGCCACATACACTTAACGTTTCTGCATCTGGGGACGCAGTTGTCAGAACATATCTCTCCACTCACGTCCTTAACATCTAGGGGAATTGTGTTTGCTGAGTACTTCACTGAGACAAAAAATGGGTAAATTAACTGCAACCCTATTATTAGCTGTTTGTTTTCAGGTAATCTAAACAAGGGACCAGCAATGATGCCCAGTGTTGAGCTGTAGTTTACCCCCAAGCCCGCATCTTGAGGGTGTAGTCATGTATGAACTAGTGCCCGGCGGGGTTTTCATGGGTCCTTATCTTAGCTGGATGCCTCTGACACAACCTTTATTCCTCATTTTACTTTAACCTGGGTTTATCTGGGCATTTTCAAATATTAACATTTATTTAGTAGTAGTAGAGAACTTGAGTCACTTTGTGGGTAATTATTTTATTCTTTCCTTAGATAATAGGTTTTCTGTTTCATGGCAGAGTTCTTTTATTTTTTTTTTCTGCCTTCTCTGTTTTAATCTTGTCCCTGATTTGAATTATTCAAAAGTGTATAACTCAAGACATGCAGGAAGAAGCCTCCTGGGTCATGCTCTGTCTCTATGATTTTCCCCTCCTCGTGTCTGTTTCCTAAAATGTGGAAAGGGACTTTACAGTCTACCATGGATATAGGAAGGGCGAGAAAAAAATCTTTAAACCCAGAGCTGTGTGGGAATCTTTTCAAATTTTTCATTTATTCTCATTCATGTTAAAGGTCCCTGCTGCCAAGGAAGTGTTTTCCATGGTGGAGAGAATTTCATGAGTATGTGTATAGGTATGATCGTTAATAACGTGATCCATGATCCATGTCTCTGACCGAAAGAATAATTTTGTCTGGAATCTTTTATATCAGAAATAGAACACATCATCAGAAAGGTCAACTTTAGATGTATGATGTAGAGATTTTGAGGTATGGGTATATTTTAAAATGCAAAGAATAGATTTTTTAAAGTTGTATTTGTTTATTTTTGACCATACCGGGTCTTGGCTGCTTTGCACTGGCTGTCTCTAGTTGTGGTGTGTGGGGCTTCTCACTGCAGTGGGTTCTCTTGTTGTGGAGCACAGGAGAGTGTGGCACACACCAAGGGTGTGCAAGTTCCAGTAGTTGTAGGTCCAGTAGACCCAGTTGCCCCATGGCATATGGGATCTTCCCAGACCGGGCACCGAACCCATGACTCCTGCATTGGCAAGTGGACTCTCAACCACTGGACCACCAGCGAAGACCTAAGGAACAGATACATGTTTTAAAAATTCTCATCTTGACCTGGATTGGAAGGAAAATGAAAATGTAGGTTTAAAATGTGATATATTCTTCATACCAAGTGTTTTCCATGGTGGAGAGAAGACTCCTGGGTCATGCTCTGTCTCTATGATTTTCCCCTCCTCGTGTCTGTTTCCTAAAATGTGGAAAGGTACTTCACAGTCTACCATGGATATAGGAAAGGCGAGAAAAAAAATCTTTAAACCCAGAGCTGTGTGGGAATCTTTTCAAATTTCATACCATACCATGCTTTTCACTTCATACCATACATGCTTTATAAGAGTACAAAGAAAAGAAAACTTTCATTCACTTGAAAAAATTTTATCAAATGCCCACTAAGTATTACATATCACTTTAGGTGCTATGGAATCATGAAAAAGATAAGCTCCAGAGCTTACTTTCTTGGAGATGGCCAGATAATTAACAAATGGCTTAATAAATATAAAACCAGATGCTTAAAAACAAGAAAGAAAAATAAAAGACAGTAAGGAGATAGAGAAGATCAGGTTTTGCTAGATAAAGTGGGTTTGGGAAGGCCTATCTATGGAAGGAGAGCATCCAGGAAGATGGAAGAGATGCACAAAGGCTGGAGGCAGGAAACGGCATGATTCTTAAAGGACAGCAATGAATATTTAGGACTGATCTCCTTTAGGATTGACTGGCTTGATCTCCCTGCTGTCCAAGGGACTCTCAAGAGTCTTCTCCAATACCACAGTTCAAAAACATCAGTTCTTCGGTGCTCAGCTTTCTTTATGGTCCAACTCTCACATCCAACACGACTACTGGAAAAGCCATAGTTTTGACTACATGGACATTTGTCAGCAAAGTGATGTCTTTCCTTCTAATATGATGTGTAGGTTCATCATAGCTTTTCTTCCGTGGAGCAAGTGTCTTTTAATTTCATGGCTGCAGTCACCATCCATAGTGATTTTGGAGCCCAAGAAAATAAAGCCTGTCACTGTTTCCATTGTTTCCCCATCTATCTTCCATGAAGTGGTGGGATCAGATGCCTTGATCTTAGTTTTTTGAATGTTGAGTTTTAAGCCAACTTTTTCACTCTCCTCTTTTGCTTTCATCTAGAGGCTCTTTAGTTCCTCTTCACTTTCTGCCATAAGGGTGGTGTCATCTGCATATCTGAGGTTATTGATATTTCTCCCAGCAATCTTGATTCCAGCTTGAGCTTTATCCAGCCAGGCATTTCTCATGATATACTCTGCATATTAGTTAAACAAGTCAGCTGACAATATACAACCTTGATGTTCTTCTTTCCCAATTTATAACCAGTCCCCTGTTCCATCTCCGGTTCTAACTGTTGCTTCTTGACCTGTATACATGCTTCTCAGGAGACAGGTCAGGTGTGCTGGTACTCCCATCCCTTGAAGAATTTTCCACAGTTTGTTGTGATACATACAGTCAAATGCTTTACGTAGTCAATGAAGCAGAAGTAGATGTTTTTTTGGAATTCCCTTGCTTTTTTCTATGATCCAATGGATATTCTCTTCTTTCAGATCCCCTGTTTGATTCTGGTTTCTCTGCCTTTTCTAAATCCAGCTTGAACATTTGAAAGTTCTTTGTTCCCATACTGGTGAAGCCTAGGTTGAAGGATTTTGAACATAACCTTGCTAGTATGTGAAATGAGAGCAATTGCCAACATTCTTGGCAAAACTCTGTTAGCCTTTGCCTTGCTTCATTTTGTACTCCAACACCAAATTTGCCTCTTACTCCAAGTACCTCTTGACTTTCTACTTTCCCCGTATGATGAAAAGGACATCTTTCTGTGTGTTAGTTCTTCATAACCCAGGTAACCAGTTCTTTAAAAAGAGCTTCATGACCCAGATAACCACGATGGTATGATCACTGGACTAGAGCCAGACATCCTGGAATGTGAAATTAAGTGGGCCTTAGGAAGCATCACTATGAACAAAGCTAGTGGAGGTGACAGAATTCTAGTTGAGCTATTTCATACCCTAAAAGATGATGCTGAGAAAGTATATTTCTCAATATACCAGAAAATTTGGAAAACTCAGCAGTGGCCACAGGACTGGAAAAGGTCAGTTTTCATTCCAATCCCGAAGAAAGGCAATGCCAAAGAATGTTCAAACTACTGTACAATTGCACTCATCTCACACACTAGCAACGTAATGCTCAAAATTCTCCAGGCCAGGCTTCAACAGTATGTGCACCATGAACTTCCAGATGTTCAAGCTGGTTTTAGAAAAGGCAGAGGAACAAGAGATCAAATGGCCAACATCCTTTGGACCATCAAGAGAGCAAGAGAGTTCCGGAAAAACATCTACTTCTGCTTTATTGACTATGCCAAAACCTTTGACTGTATGGATCACAACAAACTGTGGAAAATTCTTCAACATATGAGGATACCAGACCACCTGACCTGCCTCCTGAGAAATCTGTATGCATGTCAAGAAGCAACAGTTAGAACTGGACATGGAACAGCAGACTGGTTCCAAATAGGGAAAAGACTTTGTCAAGGCTGTATATTGTCACCTTGCTTATTTAACTTATATGCAGAGTACATCATAAGAAATGCTGGGCTGGATAATGCACAAGCTGGAATCAAGATTGTCGGGAAAAATGTCAATAACCTCAGATATGCAAATGACATGACCCTTATGGCAGAAAGCAAAGAAGAACTAAAGAGCCTCTTGTTGAAAGCGAAAGAAGAGGGTGAAAAATCTGGCTTAAAACTCAACACTTAGAAAACTAACATCATGGCACCTGATACCATCACTTCATGGCAAATAGGTGGGGAGACAATAAAACAGTGGCCGACTTTATTTTGGGGGGCTCCAAAATCACTGCTGATGGTGATTGCAGCCATGAAATTAAAAGATATTTGTTCCTTGGAATAAAAGTTATGACCAACCTAGACAGCATATTAAAAAGCAGAGACATTACTTTGCCTGGAAAGGTCTGTCTAGTCAAAGCTATGATTTTTTCCAGAAGTCGTGTATGGATATGAGAGTTGAACTATAAAGAAAGCTGAGAGCCAAAGAACTGATGTTTTTGAACTGTGGTGTTGGAGAAGACTCCTTTTGAGAGTCCCTTGAACTGCAAGGAGATCCAACCAGTCCATCCTAAAGGAAATCAGTCCTGACTGTTCATTGGAAGGACTGATGCTGAAGCTGAAACTCCAATACTTTGGCCTCCTGATGTGAAGAACTGACTCACTGGAAAAGACCCTGATGCTGGGCAAGATTGAAGGCAGGAGGAGAAGGGGACGACAGAGGATGAGATGGTTGGATGGCATCGATTCGATTGACATGAGTTTGAGCAGGCTCCTGGAGTTGGTGATAGACAGGAAAGCCTGGTGTGCTGTAGCCTCTGGAGTCACAAAAAGTCAGACATGACTGAATGACTGAGCTGAACTGAACTGAACTTGCACATTCTTTGGCATTGCCCTTATTTGACATTGGAATGAAAACTGACCTTTTCCAGTCTTGTGGCCACTGCTGAGTTTTCCAAATTTGCTGGCGTATTGAGCGCAGCACTTAAATAGATCTTGTAGAGCCCTGTAAACCAAAGTAAAAGCAGATTCATTCCCAGTGTAAGAAGAAATTACTGAAGGGCTGAAGTCAGAGAAGGGCATGTGATTCAAACTAAGTTTTGGCTTGGAAAGATCATTCTACTTGCTATGTTAAGATGAGCCTATAGAAAATCAAGCTGGGAGCTGCTGCTGCTGCTAAGTCGCTTCAGTCGTGTCCGACTCTGTGCAACCCCATAGACGGCAGCCCACCAGGCTCTCCAATCCCTGGGATTCTCCAGGCAAGAACCCTGGAGTGGGTTGCCATTTCCTTCTCCAATGCATGAAAGTGAAGTCGCTCAATCGTGTCCGACTCTTAGTGACCCCATGGACTGCAGCCTACCAGGCTTCTCTGTCCATGGGATTTTCCAGGCAAGAGTACTGGAGTGGGGTGCCATTGCCTTCTCTGAAGCTGGGAGCAGGGAATCTAACTGAAAGCCTATAGCTATAGTCTAGATGAGAGATGAGTGCAGCTCAGATTAGGATATTAGCAATGAAGTGGTGAGAAATGGTCAGTTTCATGATATTAGTATTTGAAAGTGGCCAGACAAATTTTGAAAAATGTCAAAATAAAATGAGGAATAAATGGTGGGTCAGAGACACACATCTAAGACCATGACCCATGAAGATTGTGTTGGACACTGATTATAAATTACCACACCCTCAAGATGGGGGCTTGGAGGTTAATTACAAATCAACACTGGGCATATATTTACAAAGTAGAAACCATAGAATGGATAATACACTAAATGTGAGACAGAGAGAAAGAAAGATTCAAGAATGACTCCTAGTATTTGGCCTGAACACTGGGATGTATGGATATCACATTTACGGAAAGGGAGAACTTTGAGAGAGGAAGAAGTTTAAAGAATGAAATCAATTAGAAAAAAAATTAGGAGTTGAGCTCTATGTGTTGCGGTGTATCTCATATGTTTTTAAAGACTTATTTTACGATGAAATAAAATCTTCACCCAGAGAAGAACATAAAACACAGACATACAGTTTAACAAATAGTAATAAAACAAATACCTGTACACACACTACCTGGGTCCTCAATGTTTTAGAATCTTCTCTCATGGCTTAATATGTAGCCAGTGTTGAAAATGACTACTTGGTGATGGTTGCTAACTTAATAAGCAATTACAGTATCTGAGATAACTTTGAAACAATTTTTCTTCAGACCAGAGGTTAGGATTAGATGTATTTGTACAATTCTTTTGAGTCTGTGATGAGGTGAAGCAAAATTAGAATATTAGATTAGATTAATCTAATCAGCAAATTTAAATTAATTAGAATATTCAGTTGTGAAAGGTGGTAGTTAATTGGTGTTTCTGGTCAAAACTTGTTCTGATTCTTACAGTTAAGGATGCTTTGAGAAGGAATACAGTGTTTCTGATTTAGTAACAAAGGGAGAATAACCATTTGTGCCTCTTTACCACTGTTGAAAACTATATCTATATGACACGATAATATTGTTCTCAATATTATGGTTGTACTGCTTGGTGGGTAGGGCTAAAAGAGTTTGAATCTCTTCTGGGCTAAACATACAACAATACCTTTGAACCAATAAAATTAGAACTGTTAACTAGATCTTACAATCCCTTCTTAATCTTAATTTCTACGATTGATGCAACAGTCTGAGTGGTGGCCATGCATTCAGAATTTTAAAGGAGAACCATTAATGTCTATTACTTTTGTTAGGATTTGTCTCGGTCACCTAATAATACCATAAAGAGTTTTCCAAAAAAGTAATTAGGGCTTACAATTGGTTGTGTCTTAAATAAGAAACATTTACTTCCAAACACAACAAACACTTCACTTATTATAGTTGGCTATCTCATCCTCTCATCTTCTCTCCTCTGCTCTGTTCTTCTTCCTTTTTCAATGCCTCATATTTCATAATGGTCTTTATAGTATGGATATATAGTTCACATGTATGAAGCAAAAAGTCCAGAACATCTAATACCATGTGATCATATATTCCTTCCATATAAATGGCTCTGGCAATTGGGAACAGGGTGGGGGCAGGAGACTATATATTCTTACAAATGTAGTTAAAATCTAAGATTATTATATTTTGTTCCAAAGGGGGAAGTAGTCAACTCTTGAAAATAATTGCATGTTTTCTTTAAAATTCCAAAACCCATGTATTTAGCGTTTCACACAATAGAATTATTAATAACTTAAAATATGTCTTTTCACCAAAAGTCTCATGACACATATTAGTAGTGCAGTAAAAAGTGTTGACTATACAAAAATTGTTTTTAAGGCTATCCATCACCATTTCTGGCAACGCCTAGAAAAAAGAGGAAGCCTATCAATCAAAAGATACTGCATCACACACAATGTCAGCAGTACCTTCAAAAAGTGTTGGGAGAGCCCATAAATCATCCAAGATAATTCTCAGATGATCAGGGTAGAAAGGTCTCCTGGTGTATCTAGTCCATCTGGGAGCACTGACTGCAGACCTGGAGCATCCTGCTACGTCTCTGGTGTTTACCTGCTCTGTACCCATCTGATGCTGGCCTGGCAGCTGTCTTCTCTGGTCATTTTTAACTTTGTGAGCAGCCAATGATGCATTAGGTCTTGCATGACAGAAGTTTAGGCTGATTTGGGGGTCCAGATTTCTGTATGTGTTTACTAAATAAATCTTGTTAATTGACTTCTTCAAATCTTGTTTGTTTACTAATTTTTTTTATTGTTTTATTTATCAATCTTTAGGAGAGTGCATTTATTAGTTTCTCCTCCAGTTTATACATTTTTCTTTATGGATTTTGAAGTCAATTTGTTATCAGAGGCATATTACTTAAGAATTGTTATTATTTTGTTATCAATAAGTGAATGTTAATCATTATATAATGATGTATCTTATCCTTAAAATTAATTATTTAGATAAAGTCTATTTTGTATGATATTATACAGGAACTCCAGCTTTCTTTCATTTCTGACTTTTTTATTTTAATTTTTCCCTCTTTCTTTGTTTTCTCATTTTATTATTTACTGTTTATTCTTTTAGTAATCCTTGAAATTTTAATCTTTTAGTAATCTTTGAAATTTTACCATGGTTACTCAACTTGGGAAAGCTTCAAGCTAATCAATATATTAACTCCTCTTCTCCCAAAATAGAAGTACCTTAGAACAATTTTATTTCAGTTGTCTTCTCCCCAGACTGTATTGATTTGTTTTTAACGGATAACTTTGGCTTCTGTGTGGAGAATGGAGGCGGGAAGAACAAATGTGAATATGATGAAACCAGTCAGGAGGCATTGGCACTAGTCCAGGCAAATGATGATGGCAGCTTAGATTGATGGATTGGGTGCAATAAGACAATTAGCTGCAATTGCTTCCCAGCATAAGATAGAACCAGAGGACTGTTTCATGCAATGTAGCTGACTTCAGTGTTACCATAAATAATAGCTATTAGTATTATTAACTGAAGGTCTCTATGGGCTATGGAATAATTCTCCTTTAATTCTCATAAGAATCCTGTAAAATAGATTTTTTTTTTTTTTTTTGCTTTACCCAGAGACCCAATATTGCAGATTAAGTGCTCGGTCACATTAGGAAGGCAAGAAGTCAGACCACAGTGTGGACAGCTGAGCCAAGGGTCTATGCTTCAGAACAGGAATAAAATCATCTAATTGAGCACCAGGGATCTAATATAACCTTGCTTTTATTTGTTTATGTTTTGGTAGTGGGTTGCTGTTGTTGTTATTGTTTGGTTTTGGTTTTTTGGCTGTACCAGGATCTTAGCCTCTGACCAAGGGTTGAACCCTGTCCCTCAGCAGTGAGAGCATGGAGCCCCAACCATTGGACCACCAGGCAAGCCCCTGCTTGTTTGTATTATACTTCAAAGTAAGGTTAAATAGCCTTGTCTTTCCATTCTTCAAACTACAAAGCATGTTATGGAATAGGAATAATGGTAAAAATAAAGACTTTTCTTTTTGGCTATGTTAGGGTAGAAAGATAAGTATTTGATCTTTCTATGAATATACTCCATTGTTTTATAAGCATATGTAGTATCTATTTTGCATTTCATGATTACAAGACTCTCCTTTGTATTAAAAGGGTGGAAGATTTGAAAGAATGTCCCACATTAAACAGTTTTTTTGTCAGTACATATAAAGAACGATGAAAAATGGTAGGAGATATTGATTATGGATAGTCCCAATTTATAAATAGGCAGTGTTCCCAAAACTGGTTTGAAATCTCATTTGCTTATCCATATAAAACAATAATTATAGTCAGCATATATAAAGTGTCTGCTATGTATTTGGCGGTTTACTAGAAAATGTGATTTTCTAGTCTCCCAGAAAATGTTATAAAGTATGTTAATTACTCCCATTTTACAGATAAGGAAACTGAAGCTGAGAGAGGTCAAATAACTTGCTGATAGTCATGCAGCTTACAAATAGCACGGTTGGAATTTTAACCCAGGTCAATTCTAAGTCTCGCCCTCTTCACACCAAAAAGCTCAAAAAGGCTATTGAAGTCACAAATGCAGCCAGGCTTAATGTATGAGATTTGTCTGTATATTTTCCTTTCATAGTCCCTCCAAAGAAACCCTATTGGGAATTAAATGTATTTCGGAAAAGAGGAAGGTAAATGAATTTTGGCAAAATCCCTGTCCTGTATGAGCATAGGATTATTTCTATACAACACCAGGTCTAATTTATTTTTATACTTTCTATACTGACTTAGACATATTTGGGGTTCAATAAACATATAATGAAGGGAACTGAAATCCTGATGACCAACATGATGAGATCAGAAATTCATTTTCCTCACAGATGGCACTGAAAAGGTTTGAGGAAGACAGGATTACAAAGGCAGACAGCATTGCCATACGTCTGCAAGGTTGAATCTGCTAGTTCTACACTAAGTCGAGTATTTCCAGCTACTTCTTAAAATTACCAACAATCTTAGATCTTTCTGCTGAAACATAGAACGCCATTGCCTGAAGTCCAGGGAACCCCCTGGCTGCCCAGTGGTTAGGACTACACTCTCTCACTGCCAAGGGCCCAGGTTCAACCCCTGGTCACAGAACTAGGGTCCCACAAGCTGAGTGATGTGGCCAAAAATAAACAAAGTCCAAACCATTAATCATACCTTACTTGGCTCACCAAAGTTCTGGACAGAAGGAAGAGCATGTCTGAAGACTCCCAGGGTGAGAAGGATCTGTTCTGTGAACAGAGGAGGTCAGTGTGGTCCCTCAACATTACTAATAATCAAAGAAAAGCGAGCCAAAAATTTTAAAAGGTTAATAAAAACCATTTTGGATGAAATGTTTGGAAAGTGGGAAAACATACAATAATTTTTCTGAAGGCAGGTTGGCAGCACATATCAATTTGTGGAATGTGTGTAGTTTTGACTATGAAATGACCTGGTTCAGATTTTAACCAAAGACAAGAACCACTCAAATGCACAAAGACCCAGATACTCAAAGCCACTTGCTATAATGTTATTTTTATTAGCAAATATTTGAAAACTATTTAAACATTTATCAGTAGGGAATCAGTGGATTAAATTATAAAACTAAATGGGCTTTAGAAATGAATCTGTAGAACTATATTTATCATTGAACATAAAAGAAAAAATTTTAACACCACATTTTTTTTAAACTTTATTTTATTTTGGAGTATAGCTGATTAGGGATTCCCTGGTGGCTCAGATGGTACAAAATCTGCCTGTAATGCAGGAGACCTGGGTTTGATCCCTGGGTTGGGAAGATCCCCTAGAGAAGGGCATGGCTACAAGCTACAGTCCATTAGGTTGCAAAGAGCCGGACATGACTGAGCGACTAACACCTTCACCTTCAGCATGGCTGATTAACAGTGTCTTGACAGTTTCAGGTGCGCAGCGGAGGGACTCAGCCATACACTTACAGGTATCCATTCTCCCCCCACTCCCCTCCCATCCAGGGGCCACAAGACGCTGAGCAGAGTACCCTGTGCTGTGCGGTAGGTCCCTGTTGGTTACTCATATACAGCAGGCAACACTACATGTATAATGTAAGCCCATTCTGTAAAGAAAGTGGTGTGGTTTCACCGTCAAGAGAACACTGAAACTTCAGGATGATCTGAAACAAGGAAGAAACTGATAATTCAGGGAGGAAGAAATTGGATCCAGAGAGTTACACAGGGAACATATACATTGAAAATTTTAATGATAAATTTGTATTCATAAGTTAAAATGAAATTGCAAACAACAGTAACAAGAAAGATGAGAGAAGGGTTTTCAGTGTGGTTAGAGCTGGCCAAGGACTTTATCCTGAGGAGTACAGAGACAGCAGGAAGCTTAGGATGACTGGAGAAGCTTAATGTTATTTTTTTTTAATTTAGATGAAATAATGGTGTATTAAGTTTTAATTAGATACAACAAAGCCTGGTCTGTACTGAAAAAATTGATCAGTTCCACAGTATGGTATTTTGTATTATTGTTGTATAGTTGCTAAGTCACTTTCAGCTCTTTTGTGACCCCATGTACTATAGCCTGCCAGGCTCCCCTGTCCATGGGATTTCCCAGGCAAGAACACTGGAGTGAGTTGCCGTTTCCTTCTTCAGAAACTTATTGTTGAGTAAGCATCTTAAAACTTTAAATGTAAGTACCACCATATATAGCTACATAAGTCTAGGAAACATAATTTTAAGTAAACAAAGGACAGAATAATATAGATAAAATAATGCCATTCATCTAAAGCTTAAAAATTTATAAGACCATACCCTATTGCTTAGAAGTTCAAAAATTTCTGGTAAAAATATGAAAACATGAAAAAAATTGTGCATACTATCCTCAGATAAAGTAACTTCTGAAAATAAAGGGAAGAGAAAGGAGCCTGGGATCATGGAAGGATACAAAGTTCGCTATCACACATTTTATTTCCTACAGTAAAATATGTATATAAAGCAAATACACTAAAACGCTAACACTGATTAAATCCTGAGGTGGGTATGTGAATTTTGCCCTTGGGATTTGTGGCCTCCAGTTTGAGCAGTGGGGTGGCCCTGAGTTGAATGAATGTCATCACAGCCATGGATACCTTCAAACTTCTGGGTGTACTTAGTGAAATGAGACAGAAATGTGATTTAGGGCCCCACCAGGTGCTTATCTTGATGGGGCTAGTGTACTTCAAGTCCTAAGCTTGACTCTGTACATCAAGAGATGTGATTTTCCTCCATTTACCCTGAGATAGGAGCTTCCCAAGTGATGCTAGTGGTAAAGAAACCGCCTGCCAATGCAGGGGATGCCAGATATCCGGGTTCGGCCCCTGGGTCAGAAAGATCCCCTGGAGGAGGGCACGGCAACCCACTCCAGTATTCTTGCCTGGACAACAAAATCCCATGGACAGAGTAGCCTGGTGGGCTATACAGTCCATGGGGTCACAAAGGGTCCGACACAACTGAAGTGGCTTAGCAGGCACACACTCTGAGGTGAGGATCAGGTTTAAAGCTCCTGAGTCACACCAACCCAGCAGAGAAGAGGAATGCATTCATTAAAGAAACATACAACCTTTTCACTCAGCCAGCCAACTCTGCTTTCATAGATTACACCCCTGGGAAGCCAGATTATAATCAAAGGGTTATTTAGTGACTGTGATATTTTTGTTCTTTGGCCAGGCAGCAGGACTTGTAGGATTTTAGTTCCACCCATCGACCAGGAATGGAACCATGGCCCTCTGAAGTAAGAAGCATGGAGTTTTAACCACCGGACCACCAGAGAATTCTTGAGCCAGAGATATTCTTAATAGTTAGTGTTATTGCATTGTGTTAGGTTAATGTATCCATTTCAAATAGAATTAATTAAATTCAGTGATGGCTGAGCACCCTCCAAAACCCCACAAGGAAGACCCAGCAATCGTGATGGGCTGTTTGTGCAGCCTCTTCCCTGACAGCCCTGGAGATTTGACGACAGATACTTCATCTCTGCCTCTCCACTCTCCAACCTTCCTGGCACCACACCTCTGGTGGTCCTTTCCTTGGACCAGCCAGAGGGCAGGATGTCAATTCAAAACTTTCTTGATGCTATTGCTTTCCAGTTGTGTGTCCATGCATCGTGTTCACATCACCCAAACAGATCCTGAGTCCCCAGTTCTTTTTTCCACACTTCACAGTCACTTAGATTACTAGGACAGTGGTAATTTTATTCATTGGTTGATGCTTACTCGATTTATTCCTTTAAAATAAAACAATTATTCTTTTTAAAAGTTAACTTTTTAATATACATAATACACACACATGGTATGAAACACAACAAAACAAAAGGATGCACAGTGAAGCCTCCACTTCCTTTCCTCCTTTGTCACCTATTTATTCATTTACTTTTCATCTTCTTCCAGTTGTCTTCCTGCTGCCAAAAGCTGAGGAATTGCTTAGAAAACACATTCCAGGTTAGGTTCTTCTCATACATGTTCTCCCAGCAATTCATTCTTGCTCACTTGTTTGTCTCTGTTTATAGATTATCAGCTTCTTAATGGATGGGATATTCTTTACCTTGTTTTATTCCCAGCACCTAGCACAATAAATACAGCTTAGTACATGGTACAGTAAATATGTGTTGAATGAGTATATATTAGCAGTAATTGACATTTACCAAGTGGGTAGGGTAAACTGGAATAAGATATTGTACTAAGATCATTATTTATGGCAGAAGATAGATACATCTCACCCATATTCCCCATGTCTTTACTATTTGGATACATACAGGGCCAACTTTCAAATGTGCTTTTTTGCCTGAGGGCTTTCTCTGATCATTCAAGCCCAAGATGTAAGGGATTAATTGTCCCCTCTCACTACCACCAGTGCATGGGTGCTAAGTTGCTTTAGTCATCTCCAATTCTTTGTGACGCTATGGACTGTAGCCCACCAGGCTCCTCTGTGCATGGGATTCTCCAGGCAGGAATACTGGAGTGGGTTGCCTTTTCCTTCTCCAGGGGATCTTCCTGACCCAGGGATTGTACCCTGTCTCTTTATGTCTTCTGCATTGGCAAGCAGGTTCTTTACCACTACTACCACCTGGGAAGCCCTACTACCACCAGTAGCTCTCAACAAATGACTGACGGGAGGTGGAGTAAAAATACCCAATTCCTTTGCCCTTGGGTGGGATGACTCTAAGGTATGTGTCCTACGTTTACTTCCAGGATTTCAAAGCAAGATTAAGCCCCAGTGACCTATAAGGATAACTTGTGCGAAAATGTACCAGCTGATACCAATGATGTTGAAATTAGCATTGTTGTCTCTAATTGGTCTAACTTGTATCATGTGAGGTTTCTGAACTAATCACCATCCCTGGTCTAGTTGATCCACTTGCACGCATGTCCACCCTTAGAATAAATTTCACCAGAATTACAAAAGATTGAGGATGAGAAAGAGAAAAAAATCAGAGGCCACTTCCAGAAAGTATTGTGATTAGATGTGGAACAGTCAAAGAACAACTATGTTCCATTACAGACAGAGGACTGAGATTCACTGAAAAAGAAAAAAAGATTTTTTTTCATTAAGATTTATAGCTAGTCTGAATTATTTATCAGGCCTTCTAAGGAAAATAATATTTCTCTATTTTAAACTTTACCATAAAGCATAAAATGAAAGATTTCTTTTTTAAATAAGATAGATATTTTTCTTTGGTAGAAGTGTGATAATATTCACCCTCAGTGAGGCCATAGGCCAAGCAGTTGGCTTTTACGAACATATTGCAGTATTATTCACCTCTGAAAATATACCTGAGTGGACAGAATTGTTTGAGACAATATTTAAAGGAGTTTTCATAAAGAGAGAAATATTTTGAGCATCTGAATGCAGAAAGTTTGAGGTGTCAGCAATCCAACATACTTGAAGTTTCTCACATTAGAAGGCCTTAAACTGAGATTTCCTCCCTAAAGTGTCTTGTTTTTGCTGTTAGTAAATTCTTCAAATCTAAAGTATTAAGTTTCTCACTGAACATTCTGATTCTTTTATTCTTGTACCACCCACTGTCCTAGAAATACTAAATTTCTCATTAATTCACTATGTTCAAATACAGAAATAATTATGCTACCCATCTTCAGTGTACAACCAAATTAGTAAAGGAATCACTGGTTCTGTGGAATGGATGTGGAACTCAGTCTTATCTGGAGGTTGAACATGCTCAGTCATGTGTGACTCTTTGAGACCCCATGGGTTGTAGACTGCCAGGCTCCTCTGTCCATGGGATTCTCCAGGCAGGAATACTGGGGTGGGTTGCCATTTCCTATTCCAGGGGATCTTCCCGACCCAGGGATCAAACCTGACTCTCCTGCGTCTCCTGCACTGGCAGGCAGATTCTTTACCACTAGCACCACCTGGGAAACAATCCATGTATGCAATTTTACATTTTCCATGTACAGAATTCCTGCCCTTTCTTTCTCTCCAGTGCTGGCTTGGATATTTGTGGCCCCAGGGTGACTAACTGAAGCACAGTTCAGGCCTGCTTGACTTTTAGCAATATAAAGGAAAGTTTCTTTTCAAGCAAAAGAAAAGACTTCGTGGGGATAGTAATTGGTAGAATGACTCTTCAGCTTGACATCTGTTCCAGACTCACCTGCAGCTGTTGCTTACCTACTTAGAGGCAGCTGGTGACGGGACAAAGTGCAAGATGTGTGAGAAAAGGAGCTAGGAAAACCAAACCTTTCTATGTCGCCATCCCCTGAGCCCCAGGCTGAGTTACATGGGGATCACACAGTCATTCTTTCTACAGAGTGTCCTCAATTTTGGCTGCACGTTAGAATCACCTGGAAGCTTTACAAATTCTGACGTCCAATCTACACCCTAGGACTCTAAGAATCTCTGAGAGTGCAATCCAAGCATTAATAGTTCGTAAAGCTCCCAGGGTGCTTACAATGTATAGTTAAGCACTGAGAACCATTGCCTAGAACCCTAGGATTGTTGCCCCATTCTGGGTGGAAGTTAGGAAGAATGGAGAATGAAGGTAGAAGGAACAGAGGGGTGTAGGGAAAGACAAGGGGCCAGGGGGTAAAGAAAGGCTGTGTTTGTAAAGATTTGACCATCAAGGAACTTCCCTGGTGGTCCAGTGGCCAGGACCCCACACTCCCAGTGCAGGTGGCCCTGGATTTGGTCCCTGGATGGGGAACTGGATCTCACATGTTGCAACTAAAGATCCCACATGCCACAACTAAGAGCTGGTGCAGCCAGAAAAATAAATGATTTTTTAAAAAAAATACCTTAAAAAAAAGACTTGATTGTTATGGCGAAGATACATATTTTTTGAAAAACATTGGAGTTAAGATTTGGGAAAAACAGAGAAAAAAAAAAAGGTCTCACAATTAGGAAAAAACCAAGATACATTTCAAGCTTGAAAAGAAGCAGCTCATGAGAACCATGAATCCAGCCACTATTCTAATGCTGACAGTGAGGGGTACTCATCAGCATCTTCCTTTGGAAAGGTCTTTATATTACCAACTCGGCATCTACCTTCTTTCTAAATTATATTCATGTTTCCATTTCTGTTCTTTAAACGATTCAGAATAAATCCAATTCTCTTCTATCCAGCAGCTCTTTGTACAGAAGGTAACTCTCCTATACCTACACATACACCCCCTGCATTCTAATTAGTGCTAATATTAAAACATCAACTCAGATGTTTAAAAAGCCCTTCATATTCATTGTTATTTGGTCTTCACCATGCCCTACAAAGTAAGCATTACTTTATTTTTCCAATTTACACATCATAAATGCAAAGTTCAGAGAACATAATGCTTGGCCAAAATCACATAAATAAATGCCAGAGTCATGACTTGAACCCAGGCCTTCTGACCCTAAATGTGTGATTTTTCCATCATATTTGTTATAGACTCTGGTCTTTGGTTAATGCACCTAGGATGCCATCAGGAGTTCTTTTTTCCCCTCAGTTTTTTATAGAAGTTTTACTGAGATATAATTTGTATACCATGAACCTTGTCTTTTTAAAATATACTATTCTGTGGTTTTAGTATATTCACAGAGTTGTGCAACTATAGCAAAAATCTAATTTTAGAACATTTTCATTACTCCCCCAAAGAAATTTCATGTCCCTTAAAAGTCACTCTCCATTACCTCTTCCCTCCAGCTCCTGGAAAAAATGTGGTTTATCCATACAATGGAAGATTATTCAGCTATAAAAATGGATGAAGTATTGACACATACTATAACATGAATAAACTTTGAAACATCATAGGAGGTAAAAGAAGCCAGATACGAAAGATCATAAACTGTGTGATCCCATTGATATGGAATGCCCAGAATAGGCAAATCCACAGAACCATTAGCATTTTTTTTCATTGTGATAAAATACACATAACATAAACTTTACCATTATAACCAGTTTTAAGTGTATAGTTCAATGTAATTAATTTCATTCCCATTACTGTTCAATCATCACCATTATCCATCTCCAGAACTTTTTCATCATCCCCAAATAAAACACTATACTCCTTAAACCATGATGTCCCAATCTCCTCTCCCCCAGCCCCTGGCAACCACCCTTCTGCTTTGAGTCTATGAATTCAGCTCCTCTAAGCCTCTCATGTAAGTGGAGTTGTACAGTGCTTGTTCTTAGGTGTCTGGCTTACTTCATTTGGCATAAGACACAACCATGTTGTAGCATGCCTCAGAATTTCCTTCCTTTTTGAAAGCTATGTAATATTCCATTGTATGTATATACCACATTTTATTTACTCATTAATCTATCAATGGACATTTGCATTGCTTCCACCTTAGGCTATGGTGAATAACGCTGCCATGAACTTGAGTATACAGAGAGTAAAACTATCTCTGAGATCCTGCTTTCCGTTCTTTCGGGTGTATATCCAGAAAGGAATTGCTGGTACATATGGTAATCTGTTTTTAGTTCTTTCAAGGAACAGCAGCACTATTCCCATTCGTATTTGTAAGAAGTCACAGGAGCTTACAGTAAATGAATGCTTCCATTTTATCCATCATTCATGTGGAGGCAGGGCAAACCTGCCTGACAACAGAGTAATTCCAGGCTCCCAAACAATGAGTAGGAAGCAAGCAATCTATTCCTCATTACTTGCACCGTTTTTCATAAACTATCAAGTTAATCAGATGTCTCATTTTTCAAACTTCCGTGAATAAAGCTGATATCATTCTTGTATTATCAGCTAACTTAAGGGAAAAAAATAAAGTATTTCTTCATTTTTAATAATCTTGAGAGTCAAAGTTTTCTCCTTGCTTGAGCAGAATCTGCCTGTGAATGTTCAGAGGAAAAGCCCATTTGTGAGTGGGTGGTGTCTACATGTGGCCCAAAGAGTATGTTCTACATGGAATTTTAGTCAGAGAGGATTCAATTTACATCCCCTAATGGTTTCGTTACAGTCGTGCCTCAAGGCATAGGAATAGACTGGATTTTGTATCGCTTTATTTTTCTGACTCATGAGAGAAAAGGCAGACTGAAGCTATTTCTGATTTGGAAAGAAGGAAAGGACGTCCTACCCATTTTCCCTCATCGTCTAGTGTTTTTCTTTTTTTTCTCCATCCCAAATGTCTTTCTCCCCCAAAAAGAAACTATTCAGTCTTAAATTCCTCAATTTATTACTAACATTTTCTTTGCAGAAGTAATAGAAAGAAAACCACCAGATGATGCAACTGGTATCAGCGCCTTATGGGGAAGACATTCAGCAACGCAAATAATCTTCCTGTGTTGGGAAACCCTTCTAGGCCCCCTAAAATGGGCTCCAGCTTAATCAGCCAGTGCACGGCTTCCATGCAAAAGCCACCTCCTTCTCAATGAAACTCATATTAAGCCATCTCAGAATTATCCATCTCTCAAATTCTATGCCAACAAAACCAAGAATCTTAAGTGGGTTTTTTGGGTTTTGTTTGTTTCGAGCCACATAGTGTGGCATGTGGGATCTTAGTTCCCCAACCAGGGATGGAAGCCATGCCCATTGCAGTGGAAGCTCCCAGTCGTAAGTCACTGGACCACAAGGGAAGTCCCCAGTAACTTTTAGAATTAACTAGTTTGCCTTGATTATGTGGTTTGTGCAACACTCATCTTCTTATTGAAGAGAAATCAATCGGACCCTCCCTCCTGGTTGTGTAGAGTGACGTGTGCTCCCAGGAGTGAACTCCAGGGGAAACACAGGTTACGTTTGTTAATCTTTTAGATGGAGAAAACAATCTTGCCCATGCAGATGGAAGGCCATCGAGAAGTTCGCTCCATCTGCTACGAAGGTCCCACTGCATCAGTTGACTGTGTCAAAGTCCCCAGGATCCCTGGTGCCACTACATTTGCGTCAGCCCCAAAGTCACCATCAGAATGACTGAACTCTGAGTCCTCAGAGCTCTACCTGCTGTGGGCAGGAGACCTGACTTCACTTTCAATGAACACTCAGCCTCTGTACCTTTATCTGCCCAAGAATCTCCTAGGGAAAAAATCTCATATTCTCCATCCCTATTCACTTCAGCAACTTTGAGAAAGCCAAGACTCTCAGATCACACTACTTTATTTTAACACTGACTCCCTCTGTGAATCCCACAATAACCTGACACAATCTTTCTTTCCTCTGCAATCATAGTCTCTTTTGCTGTAACCTCCAGAACTGGCTCAGTGGTAAAGAATCCGCCTGTCAATACAGGAGATGCAAGAGATGCAGGTTCGATCCCTGAGTTGGGAAGATCCCACAGAATAGGAAATGGCAGCCCACCCCAGAACTCTTGCCTGGAAAATTCCATGGGCAGAGGAGCCTGGTAGGCTACAGTCCATGGATTGCAAAGAGCGATTGAGCACACCAAAATTCAAGTCTGTATCAACAACTTCTTCTAGAGATATACCTTGCAGTCCAGTGGTTATGACTGCACTCTTATGGCCAAGGGTCCGGTTTGATCCCTAGTCAGGGACCTAAGATCCCATGAGCTGCACAGTGCCACCAAAAAAATAAAACAGAACAAAGTCTTCTATATCCTCAATCTTATCTTGCTGCAACTCTAACCCAGCACCCCCCTGAAAACACTACATCTCCTGAAGTCGCCTCCGGTGGTGACAGTTTTTGTTTCCTGTCCCTAAGCCCAGAAGTGGCAGCTATCCTTCGTGTCCTTCAAGGCCACTTCATACCATGCTTTCTCCTCTTTCCTAAACCTACTCACTCCTCGGAAGCTCATGACTGCATGTGTGCTAAGTCGCTTCAGTAGTCTCCAACTCTTTGTGACTCCTACGGCCTGTAGCCCTCCAGGCTCCTCTGTCCATGGGATTCTCCAAGCAAGAGTACTGGAGTGGGTTGCCATGTCTTCCTCCGGGGGGTCTTCCCAACCCAGGGATCAAACCCACATCTCCTATGGCTCCTGCAGTGCAGGCAGATTCTTTACCACTGAGTCACAGGGGAAGTCCTGGAAGCTCATACTTTTGCCACTTCCTCCATGATGCCTCCAAGTTGTTGTCACCTACAGCTCTCCAGGTCACTCCCCTTGAGTTCTTAAAGATTTTAGCTCTTGCCTCACTCCCCATCTCTTCAGTCATCTCGTTATTCCCTGAGATGATCCTTCCATTATCGTGAGTTCTTGGGTCCTTGACTGCCTCCCTCCAAGGAGCTTGTCCTTCACACTGTTCAGCCACCTACCTCCAAAGTTATAGACTTCATCACTGCGTTTCCCATGACTCATTTTCAAGCACTTTTCACTCCAATGCCACTTCATTTTCTCTAATATCCAGATAGAGGTGGTTTTTCATCCCCTCCAGAACCTCCACATCCATTGTTTCAGCCACCGTTTCACTCAGCCTCACTCTCCTCATACCTTCTTCTTCTTCTTCTTCTTTTTTTTTTTTGGCCACACCAAATGGCTCGTGGGATACTAGTTCTTTGACCGAGGATTGAACACGAGCCCTCAGCAGTGAAAGCACGGAGGTAGTACCCAGGTAGATCACCCGGGCACTCCCCCTCTGACACAGTTTTGGCTCAGTTATTCTTCATTAAAAGTATCCCTTAGGCATATGCTCAAATCTCTTGCCTTTCTTTCTTCAAGCAGTGGTTATGTGGGAAAGTGCCCGCTTGGCTAAATCCAACCCCTCCCTCCCTTGCTGGTCTCACAGCAAACTCACCCCTGCCCTCTCAGTGTCTGCTTGGTACTGCTCCTGCCTCCCTGCCCGGTCCAGTCCCCCTAAGTCCCCCCAGACTATCACTTCTCACTCAGTCCTCTTTCCTTCTCCTGCTCTTTCTCTGCTGTCAACTGATGACCTTGATTCTTATTTCACTGAGGAAATAGAGACGATCAGAGAACACTTATTATTGGCTCCTACCACCACATTTACAAAACCAGCTGTGTGGGTTCCCATCTCTTTTGTTGGGCAATCCCCAGTTCCTTCTTACATCCAAGGCTGTCACCCATCTAGAGGTCTCTTCCCCTGCGTCACTGACTTCCTCCTTACTGCACTCTTCCCATTGGCCTATAAACAAGCAACAATATCAACCAACTTAAATTTAAGAAAGAAATCTCTTGATCCCACATCTCCATTCAGCTATAGACTCCTTCTTTTCTCCTTTCTGCAGCAAAATTCTTAGGCTAATTAGTCTTATTCTCACAGCTCCGTTTCCTCAAAGAATGGGTTCTTTTTCTGAGCCCGCTTTTATCAGACTACAGGCCATTCTCAGCACAGTGGCCAGAGTTAGCTTGAAAACACTGAAGGCAAGTGACGCTGTTTATCTGCTCCAAATTTTCCCATTACGTAAAGTAAAAGACAGCTTGCTCACTATGACCTGCAAGGTGGCCCCTTTACCTCTTCATCACCTACCCTCTCCCTTGTCCTCTCGGCAGCAGCTATGCAGGCCTCCTTATGGTCCCAGAAGATGCCATTTATGACCTCAAGTATTTTTTCATATGCTTTATCACTTTGCTAGCTCTCTCACATCTTTCAAAAGATGAACTTCTCTTTAAGGCATTCCCTGGTCACCCTGTTTAAAATTTCAGTTTCTCAATCCTTGATATTTTGTACCTCTTTTCCTCTATTTTTTATTTTTCACACTTAATGTTATCATGTATGCTAAATATTTTACTTATTTGTCCTGTTTATTCAATACCCTCTTCGTGAGGGTATTTTTTTAGTTATGCTTACTATTATCCCTAGCACCTAGGACAATGTCTGGCACATAGTAGGTATTTGCTGAATTCTGACTAAATAACTCTTTGAGATGTTGATATGGGTCACTCCTGTCATAGAATATCAAATGATGATAATGAAAGTGATGAGGATATGATATAAAGTGATGGTGAGAGAAAGACTGCTTTATGGAATTTGGTGTTAGGATGAATTATACCCTTTGTTTTTGTGGGAGGAGATAGTAATAAATAAACAAATAAATAATGGAGAGTACATAGTGCAACATATGATAAATGCTGTGAAAAAGAAAATGGTGGATGGAATTCTCTGGTGGCCCAGAAGTTAGGACTCTGCACTCTTGGTGCTGAGGGCCCAAGTTTGAACCCTGGTCAAGGAACTAAGATCCCGCAAGCTGGGTGACTTGGCCAAAAGCAAAAAAAAAAAAAGAAAGAAAGAAAATGGTAGATAAAGGGAAAGAGAGTATGGTATGGATGTATTTTATTTATTTATTATTTTATCGAGGTATAGGGTTCTGGAGGGGGAGCATATGTAAACCCATGGCGGTTTCATGTCATTGTATGGGAAAACCAACACAATAAAGTAAAGAAAATTTAAAAAAATATATTTTATCAAGGTGTAATTGCCATGTAACATCCTATTACTTTCAGATGTACAATAATGACTTGCTATTTGTGTACATGGCAAAATGATCTACACAGTAAGTCTAGTTACCATCCGTCACCATACAAAGTTAACCATTTTTTTTTCCTGGTGCTGAGATCCTCTAAGATTTACCCTCTTGGCAGCTCCAGTCACCATGCTGGACATTATGGATGTATTATTTTAGACTGGTGAGCCTGGAAAGCCTCTTGGAGGAGGTGATGTTTGAACAGAGACCTAAAGGAAGTGAGGAAGGAAGCCAAATGGGTGTTTCAGTGAATGTTCCTCACAGAAGAGATCACAAGTACAAAGCAAATGTATACCCAGCGGGGAGGGCTGGGGTGACCAGAGTGAGTCTACGGAGGATGGGGCAGAGTGAGCCTGATACAGAGGGAGGGGTCTTGATGGAAAGGCAAGACACACTCTGAGCCTAGCTCATCTGAGTTCTTGTAGGCTGGGGTATTAGAAAGTAAAGACATCACTTTGCCAACAAAGGTCTGTCTAATCAAGGCTATGGTTTTTCCAGTAGTCATGTATGGACTGGACCATAAAGTGCTGAGCCATAAAGAAGGACCATAAAGTAGGAGTGCTGGACCATAAAGAAGGCTGAGCACCAAAGAATTGATGCTTTGGAGCTGTGGTGTTGGAGAAGACTCTTGAGAGTCCCTTGGACAATGAGGAGATCAAACCAGTCAATCCTAAAGGAAATCAGTCCTGAATATTCTCTGGGAGGACTGGTACTGAAGCTAAAGCTTCAATACTTTGGCCACCTGATGCAAAGAGCTACCTCACTGGAAAAGACTCTGATGCTGGGAAAAATTGAGGGCAAGAGGAAAATAGGGCAACAGAGGACAAGATGGTTGGATGGCATCACCAACTCAATGGACATGAATTTGATCAAGCTCTCGGAGATGGTGAAGGACAGAGAAGCCTGGCATGCTGCAATCCAGGAGTCATGACTTAGTAACTGAACAACAATGGCAAAAGGCTGGAGTAAAGCTTTTGCAGTGAGCTGGGAAGTCATTGGAGAGTTTTAAGTAGAAGACAGTTATGATCTGACTTGCATGTTATAGAAGACTCTCCAGGGTAAAGAGTAGGATGTAGGGAGTTATGGGCAACAAGAAGGAAGCCAATGACCATCATCAAGCAGAAGTTGATGGTACTAATAGAAATACTAAAGAGTGGCAAGTTTGAAAATGAATTGAATGTAGAGCCAACAGCATTTTAGATTAGATGTGGAATATGATAGAAAAGATTTAAGACCACTCCAATATTTTGGGCTGAATAGCTAGGAGACTGGAGTTGCCACATAATAAGAAGGGCCAGATTTTAAGGGGTGGGGTGATAGCTTAAACCAAGATTTTTTTTTTCATGCTAAGCTTAAGATTCTCAAATTCTCAAGCCAAGAGTTTCAGTATGTAGTTGGTTATATGGATTTGAAGTCCAGGGAACAGATAAAGGCTGAAGACACAACTTTGAGAAGCCTCAATAGGTAGTATTTAAAGTCCTGGGGTTGGATGGCTTTACATTCCAGACAGTGAGTATAACAGAGACAAGATCTGAAGAGAGCTCACAGATGGGAAGGAGTCAGCAAAAGAGCCTGGAAATTAGGAAGAGAATCCAGAAAGGATGGAGTCCTTAGGCTAAGTACAGAAAGTTTCAAGAAGGAAGGAGCAATCATCTCTGTCTGACAGGTAAGAGGACTGAGAGACATTAGTGACCTTGACAAGAGCAGCTTCACAAATGGGAAGCCCATTGCAAAATTCTGAACAGATAAATGACATCATTGCCTTCAGTTTTGCAAGCTAACTCTAACCACTGTGCTGAGAATAGCCTGCAGAGGTTAAGAGAAGAGAGAATAAGGCTTTTCCTAATCCAGATGAGAGATGAGTGGTTTGGGCCAGAGAGATGATAAAGCATGTACTGAAAAGTGGTCTTATGCAAGAGGTACTTTAAAGGTAGAGCTGTCAATTTTTGCAGATGGACTGGAGCAGATTGTTAGGAAAATAAAAGAGTCAAGGATGACACCCAAGCAACTGACTTGAGCAACTGTGGAACAGAATTGCCATAAACTGAGGTGATGAAGGCTGCAAGAGGTGACAGGAAGTCAATTTTCAATGTGTTTACCCTGAAATGCCTCTTAAGCATGTACCAATTAAAATGTCAAGTTTGTTGTTCAGTCGCTCAGTCGTGCCAGACTCTTTGCAATCCCATGGACTGTAGCACACCAGGCTTCCCAGTCCACCACCAACTCCTGGAGCTTGTTCAAATTTATGTCCATTGAGTCGGTGATGCTATCCAACCATCTTGTCCTCTATCATCCCCTTCTCCTCCTGCCTTCAATCTTGCCCAGCATCAGGGTCTTTTCCAATGAATTGCCTCTTCACATCAGGTGGCCAAAGTATTGGAGTTTCAGCTTCAGCATCAGTCCTTCCAATGAATATTCAGGCCTGATTTCCTTTAGGATGGACTGGTTTGATCTCCTTGCAGTCCAAGGCACTCTCAAGAGTCTTCTCCAACACCACAGTTCAAAAACATCAGTTCTTCGGCACTCAGCCTTCCTTATGGACCAACTCTCACATCCATACACAACTACTGGAAAAACCATAACTTTGACTAGATGGACCTTGGTTGGCAAAGTAATGTCTCTGCTTTTTAATACACTTTAGGTTTGTGATAGCTTTTCTTCCAAGGAGCAAGTATCTTTTAATTTCATAGCTGCAAGTCACTATCTGTAGTGATTTTGGAGCCCCCAAAAATAAAATTTCTCACTGTTTCCATTGTTTCCCCATCTATTTTCCATAAAGTGATGGGACTGGATGCCATATCTTAGTTTTTTGAACATTGAGTTTTAAGCCAGCTTTTTCACTCTCCTCTTTCACCCTCATCAAGAGGCTCTTTAGTTCTTTGCTTTCTGCCATAGGGTGGTATCATCTGCATATCTGAGGTTATTGATATTTCTCATGGCAATCTTGATTCCAGCTTGAACTTCATCCAGCCCAGCATTTCACATGATATACTCTGCATTGAAGTTAAACAAGCAGGGTGAAAATACGCAGCCTTGCCGTATTTCTTTCCCAATTTGGAACCACTCTCTTGTTCCATGTCTGGTTCTAACTCTTGCTTCTTGACTTGCATACAGGTTTCTCAGGAAGCAGGTAAGGTAGTCTGGTATAAGAATTTTCCACAATTTTTTGTGATGTGATTCTGGGTAAGAGTTTTGAATATTAAGTCTAGATCAGTAGGTTTTTTAAAAAATGATTGTAAGTAAAAGGGGAATGTTGGAAGTAGCCTGTATTAGTCATGATAATCTAGGGATTTTGAGCAGGATTGAATTATTCCAGGGAGTTAGAAGCTTATATTATTCTTGAAAGCAAGAAGAGTGAAGATCTGCTGATGATCAGCTCTAGTTTAGTGATGAAGTAGGATACCAGGTACAGGGTTTTGAGCCGTGAGTAAAAGTTGAACAGAGCAGCAAAGAGATCCCTCCAAGCCAGCTCATGATATGTCAAATGAAGAGTTACATTTGAGGCATAATGAGATTTCATGCTGTTTGTTTTCTCAGTAGACATTTCAAGTAGTTCTCTTTAGGGAATGCCTCAGTGGTCCGGTGGTTAAGACTCTGGCCTGCAGTGCAGGGGGTGCGGGTTTGATCCTTGATTGGAGAACTCAGATCCCACATGCTGGAGAACAGCTAAGCCCAAGCATCACAATTAAGAGCCCACACAGCCAAATAAGACTACTTTTTAAAATAGTAGTTCTATTTAAAAGCTCTTTCAGGAGCAGGGCTGCACACTAGTTGTCAACAGGAGATATAAGCAAAGGTTCAACTCTGATTTTGTAAAAATGCAGATTTTTTCATCCCACCCCAGTGATCCTGATCCATTCTATGGTAAGGTTCAGGAATTTTTAACAAAAACCAGGAATAATTTTGAACACTGTGATAAACACCGCTCTGAGTCGCTTGCAGACTGGAATTGTTGATAGAAACAGTGCTGATGGTGGGAGGTGCCCTTGATTGGTGCTAGATGCCAGTAGAAGGTTCAAAGAGAAAAGGTGTTATTATGACACACGCTGGAGGTCTCCATTATTCTAGAATGTCCTCCATTATTTTAGAATGAAGCACACTTAAGAAAGAATAGGTCAGGCCCCACAGTCTACCTAACTGTGGGAGGAAAGTGGAGATTCTGGCCTTCTGTTCTAATTTTTAATAAAGAGAAAAAATAGCAATTCTCTCCAAATTTCCTGGAGTTTAGTTCATAAATGCTAGATATTGAATCTTTTACAAATTTTAAAATAATATTAATAACTTGGCTGTCAAATGCTTACCCAGGATGATGTATCCAAGAGAAACAAGAAAATAGTTATTTTTCCCAGAGCTAGTATTAACTTTTGACCATATTTGGCCAAGTAGGAGGTATGGGCAGAGGTAATTGTATATGTTTTTTTTTTTTTAATTTTATTTATTTATTTATTTATTTATTATTATTGTTTTTGCCATACATTGTCATGATATCACCATGGGTTTACATATGCTTCCCCTCCGGGTCCCCCCC
>ML663008.1:20882625-21281538 GCA_007570785.1 Antilocapra americana | reverse complement strand
ACCTCATTGTGGTTTTGATTTGCATTTCTCTGATAATGAGTGATGTTGAGCATCTTTTCATGTGTTTGTTAGCCATTTTTATATCTTCCTTGGAGAAATGTCTGTTAAGTTCTTTGGCCCACTTTTTAATTGGGTTGTTTATTTTTCTAGAATGGAGCTGCAGGAGTTGTTTGTAAATTTTTGAGATTAATTGTTTGTCTGTTGCTTCATTGGCTATTATTTTCTCCCATTCTGAAGGCTGTCTTTTCACCTTGCTTATAGTTTCCTTTGTTGTGCAAAAGCTTTTAATTTTAATTAGGTCCCATTTGTTTATTTGTGTTTTTATTTCCAATATTCTGGGAAGTGGGTCATGGAGTATCCCGCTTTGGATTAGAGCAGAGAGTGTTTTGCCTATGTTATCCTCTAGGAGTTTTATAGTTTCTGGTCTTATGCTTAGATCTTTAATCCATTTTGAGTTTATCTTTGTGTATGGTGTTAGAAAGTGATCTAGTTTCATTCTTTTACAAGTGGCTGTCCAGTTTTCCCAGCACCACTTGTTAAAGAGGTTGTCTTTTCTCCATTGTATATTCTTGCCTCCTTTGTCAAAGATAAGGTGTCCATAGATGCGTGGATTTATCTCTGGGCTTTCTATTCTGTTCCATTGATCTATGTTTCTGTCTTTGTGCCAGTACCATACTGTCTTAATGACTGTGGATTTGTAGTATAGCCTAAAGTCAGGTAGGTTGATTCCGCCAGTTCCATTCTTCTTTCTCAAGATTGCTTTGGCTATACGAGGTTTTTTGTATTTCCATACAAATTGAGAAATTATTTGTTCTAATTCTTTGAAGAAGACCTCTGGTAGCTTGATAGGAATTGCATTGAATCTATAGATTGCTTTAGTTAGTATACTCATTTTCACTATATTGATTCTTCCAATCCACGAACACGGTACATTTCTCCATCTGTTTGTGTCCTCCTTGATTTCTTTCATCAGTGTTCTATAGTTTTCTAAAGCAAAGCTGATTTTTTTTCTTAATAAGGCTGGTTTCATTATAAAGGAGTTTGTTGGCTTTTTTTTGCCTTAGAAAGTTGTTTAATCAAAATGTAAGTGTATTAATCTAAAAAGAGTTTCAACCATTTAAATAAAATCAGCATGTCAGTATGTACCTGAAATATTTTCCTAAAATTTTCTCCTTATTACTAGCAATCACTTAACACCCTTTAACTGCTCAGCTCAATCAATTAAATTAGTCCCATGAAATAAAATGTGCAATAGAGATGTTATCTGAAATCATTTTTATTCATGGTTAGAGACTCTGAAGAGGTTTTTGACAGGCCCTTAAAAATCTTTTGGGTGATGTTGAAAACTTCAACATACAAGTGATGATTCAGTTTGAGGGGTGAGAACCTCCTGGTGTGATAAGAGGCAATTCTACATAGAGAGCACGAGAATGGCAAACCCCCAAGCTATACAAAGAGGGCTAGAGCATCCACACACTCGTTACTGGAGTTTTCTGCTGATGAGAAACTGAGAAATATGAATATGCAAAGCTCATAGACTCTGATCAGCATCTGCCCCTTTCAGCTGGTCCTCCTTCTGAAAAGGAAGTCGTTGTGCCCCCTGGCTTTCTAAGTGCTGTGCTCTGAATCTCCAAAGCAAGCAGAAGAGAGGAAAAAAAAGGGGGAGGGGGATGTGTTTACTTGTTTTTATAGCAAAAATTGAATTTGTCTTTTACAGAGCATGTGTTTTCAGACAAATAACAAGATCTAGCCAGTGATTTCTCATAGAGCTGTCCACCAGGATTCATTGTTCCTGGTTGTCCCAGAGGTGAAATAAGAGAAATCCCAATGCCTTAATACCCTGAATTGCCCTCAGTAGTCTGCAAGTTCTGTAACCCCATCTCTTTCTCCGCTTTTTTTAATCCAAAAGATCAAAAGCAAATGCACCATCATATTCATTTCACGTATTTCCATAATTTTCTTTGTCCTCAAGATTTTTTTTTAAAGTCCCAGTCCATTGTGAGAATTAGTGCTTGTTTGTCTATCATAAAAAAATTAATTTTATATAAGAATGGTTAAAGAAAAGCAGAGCTTTTAAGTCTACCAGCATCCTCTCATTTTACCTTCTGGCAAATATACTGCCTTCTTCCCATCACACCCAGTCTCTGACCTACTTTCCCTCCTTTGGCTATCAGTTCAGTTCAGGTTAGTCGCTCAGTCATGTCTGATTCTTTAGGACCCCATGGACTGCAGCACACCAGGCTTCCCTGTCCATCACCATCTCCTGGAGCTTGCTCAAGCTCATGTCCATTGAGTCGATGATGCCATCCAACCATCTCATTCTCTGTCATCCCCTTCTCCTCCTGCCTTCAATCTTGCTCAGCAACAGGGTCTTTTCCAGTGAGTCAGTTCTTCACATCAGGTGGCCAAAATATTAGAGTTTCAGCTTTAGCATCAGTCCTTCCAATGAACATTCAGGACTGATTTCCTTTAGGATGGACTGGTTGGATCTCCTTGCAGTCCAAGAGACTCTCAAGAGTCTTCTCCAACACCACAGTTCAAAAGCATCAATTCTTTGGCACACAGATTTCTTTATAGTCCAACTCTCACATTCATACATGACTTCTGAAAAAAACCATGGCTTTGATTAGACGGACCTTTGTCAGCAAAATAATGTCTCTGCTTTTTAATATGCTGTCTAGATTGATCATAGATTTTATCCCAAGGAGCAAGTGTCTTAATTTCATGGCTGCAGTCACCATCTGCAATGATTTTGGAACCCCCCAAAATAAAGTCAATCACTGTTTCCATTGTTTCCCACCTATTTGCCTTGAAGTGATGGGACTGGATGCCATGAACTTGGTTTTTTGAGTGTTGAGTTTTAACTCAACTTTTTCACTCTCCTCTTTCACTTTCATTAAGAGGCTCTTTAGTTTCTCTTCGCTTTCTGCCATAAGGGTAGTGTCATCTGTTTATCTGAGGTTATTGGTATTTCTCCCAGCTATTAGGAACTGCAACAAAGCTATATTGGGCCAACAGCACCCCCTATTGGTGATTATAATAAATTGTTTAAAGAAATGACTAACAGGACTTCCCTGATAGTCAAGTGAGTAAGATTGCACATTCAGAATGCAGGGGACCTGGGTTAGATACCCGGTCAGGGAATTAGATCCCACATGCTGCAACTAAGAGTTCATATGCCACAGTGAAGACTGAAGATCCCTCATGCCACAACCAAAGGTGCTGCAAGCTGCAACTAAGACCCAGCACAGTGCCCCCCCAAAAAACCTGAAAAAACAAACAAAAAAACCCCAATGTACATGCCTTATTTTTTTTAAAAAAAGAAAAGAAATGGCTTTAGAATGTGCACAAGCCCTATTCTCCCATGTTCTCTACATTCAAAACAGAGTAAATCATTCTGGAAATTTTTCTTAATTGCACATCACATACACACATACTATCTCAGCCATCAGGAAAAACTCCAACAACACTTGTCATTTTAAATCACATCCCCACACAGCTCTGACCCTCCCTTTATATGCCCCAATCTCATATTCTACCCAAAGACACAGACTGTTCACCATGCCCTCTGGAACTCATTGTCTGTCATCAGCAAAATTTTCTATATCCTCAAAGTATTCTCCATATTACTTCCACCTCTTTATTCTAAATGAAATCTGTATTTCCTACAGTTGCAAGTGCGTTGGTGACAAGTTGCTTCAGTCATTTTCAACTCATTGCAACCACATGGACTGTAGCCCACCAGGCTCCTCTGTCCATGGGATTCTCCAGGCAAGAATACTGGAGTGGGTTGCCATGCCCTCCTCTAGAGGATCTTCCTGATCCAAGGATTTAACTTGCATCCGTTACATCCCTTGCATTGGCAAGCAGGTTCTTTACCACTAGGACCACCTGGGAAGGCCCACAGTTGGAAGTACTCACTGCCAGTTCTAGAGGATTCCCCTTTTCTTCTCCCAAAACATTCTTGATTTCTTTGAAGCTCAGCCATCGGTCATCCACTTCTCCATGTGTCAATCATCTACAAACTTTACAGTCACTTCTCATCATTCTTTGAATAGTCTTATGCACGACCTATGGTCACTCTCTGCAACAGCACTCTTCTCATAATTCTTGGTGATTTCAAAATCGAGCTTTTAATGTCCTCTTCTCTCCTGGTCTTATTCTCCACACCATTCTAGCCCCCTGCTCTATGGCCATGCCCTAGACAATATCATTACTAGTAACTGCTCCGCCCACACAATGTTAATTTCAGACATCATGCACTCCCACACTGATCATTTTTTTTAGCCCAGGAGAAAACCTTATATTTGCCTTACCATTTGTCTCTCACCTCACCTGGGTAACTGAGCATGCAGCCATGCAAGCTTTGACCTGAAGTCATGTGTTTGCCATCCTCACCCTGGTAGTGCTAGACAATGCTTGTATTAAGGACAATTTCATAACTTCTGAAATTAAATTTGGCAAAAGATAAAAGTACATCACAGTCACTTTGTGAATTTCCTCATATTTCTCCCCAACATTTCACCCACATTAAATTAAACTTGCTCTTCCTCAAGTTCTAGCACGTGAGGTGTCTAAGTTTTCATTACTTTCTGTGTATTTCGACTATAGACTTGTGGACTTTGTGGATGAGGGTAAGGGTGGGATGAGATGGGAGAAGGGCATTGAAGCATGTTAATTGTCATGTGTCTAATCAATCGCCAGCCCAGGATTGATGCTCGGGACTGGTGCAGCGAGATTTCCCGGGGGGGAGGGAAGAGGGAGGGGGGGCCCGGAGGGGAAGCATATGTAAACCCATGGTGATATCATGACAATGTATGGCAAAAACAATAATAAAAAATAAATAAATAAAAAAATAAAAGTATTTTTCTACTATTTTCCATATGAATGTTAGTGTTTAGTACAGAGCATTTTCTAGACCCTTTATAAGGCCTCAGACCCCTCTAACATAACCCTATGGGGACTCTTTTTAGGGGAAGCAAGTGGGATAAATGAACTGTGATTACTGTAAGCAGGACAGATCAAAATCTGTGTGCTTCTTTCCAGAAGATAGATCACAAGGAAAGAAAATGTGAGGTGTCTGAAAATTTTCCGCTTTAAACTCCTGTTTTTAAAACTGCTCATTTCTTTCTGTGTTTCTGTGAAAGGAATAGGGAGCCATTCCCAAGCAGTGTTCCCAGACAGAGGGCTGCATCAGAAGTTCACACACGACCATCATTTACTACTAAGGTGAGTCAGAACTCAACCCCTGATCCTATCTTTTCACCTCCTCTCTCCAAATCATCTCCCAGTTATGCAAACCAGTCATGAGTCACCCTCTGTTGTTCTGTGAAAGACTAGAGTCTTCATCAGGCCAAGATGGGCTCCGATCTATTTACTCATCCCTTAGCATTTGAAAGGGAATAAAGGTCAGGGCTTTTGTCCAGTATTTTCTGTTTCACTGTAATCTTTAAAAATCACACACACTGCACCCTATCTTCTTCACTCTTGGATCCCAGAAGCCTGTGTTTGCATTTTGGCCTCTGATTTTTTAACATTGTTGTCATTGGATGATACATTCCAAGCAGCTAGCTAACAAGTGAATCTTTGACATACAATTCAAGCAGAAATTGAAAATGTCACTTCTTCCTGAATAGGACAAAATCTGACAAAACAATTGGCCAGGGGTGGCTACAAAGGAAGGTGAGGGGAGTTGAGTACTTTGGATGTTAGCAGTGTAGACAGCATCTACCTCCCATTCCCCAGTAACCAAAACTTTTGAAACACATGGGTTTTTTTCCTTCAGATTCATGGGTCATGCTGGAGACAAAGACATTTTGCAGAACTAACTCAATAATACTCAAAAGTGGATTATCAGGAGAACTACACAAACATGTCACTCCAAAACAGACCCTAAAAAGAATAGGATACACACTTCAGGTTCTTTTCTGCTTTTTGGCCATGCTGCAAAGCATGCAGGATGTCCACACATAGCTTGTGGGATCTTAGTTCCCCGACCAAGTATTGAACCTAAGCCCCGCCTAAAGTGCAAGTACAGAGTCTTCACCTCTGGGCCACTAGGGAAATCAGCAAAATAGGATTCAGTTGCCAAGCCATAAGTAAGGAAACTGGCCGAGTTGTGAAATATGTTGACAACAAAACTTCACTTGAGATTGGTGCTGACTCCAGAGCTCAGCTGTAAGAATTTCCACTTCTGAGCAGAGTTCTAATATGCAAACAGAAAAGTCAAACCATAAGGCTAACAGGAAATTGTATCTTCTCAGAGGTCAAATTTGCTGAAACTTTTGAATAAGGTACAAAAGGGCAAGAGGACGAAAGACCCTGGTGAAATCAGGACCCTGTCCCCTGAAGCCAGTGACTGAGTGGGAAAATCATTTCATATCCTCATGCCTGGATTTTAAGTGCAGAAAGCAATATAGTCTGGTAAAAATAGGGACATAAATTTAATAAAATGAGTTTTATGAGATGGGGCACAGCAGAGCTTCCCTAATTAAACTTTATCCTCACGTTAAGGCAATTTTCTTCTTTTTGAGACCAGCCTATCCTTTATTTCTTAACTTCCTGTCATCCTTTTTATTGGTAAAGCAATTATGTTTACTAAAACCTGTGGACATAGCTCATAAAGTGACCCTGTTTTGCCCATAGTCTGCATTACTGAAAGATATAAAGAATAAGTAATCATTTTTAGAGGGGAAATAGATCACCAAGTAAGGATTACTTAACATAGTAGATTGTGCCCATATTGTAATTTTAAAAATTTATTTTATTAAAATATAGCTGATTTACAATGTTGTGTTCGTTTCTGATATGCAGAAAAGTGATTCAGTTATAGTTGGTATTTGCTAATCCCAAACTCTTAATCTATCCCTCCTCCCATACTCCCTATGACTGTAATTTTCAACTAGATTTTCTGAATAAAGATTGTAAAAGTATCCTTTTTAATGTAGGAAAACAATGTTTGCTTTTGGAGACATTGTATAAAACAGATTTTAGACTAAAATTCTATCTCATAGCCACCTAAGCAAGATGTCTAGAGGTTCTTAAATACATTCTCGTTGATCAGAAAACTGAACATAAAGCAGTCACTACTGCTAAAACTGTTTTATGACAGTTACTCAAAGTGATTTGGTACAGTTGCATAAGTAAAATAACTGCCTGTATCTATGCTATGCTGTGCTGAGTAGCTCAGTTGTGTCTGACTTTTTGCAATCCCATGGACTATCAGCCCTCCAGGCTCCTCTGTCCATGGAGAATCTCCAGGCAAGATTACTGTACTGGGTTACCATGCCCTCCTCCAGGGCATCTTCCCAACCCAGGGGTTGAACCCCAGCCTCTTGCATTGCAGGCAATTCTTTACCATCTGAACCACCATGGAAGCCCAAGAATACTGGAGTGGGTAGCCTATCCCTTCTCCAGGGGATCCTTGTGACCCAGGAATTGAACTGGGGTCTCCTGCATATCAGACAGATTCTTTGCCAGCTGAACTACCAGGGAAGCCTGCCTGTAACCATATCTGCAGGCAAAACAAACTTCTGACACAAGTCACTGTAAGTATTTTTTTTTAAATATAGGGACCTCCGTGGTGGTCTAGTGGTCAGGACTTCACCTTCCAATGCAGGGAGTGTGGGTTTGGTCCCTGTGCAGGGAACTGGGATCCCATAAGACTCATGGCCAGGGAACCAGAACGTGAAACAGAAACAATGTTGTAACAAATTCAATACGGACTTTAAAAATGGTCCACATGCAAAAAAAAAAAAAAACTTAAGAAAATTAAAAATGAATAATTCTTTAAAATGTACATTAAGTTTCATCATTAAATATCCTTTTGGTTATTGAAAAGTCAACCAGGTATATACTGAGTGCTAATCATTGGTAAAGTTCCAGTAGCAATAGAATTTCATCATGTGAGGCAAAATCTCCATGAAAAGACCACTTGCTTTATTGTATTGGGTTAACTTTTAGGTAGACGGACAGATGGACTGATAGGCAGATATTTAGATTTTAGGAGCTCTAGCTCCTTCAAAAAGAGTTGTATTGTCATTTTTAGAAGATCACATCGTTAGGTACATTTTTGATGTTTCTTTCAGCTAAAGGACCCTAAGCTATGAGTATAGTGGTGTAATATATCCACAAAAGAAATTATAACCACATTCTTTGAAGTCAATATTCTCCAGATATCAGTGTAGTCTACCTGCTGGGAGTCTACAAAGAAATGCCCAATGATGTTGGTGATAGCCTCAGACTATTTTCCTTTGAAAAACTAAAAAGAATTCTGATCTATGAACAACCAGATGCCAAGTAGATACAACTGTTATAAGGAGAGCACAAGAACTTCAAAGCTGCTGACCCAAGATGAATTCATGAGGTAGTCTCTGTAAGATTAATTTGCTTTCATTATTTGTTTTTCAAAAAAAAAAAAAGCTTTCAGGGATTTTTGCCATTTTGAAGGCGGTGGAGACCTTGCAAGAAGAGAGTGGAGGTAAAGCTAAGAGGTAGACCGAAGAAGCAAACCTGAAGAAAGGGACTCCATTCTTTCCCATTATAGTTTTTCTCCCAGAAATTAAAAAAATATTAATATAAATTTAGGTAAATTATTTGCTTTGGGCTATGTTAAACAGAGCCTAAATAAAAAGAATAAAAAGATGCCAAGTGTGGATTTAATCAGTGTCTTTCAGCATCACAATATAGGTTTTCTTAATTTCCAAAACCAGAATAGGAAAATTTAAAAAGCAATCCAGTGTTCAGGAATATTTTACTTACTATTTTAATAAACCTTTGTTTATGCCTAGAGGTGCCATTAAATTACCAGCCAGACATTAATACACAGTTCACTAGGGACTGGCGTATACGCAGTGATTATTGCTGAGCGTTTCATTTGGGGTTTGCTCTGCTGTTTATAAACAGCTACTGGACGGAAGTTTTTTTATTTTTTCTTTCAAGTCTGAGCTTCCCCAAGACTGTTTTTCTATCTACTTGGAGATGACTAGCTATTTATGATGTGGATCAAATAATCACAATAGCAGACTTTAAAAATAAGGCATTTTTTTTAACCAATAAGGACCTCCGATATAGCACAGGAAACTCTACCCAATATTCTGTGATAACCTATATGGGAAAAGAATCTTAAAAAGAATGATTATATGTATATGTGTAACTGAATCACTTTGCTGTACATGTGAAATTTATACAACATTGTGAATCGATTATCCTACCATAAAATCAAAATATTTTTAAAAATAAGGTGACTTTAAACAATTTTTCTGTGGTTACAGTAGAAGGTAACAATTTTTTCTTACTTGAAATTTTTTCTTTCTTGCTTGCTTGCAAATATAGCAGTTGATGCTGTATAGTCTTATGCCCTTCTCAGTTTGCAGTTAACTTAAGTCAGGCTAAGAGACTGTTGTACTCGGGAGCACCATCAAGGCGACACTGGTTGTCACCTGTGCAAATACATGCCAATGACTGTGTATTTCAGAAAATCAATCAGAACATTTCAGTGAAACCCGAGTCTGAATGTGCTTGGTACATTAACTCTAATTATAATAATGAGACTATAAATAATTCATCTTGTATCAGTACAATGAGTTAAATGGCATCACATTTCTTTGATGAGTAATCTTGATTTTTTTCCTTGCACTTAAAGAATAAGAATGCTACCAAGATGCTGTGATTCCATAGCTCTAAATTGTCTTTGTTTTTTGAGTTTATAATGCAAATCAGAGCATAGAAATTCTAGTCAATGATTTCAAACAATTTTGATACTGCTTTCAGGTGGCTGGAAGCAATAGCATAGCAGTAGAATGAAAATCAGAAAGCAGGACTGGCAAAATGGAGCTGTTTTCTTCTGTTAGATAGCATTCTGAACTTCCATAACTGGTGGAATGAGTGTGTACCTTCCCACTGTGGCTCCCAGAACTGTCAACTAGAGCTCTGTTTGGTTACCTGGCAGAGCTTGGGAAACATGGTTATTGAAGGCCTGTTTCACTTTCTTCTTCTTTTTTCTTTTTTTGACTGTGCCCCATGCAGGATCCTAGTTCCCCAACCAGGGATTGAACCAGTGCCCCCTGCAGTGGAAGTGCGGAGTCTTAATCACTGGATCACCAGGGAAGTCCCTCACTTTTAAAATACAAGTGATAAGATCAATGAGCCAGGTAAGACTTGAATTTTTCCAGCATCACTAAAGAAGTAACAAGTCTATAGTAGTTACTCCCAATTAGGTGTGCACTTAGGCACATAAATAATAAATATAAACAGTAGATAAAATGCAAAGGAAAATGTAAACTGTTAATATCTTTTGAGAATGCAATTCTGGATATTGCTATTAAGATTACACATACACACACACACACACACACACTCCCTCTTCTAGTAATACCATGAAAACTAACCTACCAGCCCATAAGGATGCATAGGAAAGGATGCTCAGAGGAGTAAAAAAAAATGGGACTACAAAGGGAGTGCTGATCACCAGGGAAAGAGTTAAGCAAACTGGAGTTCATTCATACCATGAAATACTATGCATTCACAAAAGAAAACATGCTAGACAATATTTTCAATCAAATATACTCTAATAAAATATAGAAACATTTTTTAAGTTTAGAAAAAAGTTTTTTAAAAAGTGTTAGGTATGTATTAGTTGGGGCTTCCCTGGTAGCTAAGCTGGTAAAGAATCCTCCTGCAATGCAGGAGACCCTGGTTCGATTCCTGGGTCACAAAGATCCCCTGGAGAAGGGATAGTCTACCCACTCCAGTATTCTTGCGCTTCCCTGGTGGCTTAGATGGTAAAGAATCTGCCTACAATACTGGAGATCTGGGTTCGATCCCTGGATTGGGAAGATTTCCTGGAGGAGGGCATGGCAACACACTCCAGTAATCTTGCTTGGAGATTCTCCATGGACCAAGGAGCCTGGAAGACTACAGTCCTCCATGGGGTCTCAAAGAGTTGGACATGACTGAATGACTAAGCACAACGCATGTATTAATTGATTTGGAGGGGTTTTTACACTGTGCATTCGAGTGAGAAAAATAGTTTTCTCACATTTTTTTACAGTAGTGATGAGGAGAGATGGATAAGAGAGGAAGAGGAAAGATAAAAAGAATTTAACAAAATGCTTTTAAAGAGCATTCTGAACAATATATATATAGAATATAATACTATTTATTCAAAATTTTATATATGTCTGCATATATTAGCCTGAAGAGACATATGAAAGGATGTTACTAAAGTTTTAATAGTGATCATCTCAGTGATTTTTAGTTTCTTCCTTAAATTTGTTTCTATTCTAGTTAAGCACACTATAGCTTATTTTAATGGTATAATGAGTTTTTTTAAGGTTATCAGAAATGACAACGTTTAAGAACAACTTTTCAAATCTGTAGGATAAAGACTATATAAATAGAATTTTAAAAATCCAAAATGTAGTATTTTGTTTTCATATATAAGGTTTAATATAAGCTCCAGACAACCAGTAAAAAATCATTGGATTTGGTAAGTTTTTAAAAGTTCTATCAAGGATTTATATTAGGCTGGTATGATATGGTTCAAGTATAGGAAGCAAACCATTTACAAGGTCTAATCCTGATCAGTTCAGTTCAGTTGCTCAGTCGTGTCCGACTCTTTGTGACCCCATGAACCTCAGCACACCAGGCCTCCCTGTCCATCACCAACTACTGGAGTCCACCCAAAGCCATGTCCATTGAGTCAATGATGCCATCCAGCCATCTCATCCTCTGTCGTCCCCTTCTCCTCCTGCCTTCAATCTTTCCCAGCATCAGGGTCTTTTCCAAAGAGTCAGCTCTTCACATCAGGTGGCCAAAGTATTGGAGTTTCAGCTTCAGCACCAGTCCTTCCAATGAACACCCAGGACTGATCTCCTTTAGGATGGACTGGTTGGATCTCCTTGCAGTCCAAGGGACTCTCAAGAGTCTTCTCCAACACCACAGTTCAAAAGCATCAATTCTTTGGCACTCAGCTTCCTTCACCATCCAACTCTCACATCCATACATGACCACTGGAAAAACCATAGCCTTGACTAGACAGACCTTTGTTGGCAAAGTAATGTCTCTGCTTTTCAATATGCTGTCTAGGTTGGTCATAACTTTCCTTCCAAGGAGTAAGCGACTTTTAATTTCATGGCTGCAAGTACCATATGCAGTGATTTTGAAGCCCAGAAAAATAAAGTCAGCCACTGTTTCCACTGTTTCCCCATCTGTTTGCCATGAAGTGATGGGACCAGATGCCATGATTTTAGTTTTCTGAATGTTGAGCTTTAAGCCAACTTTTTCACTCTCCTCTTTCACTAATCCTGATCAAGAGTTCTTAAAACCTCTAGGATATCTGTCAAAATGGGATCTACAGTCTTTGAGATGCTGGATTTTGATACAAAAATTCAGAATGTATAGCAGAATCTAATCCTCCTAGGTAGGAGGAGTTAAGTCCTTGTTTCTTCCAAGGACCTGGAGCACACACGCCCAAGGTTTGCAGAAACCCCAAAAAGCCATCTAGGGCTACGTATACATCAGGTCACTGTGGACTTGTCTAAGTTTTGAATATTGTGAAATGAACATCTCGGTTGCCATCTATAGAATTAGCATCTTTTTTCTTTATCTACTGTAAGGGAGGAAAAATGTTCTTGACTGGGGCCCTGTCATAAAAGATTAAAAAGAGAAAAGCAAACGAATTTATTTAGTGTAAGTTTTACTGAAAAACTGGAGACTTCATAAGGAAATAAGACCTGAAGAAGTAGCTAAACCTGTTTGCTTTTATGCCAGGTTTAATGAAGAGAGGACAGTGGTGGGAAAATGTGATAGGACAATAAAGGGGTAGTGGTGGCATCTCTTGGTGTCCCTCTGTCTGGAAACTACAAAGTCCCTTTCTAAGGGAAGCACCGGTCATATGAGGGTTTTGTGACCTACCTCAGGTGAAAGTCAGAAAGTCCTTCCTTTGCCTGCCATTTCTCAGATTCCTTCAGCCTGAAGTGTGTAATATGTCCAGGAACCACATTTTAGGTTGCTCATCATTGCCGTTTGCTGATGGCTGAGATAAATGCTTTCTCTGTATCACCTAACTTACTGCTGTAACAACAGCTAGGTCACACTCTCTTTGCATGGCTTGGCCTCTTATTTCATTCAGATCTCAAAGGGCAGGTCCCTGAGAGGCCTTCCCTGGTTACCTCTGATACCCAGCAGGGCCCTGTGGGGCTCCTGGACACAAAAGCCTTTCTGTGTCCCCCAGTTCTTGATTGTAGGGAATAGGCTTCATTCAGCCTCCATGACCTTCTCTGAGTTCCAAGGACAGGTTCAAAGAGTTGCTAATCAGTGAAAGGAGGAGATGCCCAGACAAGGGGGAAACAGCCTAAAGAAACAATAGTGAAGCCTTGAGGCAAGGTCCTGGTACTACCTCAAGGGGTACACATCACACTGCCTGTGAGCTGTTTTGTGGATACTGACTCTCCCACCAGGTGGGAGAAGTTAGCGAGATGCTGCCCACAAGCAAGTAGACCCCAGACAGGTTGGAACCTGAAGGTTGATGATGCTGACTCCTATTTACCTCACCACCAACCAATCAGAAGGATGTCCACGAGCTGATCATGCCCTCCTGGAACCGTTACAATAAAACTCCTCACCATCCCTTCCAGGTCAGGACACACACAGTCTTGAGGGAAGTACCCTACTCTGACCAACTGCCTGTTCTTTCCTTTTTCACCCAGAACTCTGTCTTCCAGAGTTAATTCTGTGTGGGGGTACAGAGGCTGGATTCAGCTTTACCTTCCCCTGGGCAGCAGGAGGAGGGTGGTAGTTCTAGCCCAGAGCTTCTGAATCTGTCTAGAACTTCTTAGGCATTCAGTCAATATTTGATGAATAAATGAATTCATTTCTCCAATAACATAAGGGCGTGAGCCTCAACTTTGTCTGTTTCCTTTGTTGGCTCATTTATTCACACAGAAAATATTTGGTAACACTTACTATACTCCAGGCCAATTTAAAGCCTTTGGAATGTGCCAACGAACATAGATTTCCTGGTGACTCAGATGGTAAAGAATCCGCCTGCAATGCGGGAGACCTAGGTTCGATTTCTGAGTTCGGAAGAGCCCTTGGTGGAGGGCATGGCAACTCACTCCAGTATTCTCGCCTGGAGAATCCCCATGGATTCTGGGGATTCTCAGAGGAGCCTGGCAGACTGCAGTCCATGGAGTTACAAAGAGTCGGACACAATTGAGCAACTGAGCATAGAATGAACAAAGAGGCAATGTTCCTGCTTCTGTGGAGCTTACTTTTTAGTCACTAAAATCTTACGTTCTTTTTTTCCACCAGTTTCACTGATTGCCCTAAAAATAATAATAAATGTAAATACTATCTTAGTTTCCTTCTGTGGTACTTAAAAATGTAGATATGTTCCTTTTAGAGAAATCAGACAAAACCTATATGTTTCTTTTTTTGTAAATATTTAATTCTATACTTGTCTTAAATGGCTGAAGAAATAAAATTAACTTCTTATAAGCTAATGATAGAAATGTCTAGTTAATAAACCATTGTGCATGCTTGTATAACTGATTCTTTGTGACCCTATGGAATGTAGCCCTCCAGGCTCCTCTTTCCATAGGATTTTTCAGGCAAGGGTCCTGGAGTGGGTTTCCATTTCATTCTGCAGGGGATTTTTCCCTACCCAGGGATCGAACCCATGTCTCCTATGTCTCCTGTCTTGGCAGGCAGATTCTTTACCACTGAGCCACCTGGGAAACCCTAAACTTTGTACTTCTGCATGTGTGTAATGCATAAATAAAACATAATGCATACTCTACAGTTATGGAAACCACATAAATAAAACAGATTACTAATAAGGACCTATAGCATAGGGAACTCCACTCAATACTCTATAATGGCCTATATGGGAAAAAAATTCTTAAAAAGAGTGTATATGTATAACTGATTCACTTTGCTGTACACCTGAAAGTAACACAACATTATAAATCAACTATACTCCAATAAAAAAAATATAGAACTATTGTCCTTATATATAAGGTCATGAAAAGAAGTTAAGGAAGAGATCATTTTCAGCCCATATTTTCTATTCCTTGTTAGTGTCAATAGATTTAACACTTTAAAACATCACTCATTATCAGAGAAATGCAAATCAAAACCACAATGAGGTACCACTTTACACCAGTCAGAATGGCTGTAATCCAAAAATCTACAAGCAATAAATGCTGGAGAGGATGTGGAGAAAAGGGAACTCTCTTACACTGTTGGTGGGAATGCAAGCTAGTACAGCCACTATGGAAAACAGTGTGGAGGTTCTTTAAAAAACTGCAAATAGACCTGCCATATGACCCAGCAATCCCACTGCTGGGCATATACACCGAGGAAACCAGAATTGAAAGAGCCACATGTACCCCAATGTTCATCGCTGCATTGTTTACAATAGCCAGGACATGGAAGCAACCTAGATGCCCATCAGCTGACGAATGGATAAGAAAGCTGTGGTACATATACACAATGGAATATTACTCAGCATTAAAAAAAAATTCATTTGAATCAGTTCTACTCAGGTGGACGGAACTGGAGCCCATTATCCAGAGTGAAGTAAGCCAGAAGAAAAAACAACAATACAGTATATTAACACATATATATGGAATTTAGAAAGACGGTAACAAGAACCCAGCATGCGAGACAGCAAAAGGAACGCAGAAGTATAGAATAGACTCGTGGACTCTGTGGATGAGGGTAAGGGTGGGATGATATGGGAGAATGGCATTGAAACATGTTAATTATCATATGTCTAATCAATCGCCAGCCCAGGATTGATGCTCGGGGCTGGTGCATCAAGATTTCCCGGGGGGAGGGAGGAGGGAGGGAGGAGGGAGGGGGGTTCTGGAGGGGGAGCTTATGTAAACCCATGGTGATATCATGTCATTGTATGGCAAAACTAATAAAAAAAAAACAAAACATGGTTTTATCAAGTGTAAAATGCTATATTCTAAACAGTCCCTTCTTAGAGAAAAACAGTGCTTGTAATTGCCTATGAAACAGGCTTAATGAGATAATTTGTTTGTTTTTGAACCAATGCTAACCCTGGGCAGAGTTCTCAAACTATCCTGAGTTTCCTTAGCAGTAAAACAAAGATAAGGGAGTACACTGGTGGTCCTGTGGATAGGAGTCTGCTCTCCCAATGCAGGGGGTCCAGTTTTGATGGTAAAAGTTGAAGATCTTGCATGCCATAACTAAGACCCAGTGCAGCCAAATAAATATTTTTTTTAAAAAAAAATGGGGATAATAATGCCTGCTCTATGCCATTTTGAGGAGCAAATGAATTTGTGTGGTTTCCATAACTGTAGAGTACTTCATACAATTTTATCTAAAATATTATTTTTACTTGGTACAATTTTAAAAATATAAAAATGGACCCTCTTAACAACACCTATACGTATGTAAATAATTTTAGAATGAGAAAAATTAAATTTAGTGATAATTTCCAAATGGGCTCCACCTTCATGAAATAAATTCCAGAGACTAAGAATAACCCATTTCAAGTCCACATTGGTCTTAGAGACAGTGTAAGAATAAGAAAAGCTCAAGAATTCACTTTGCTGCCAAATTTAATTTATAGTTCTTGTAGAAGGTCAAAAGGCAAGGTCAAGCCGCTAAGAAATCATAAATCTTTTGGTATTTCCCCTTGATAATTTAGCTGGGCAAATTAATATAAATACCAAAAAAAGGTGATATTCAAGGTCAATAAAGAGAAGATTTTGATAAAAAGCACAAGAATAGGACTTCCCTGGGGGTCCAGTGGCTAAGACTCCACACTCGCAATGCAGTGGGTACTGGTTCAACACCTGGTTGGGGAGCTAGATCCTACATGCTGCAACTAAGACCCAGTGCAGCCAAATAAATAAATAAGAAATAAATATAAAAAAAAAAGTTGCCATCCTCCACCGGAGTGGGGGGGCCTTAGTTTCTGTAGAAGACTCAGAGGTGCATATCAGTTTGTTCTGTATATTCACTGAGGAGAGACCAGGGCCCTGCCCCATCACTGCACTGTTATTTCTATGCCTTTCCTTTGTTTCTGCATCCCTTCTCTCCTCTAATTAGTAACTGGTAACGGTGCCCTTTGGGACTCACAGAAAGTCTGGAGACTGAAAGCCTTTTTCCTACCAATAGGAAACCAGGGACATGGAAAGGCTTTCGTACCCAAAAGAACCCCACAGGGTCTGCTCAGTTTGTGTTTCCAAAGCATTCTAGTTAATCTTCACAGAAACATAAACCTCTTTCCTTTGTATTCATATTTTATTAGTCCAGATCATATTAAATTAAATAATTCAAATAACAAGTACAAAAGACAAACTGGTGTTGACTAAAATGATGCACAATGTCAGAGTTGCAAGTCAAGTTTTATTTGGGGCAAAATGAGGACTGCAGCCTGGGAGACAGCACTTTAGATAGCTCTGAGAGACTGCTCCAAAGAGGCAATGAGTGAAAGTTGCTCAGTCGTGTCTGACTCTTTGCAACTCCATGGATTGTAGCCTGCAAGGCTCCTCTGTCTATGGAATTCTCCAGGCCAGAATACTGGACTGGACAGCCATTCCCTTCTCCAGGGGATCTTCCCAACCCAGGGATTGAACCCAGGTCTCCCTCACTGCAGGTGGATTCTTTACCATCTGAGCCACCAGGGAAGCCCAAGAACACAGGGAAAGGTCAATATATAGGATTTTGGTGAAGGGGGAGTTTAATGCAATCAAGCACTCATTATTTTATTAATTTACATTATCATGTTGGTTTTGCCATACATTGAAATGAGTCTGCCATGGGTGTACATATGTTCCCCTTCCAGAACCCCCCTCCCACCTCCCTCCTGATTCCCTCTCTCTGGGTCATCCCAGTGCACCAGCCCTGAGCACCCTGTATCAAGCATCAAACCATATACACAATGGAATATTACCCAGCCATCAAAAAGAATATATTTGAATCAGTTCTACTCAGGTGGACGAAACTGGCGCCTATTATACAGAGTGAAGTAAGCCAGAAGGAAAAACAACAATACAGTATACTAACGCATATATATGGAATTTAGAAAGATGGTAACGACAACCCTGAATGCGAGACAGCAAAAGAAATGCAGATGTATAGAACAGTCTTTTGGACTCTGTGGGAGAGGGCAAGGGTGGGATGATATGGGAGAACGGCAATGAAACATCAAGAGCTTATTTTACCAAAGGCTTTCTGCTAGGTGCTGATGTCAACATGGGATTTAGCGTTTTTCTAGATGTGAGGATATGCAAGGATTGGGATCATGAAATAAATTTCTGAAAATATCTCACTATCTAAAGACCTGTTCCTCTGGTTCCCCTGGAGCACAGAGTGCCTCACTCTTCACCCTGAATTCCCCTCTGGGGGTTAAAGGTCAGCAGCAGCAGCAGCACACACAGAGGGCAAATGCGCATATTGTTGTTTAGCCAATGGCAAATGCGTTTGGCAAGTGCCAATTTGTAGTTGGCACTGGTTTGGGAACAAATGCAATTGATTCTTGGTAAGAGTATCTCTGCTCTATTCTTGAGTAACTTCAGATTAGCACCTAAGGTCAGTCCCCAAGCAGCTCCTAACTAGAGTTTAAGAATTGGAAAGGCCTGGGTTGAATCCAGACTCTGTAGTTTACTTTCACTAGCTGTGTGATCTTGAGGAGGTGATCTGTTTTTTTCTGAGCCATGGTTTCTTGGCAGGTAGCATGGTAATCATAACGCTGATAAGTCAGTACAGAGTTGAGTTCATCTAAAATCGCTCCTGGTATAATGTAGATACTCCATAAACATTCCTTTCCTTCTTCATAAAAGAAAGAGATAAATGTCTATTACCATCACCCCTCCCAGCTTTTTTTTGGTCAATACTCTGTATAGTTAGCAAGAGTTTTACTAAATAAACAATCAAATCAAACTGATTTAACCCTTGGAAATAAAAGTTTCCTGAAAGTGAAAGTTGTTCAGTAGAGTCCAACTCTTTGTGACCCCATGGACTATACAGTCCTTGGAATTCTCTAGGCCAGAATACTGGAGTGGGTAGCCTTTCTCTTCTCCAGGGGATCTTCCCAACCCAGGGATTGAACTCAGGTCTCCCACACTGCAGGTGGATTCTTTACCAGTTGAGCCTCAAGGGAAGCCCTAAAACAGTCTTGGGATATGGTTAATGGACTATCCTAATCACCTATAAGTGCCATGGAATAAAATGTTAGTCCATGATCTTGAAAAACATGAATAATTCAAATAACAGACCAGAAGGCAGGGCAGGGCACAACCTTCAAAAGAATGACACAACTTTGAGGACACAACATAAAGTGGTTAGAAACAATTAAGTCTAAGATGCTGGATGAGTCAAATTCCACTAGACCTTAAGCCTCAGTATACTCTTACTGTAACACATCAGCACTTGCTAAATGACACACCCGCAGGCTCTAGGACAGTTCCAAGGCTGACCATCAAAGGTCAAAAAGTGGGTGGTGGCCCAGTTCCTGTAAGTCCCTGCCCTTTTCCCCCAATTTTTGGAATAATCCTCCCACTCATTAGCCTATGAAGCTATCCACCCCTATAAAAACTGACAAACCCATTCAGTGGGGCCTTCTGAGATGGAGTGTGTATCTCCCTGAACAAACCTTTTCCCACTTTACTATGGCTTGCTCTTGGATTCTTTCCTGCTTTCGTGAAGCCAGGAACCCACTCTGCAGTCGTCCCAGGGACTCGCCTGAGACCTGAAATATGACCATCCTCTGTCACTCCACTCTTTCCTGCAACAGTTTCACAGACTCATGGTCTGGTTGGCTCCATGCCTCCCCGCCACTCTTTTTCTCTGTAATGATAATAATACCTGTAACTGGAGAACCAGAGAAAGAAGAAATTTTAAAAGGAAGGGTCTTCAATACAATGGGAGTATTTCATAGTCTTCTCTTTCTATATCACATTCTTCTGCCCTTAAGAAAGTGTCATTTTCCTGGATAGATAGAATTATGCCCCCAACCCTTTGCCAGAGCCTAAATATTCATATACAATCCTAACAGGCTGCTCTTGGGTCCAGCATGAGTTTTATCCTCCTCTCTAGAAAGCCTTTGTATGCTTTCACTTGAACACTGAGTCTGGTGATGATGGGGAGGATGATATGGGTTATTTTGCTTCACAGAGGTGTCATAAGGATAAATGAAATGATATTCATACAGCACTTTAGGATGTTCTTACAAAATGCACCTTTGTAAATATGACATATTCTAAAAGACCAGCGACTGCAATTTCTATTTTAAATAGAAATTGCTGACAACAATTTCAACCTGGGAAAGTAAACACATCAGCTTGAAATTGAAGTGCACTTTGCCAAGTAGCAGCAAGCTGATCACCTATCTGGGTCCTTACTGCAAATAAAGTTAAATGTTCACATAGATCGTTGTGTACAATTCATCCTGCTCTGCTGTTTGGAAGTATCCAAAGCCAGTAGCCTGGTCCTGTGTTCTTTGTGATCCAGGAACATCTAGAGGTGTGTCTTGGTCTTAGAACCTCCAAGAGCATTGCTGTCTATTTCAAGAAAACTATGATTAGAGACATCTTGAGAATACTGAACTGTAGCAGGGTCCAAGCTATGGGGGCACGTTAAGAGCAAACCAGTCAATCTTAAAGGAAATCAACCCTGAATATTTGTTAGAAGGACTCATGCTGAAGCTGAAGCTCCAATATTTTGGTCACCTGATATGAAGAGCTGACTCACTGGGAAAGACCCTAATGATGGGAAAGATTGAAGGCAAAGGAGAAGGAGGCAACAGAGGATGAGATGGTTCGATGGCATCACTGATTCAATGGACATGAGTTTGAGCAAGCTCCAGGAGACAGTGAAGGACCGAGAAGCCTGGCGTGCTGCATTTTGTGGGGTTGCAAAGAGCCAGACACGACTGAGCGACTGAACAAAAACAACAAAACCATCCTACTGAGGTTACTCTAAATCCAGATAAAACTCTGGAAAATATTCAGTCCGGAGACAGGAGCAAAACTCTCATCCTTCAGGTGGCCCTGGTCTGAGAACGAGGCCATGTCCTGGAACATGTTTGGTGATCTTTGTATGCAAACACTAAATGTCACCCAGATAGAGTGTACCAGAGGATGTCCTAACACTGTCCCAGGGCACTGATGTGTTTTATCCTCTATCAAGCCAAGGGTAGCTGGGGACTACCAGAGATCACTAAGTTGGCATCCCAGGTACAGAGGACAATAACCTGGCAGCAGTGACGCTCGCTTGAGTTGATGTGAAGCTTTGCTGTCACGTCAGAGGGCCAAGCTAGCAAATGCAACAGGGAGAACTGGGAAGAGGATTAGTCTTGAAGATCACATCCCTGGGAGAGACCTCAGGCCACTATGCAGGTGGGACCTGGCTCTCAAGTAACATAGAGTAAGTTTCATGGACTCAGCAATGGAAACACAGGAATTTAAGTAAGAGAGAGAGGAAGTGAAAATCAAAGTGTTAGTAGCTCAGTCTTGCCCGACTCTTCTCGACCCCATGGACTGTAGCCCACCAGGCTCCTCTGTCCATGGAATTCTCCAGGCAAGAATATTAGAGTGGGGTGCCCTACCCTTCTCCAGGAGATCTGCCTGACCCAGGGATTGAACCCGGGTCGCCTGCAGAGCAGGTGGACTCCTTAACATCTGAGCCACCAATGGCTTCTTCACAGCAACAGCTTGGCAAGCTGCGTGTGTGCTTGCTTGCTTAGAGATGCACTCTCTGCTCTGCATTGTGGACCTCCTCAGGCCCCATTGCCTTCCTGATCTAAACCTGTAATGAGATATCTATTTAGAAATGCACAGAAAAAGGAATTTGTGGTGACCCAGTGGTTGGGACTTGGTGATCTCACTACCAGGACCTGTATTCCACTCCTGGTGAGGGAACTGGGATCCCTCAGGCTGCATGGCGGGGCAAAACACAAAAATGCACAGAAGAAAAATACAATCTAAAAATAGTCGGTGATTTCACTACTGCTTGGTGACACATATATTAATACACCAAATAATGCCTCAAAAATAATGTGCTTGCTTTTAGAACTTTGAGCTTCAAATTTGGAGATTTTGACATTTGTTTTCGTATCTGATCTTAAGTAACTTCAGAGAAGGTGTTAGCATTTTGATGCTTCTATGTCTGTGTTTGCAGAATGAGGGAAATTGTGTGATATGTTCCCTGTGCAAAAGGCAGCAGAAAGGCATTGTTTGTTTTGCCATTATTTTATGTTTATCATTAAAAAGTCTGAGAGTTTCCTCTTATTTGGTTTGTAAATCCATTCCACAAATATTTATGTTTAGAATCTTTGCAGATTTTTCTCCTTTTTAAGAACAGGAAGATAAACAAAACATGAGGAGAAAAGAAAGAACATTTATTGCCCATTAACTCTCCTGCTAGGTGCTTTATCTATATTTGACTGTCATGACAACCTTGTGAAGTATTATTAACCATAACATGTTTCACTAGGGAGTAAAAAGGTCACTTGCTCCTCAATTGATATAGCATGAGATTTTTATACAATTCTTAAAAGTCGCAACAAAATCATACCTTCCTTATGATTTTTGAGAACTCACATATGCCAGGTAGTAGCCTTGCTCCTTGACTACTGTGTTCTGTCAACTTAGAAACAGACCTATAACTGTGGTTAGGTAATTTACTCAAATGGTGGATGTGGAGTTTGAAGGCTCCAGGTTTTCACTCTCTTGCATTCTTGTGTTTTAAAGTAAGGCAATTCAAATGGGTGATTCATCTGTAATCACCACTTAGCCTTCAAAATAAATCTTCAGGTATATGACTAAAATGATCATGAGAAAGTCATAAAGCATGAAAATGGAATCATTTAAAGCATGTTTATTCTTTTCTTCTTTATTGTTTTTAGAGTGTTTGGTTTTAGGACATTCAACAAGTGGGAATAACACGATATCAGGTGAACAGACTCCAGCTGTTTGCAATGTGGTATCAAGAGAGAAGGCATATGATTTTAAGAAGAATAGAGTGAGGGGAAAATCGACTGTTTACAAAGTACTTTTTTATTAGCTTTCCTCATGTTCTTCTAGAAAGCAATGCAAAAACTAATTTACAATATGTCATTTGTGGTTCATGCATGTCTGACTCTTTGTGACCCCTTGGAATGTAGCCCGACGGGTTCCTCTGTCCATGGGATTTTCCAAACAAGAATATTGGAATGGGTTGCCATTTCCATCTCCTTTTGTGGTTCATTATTTTTTAAAGCACCAAGGTTTATACTTTGCTTTCTTGGGCTAGCTAGTCAGTGGGTTTGGGCAAGCTTCCTGTAACACATATCTCAAGTATAGGGACCCAAGCTGGGAAGAGATCAAAGTATTTGTCAGACATTCCTAGCTCTTTTTAAAAATTTTTTAAAATTTATTTTTCAAAAACAAGAGCAACAAAAAACTTCATTGCTAAAAAAAATGTTAACCATCATCTGAAACTTCAGTGAGTTTTAATTTTTTTGCTGGTGGAGGGTATGCCTTGATGTTGATGGCAGTTGACTGCTCAGATGGTGGTTACTATAGGTTGAGATGACTGACAATTTCTTAAAAACGAGACAATAATGAAGCTTGCTGCATCAATTGACTTTCTTTCATGAACAATTTCTCTGTAGTATGCAATTCTGTTTGATAAAATTTTATCCACAGTGGAACTTCTTTTAAAATTGGAGTCAATCCCCTGTAACCTGCTATTTTATCAATAAAATTTATGCAACAGTCTAAGATATTTCTAGCTTTTCATGAGGCTAACCCAGTAAAGACATGACACATAACCAGGGGAAATGAAGATTTTTCTCTTTGAGAAAATCCAGTCTTCTGGCAAGTCCATCAAAGCAGAGAACCAGGAAGAGCTTTTTAAAAAGATACTTCAGTTTAAAACGCAGATGACAAATTTAGTCCTAGAGCCCTCTGGGGATTTGGTTGCCAAACACTGATATATTGCAGAAACATTTATTTTGTAAGTGATGTTAATGATATTCTCAGAGCTCTGTGCTTGTTGTTTAACACTGCTATCATTTATTGATGACTAATGGCCAATAACAGAGCCCCTTGCCTTACTTCAGCTTCCAGTCAGTATTTATGGATTAGGTCCATTAGTCTCCTTTTGAAAGCTGCTGGGACAATGCAGCTGGCACCCAGCTGAAGAAGAGACGCAAAAAATATCTGCCACTCAAGGTAAAACAAAGAAGAGAACTTGTAAGGAAGACATGCTATTGTCGCCACAAAGAAACACTTAAATTAAGTAATATTATGACCTAATTAATATTCCTAAATATCTAGTAGCTTGGCTTATCTTTTTATTCTTGTTTCTGTCTCTAAAGGACTCCATATTCTCCATCATAGCTCCATAAAGGACTATGAGAGTGCAGTGATTGAGATCACTTTAAGGAAAATAAAAGTTCGGGCACTTAAGAATGTTGAAATGAAAGAATGATAAGAAAATTTAATTATTGGAAGTACATGGTAAAAGCAAGATGGCACATGTGTGCTGTGCTTAGTCGCTCAACCATGTCCAACTCTTTGTGACCCCATGGAGTGTAGCCCGCCAGGCTCCTCTGTCCATGGGATTCTCTAGGCAAGAATCCTGGAGTGAGTTGCCATGCCCTCCTCCGGAGGAATCGTCCCAACCAGGGGTCGAACCCAGGTCTCCCACATCGCAGGTGAATCCTTTACCTTCTGAGCTACCAGGGAAGCCCAAGATGGCATGTAGTTCAGAGAAAAACACATCAAAAAGTTACAGTAATTAAGACACTTGAAATCATTTTGTTAATTTGTTTACAACGTAAGGAAAGAGGAAAAATATTAGTGGGGTTTTCCCCTTCTCTAATCATAATCTGAAGATATATTTGAGTTATCAAACTACCGTTACATTACATTCTTTGTGTAGCCAGCACAGGTACACTTAAGAATTGACTTTTATCTTTTAAAGGAACTTCTAAAGACTTATCTTCCAATTGTTTAGGCAACTCTAAACCCCTGAAGGCTTTATACATTCTTTCCCCAAATTGAATTCTGTGTCATAAAAATCTTCACCATTGGGTTTCTTTGGTGGCTCACTGGTAAAGAATTCTCTTGTTAATGCAAGAGATGCAGATTCAGTCTCTGGGTGGGGAAGATCCCCTGGAGAAGGAAATGGCAACCCTCTCCGCTATTCTTGCCTGGGAAATCCCATGGACAGAGGAGCCTGGTAGGCTACAGTGTCCACAGGATCCCAAAGAATTTGACACAACTTAGCAAGTAAACAACAAACATCTTCACCATTAAAATAGCTTCCTGGGATTGTATGTCTTGGCACAGTGTACCTGGGGGAAAGTACAGCTTGATTAAGAGCTGCAACTTTTTGTCCCAGCTCTGTCTCCATGCTGTGAATTTCAAGAGGGGTACAATTGGTTCTTGTTGGTATAATTAGAATGTTGTACTAGAATTATTTTTAGTTTTAAAATTTCATTTTAGTTTTGAAGATGAATCTGGCCTCTTTACCCCAACACCAAATCAAATCTTAGAGACAGAGTTTTGGTATGAAATAGAAAAAAACAGTCTTATTGCTTTGCCAGACAAAGAGGGACACAGCAAGTTAATGCTCTCAAAACTGTGTGTCCCCATCTGGAAGGGGCAGTGAGAAGTTTTATAATAATGGTTCAAAGAGGGCATGATCAGTTCCTGGAAATTCTTCTTTTTTTGACCAAGTTAAAGCATTTAATCTTATCTTTCCACTATAATTGGGTTTCCCTGGTGGCTCAGCTGGTAAAGAATCCGCCTGCAATGTGGGAGATCTGGGTTCGATCCCTGGGTTGGGACGATCCGCTGGAGAAGGGAATGGCTACCCACTCCAGTATTCTGGCCTGGAGAATTCCATGGACTGAGTCCCTGAAGTCATGGAATCAGACACGACTGACTTTCACTCTCTACTATAATTAAGTTAATTACCTATACATAATCAGCATATGCATTGGAGAAGGAAATAGCAACCCACTCCAGTGTTTTGCCTGGAGAATCCCAGGGACGGGGGAGCCTGGTGGGCTGCCGTCTGTGTGGTCGCTCAGAGTTGGACACGACTGAAGCGATGCAGCAGCAATCAGTATGTATATATATATATTGCTTTTCTTTAAAAAAAAAATTAGTGGAGTATAGTTGATTTACCAAAGTGTTAGTTTCAGGTGTACAGCAAAGTGAATCAGTTATACACGTACATATGTGTACTCAGTCCTCTCCCACTTTTTATGACCCCATGGACTGTAGCTCGCCAGGCTCTGCTGTCTATGGGATTTTTCAGGCAGGAATACTGGAGTGGGTTGCCATTTCCTCCCTCAAGGGATCTTCCCAACCCAGGGATCAAACCCACACCTGCTGCATGGCAGGTGGATTCTTTAACCACTGAGCCATCAGGGAAGCCATATACATATATCCACTCTCTTTTTAAGGTTCTTTCCCCACCTAGGCCATTATAATTGAGTAGAGTTCCCTGTGCTATCTGGACTTTCCAGGTGGCACTCCTGGTAAAGAACCTGCCTGCCAATACAGGAGGTGTAAAAGATGCTGGTTCAGTCCCTGGGTTGGGAAGATCCCCTGGAGGAGGGCATGGCGTTCACTCCAGTATTCTTGCCTGGAGAATCCCATGGACAGAGGACCCTGGCTATACTCGTTAAGCCTTCTTCTGATTGGTTTGTGATGACATAAGAGGGAGTCAGCATCATCACCTTTCTGGTTTCAACTGGTCTGGGGTCTGGATGCTTAAGGGAAGCATGCAATTAACTCATCCCAGCTGGTGAGGGGTTTAGTATCCACAGAACAGCTCAAAGGTATTGTTGTGTGTATCTCTTGAGGGAGAACAAGGACCTTGCCCCAGTGCAGCACTATTGCTTCTCTCTTTTCTTTTAATTTATTTTTATGAAGGATAATTGCTTTACAGTGTTGGGTTGGTTTCTGCCATATATCAACACAAATCAGTCATAGGTACACATATGTCCTTACCCTCTTGAACCTCCTCTCTTGTCTTCTCCCTTCCCTGATTAGCAACTGTTTGAACCTGCCCTGGGAACTCAGGGAAGTGGAGGTTGAATGAAGCCGATTTCCTGTAATCAATAAATGGGGGACAGGGCTTCCGTGGTGCCCCAGGGGTTGGGAACTGGCCTGCCAATGCAGGCGACACGGTTCAATCCCAGGCCTGGGAAGATCCCCCGTGTTGTGAGGCAGCTAAGCCCGGTAGCACAGCTAGTGAAGCCCGAACAAACACGAGCCCGTGCCCTGCAGCGGATGAAGCCGTTGCAGTGAGAAGCCCACACACCACAACTAGAGAGTGGCCTCTACTTGTTGTAACCAAGAAAAAAAAAAAAGGAAAAGAAATGGGATATACAGAAAGGCTTACGTGCCCAGGAGCCCCATAGGGTTCTGCTGTGTCAGTCTCACCTTCAGTTTTAAATATCTAAAATCCCAGGAAGATGGTGACACACCCAAATAGGGTCAATTTCGAACAAATTTTTTTAGGTAAGCACTCATGGAAGAAACATGTGAATTTTTCAACCAGAAAAGAATGCTTGGACCAGGCAAGTCTAACTAGTCACCTTATGGGAGTTATTTCTGCCTACTTCAATACACCTCCTCACACTGGTTTTCCTCTGTGCTATTTTAAATTGTCCTAGCTCTCCTTCTTTCCTTCAGCCATTGTCTGCTGAATCCTTTTTGTTTCCTTGATCTTTTTTGATTTTCTTTCCTTTGTACTTTTTCTACATTCCAGAAAGGAACAAAAGTTATGTCATGATATCTGCTGACTTCCCAAGGACATAAGATTCTAGATGCAAGGACTAGACTGAATTGATACCATCTTTGGCTTCTGGTCTTTATATTGTTGGGAAAGTGCTGCAGGCAAATTTGCCAGGGAGACCTGGGTTTGGTCCCTGAGTTAGGAGGCTCCCCTGATGGGAATGGCAACCGAGTCCAGCCAGTATCCTTGCCTCCTCTCCACGGTCAGAGGAGCCTGGCAGGCTACAATTCATGGGGTCACAAAGAATCAAACACGACTGAGCAACTAACATGCCCTAGTAAAGCTTGTATGCTGCATCCAAAAGTAGATCTGGAGAGTTACCTTAAGTGTGTGTGTGTGTATGCTTAGTTGCTAAGTCGTGTCCCACTCTTTGCGACCCCATGGAGTATAGCCCTCCAGGCTCCTCTGTCCATAGAATTTTCCAGGCAAGCATGTTGGAGTGGGTTGCCATTTCCTACTCCAGGGGATCTTCCTGACCCAGGGAGCGAATGCATGTCTTTTGTATCTGCTGCTGATTCCTTACCACTGAGGCACCTGGGAAGCCCTCTCTTAGGGTAGGAGGGACTTACAAGTCAACCAGGAAGATTAAAAACTGTAACTTTTTCTTATCTAAGGTCATACAGTATGGGGAGGGAGAGGGAAGCAAATTTTTTTTTATTTTCTTTTACAGGGACAAACCTCTGGAACAGGCCAGATAATAAATATTTTTGGCTTTGCTGGGTAAGATCATACTACTGAACTTTGTAGCAAAAACAAACAAAGTTTGTTTGTTGTAATATCAAACAAAGAGGCAGAGCTGTGGCTAGATTTCAATAGGCTTTATGTATAAGCACAGTATTTGTTTTATTTATTGAAAAAAAGGGTGCTTTGGGTTGCCCACTCTGGGTATAAGGGAAATACTAGGTTAGAAATTTGGAGATGTGAATTTAAGAACTCTGCTTTGATAAACTGAACAGATTAGGAAATGACATCAGATTTCCCTGGTGGCTCAGGTGGTAAATAATTTTCCTGCAATGCAAGAGACCTGGGTTCGATCCCTGAGTCAGGAAGATCCCCTGGAGATGGGAATGGCAACTCACTCCAGGATTCTTGCCTGGAGAATTCCACGGACAGAGGAGCCTGGCTGGCTATAGTCCATGGTCGGGTATATTTGAGTAACGCTTTCACTTGTCTATTCAGTCCTTTGTTTCTAGGAAAGCACAAGAACGAAGTGACACTTTCCTTGGAGAATGGTAGTGGCGCTTGTTTTCTCCCTCAGTGTTCAAGAGTTTCAACGCGAGGCCCAGGGTCACTTAAGAGTTCATGAGTCAGCCTCACGAATGATACTAGGAGATGCAGTGTATTCAAAAATAATATCTATAGATGTTTGACCTGTGTGGACTTAAAGGTCTTTAGACACAGCTTCTTGCCACCAAGGTCACCCTTTTTCTTCCTCCAAATCTAATACATCGGATTTACCAAGACAGGTGGGCCAATCACAGCAGCAAATTCCAGTCTTAGTTTCCTCCTTAATAATTTATTGCTTTTCTGCAAATCTGTCAAGGAAGAAAGGTATATGAGGAACTGTCAGTCACGCTGGCCAGGTAGCAGGAGAGCCTTCAAGGTACAACAAAACATATGGGTTCTGAAGATACAGGAAGGTCACTTGGGATAAATGTTTTCCAAGAACTTGCTGTAGAAGACAGCTGGAAAAAACCACCAGGGCCACAGTTGCACTGAAGGAGCATACAGGTAGCTGCAGATGAATGTTCAGAAATCCTTCATTATCTCAAGTGTGGCATGAAATGTTTTAGAAGGACTAACGAGGAACTAGATCAGAACAGATGAACAGAAGCAAGTGATGAAAAGCAGTATTTTATTTGGAATTGATAACCTCACAAAAAACATGTAGAAAAATACAACCAAAACAAGAAAATCCATCACCAGTGATTCAGTTTCTACCAGACGTAAGCTCAAGAATGACTGTATGAATGCAAAACAATCAATTAAGCATTAGTGAAGGCTAGTATTTTTTTTTTTTTTCCTTTGGTTGTGCTGGCTGTAGGACTTTAGTTTTCCCACAAGGGATTGAACTGGTGCCCTCCACAGTGAGAGCGCAGAGTCCTAACCACTGGACTGCCATGGAATTCCCAGGAATTCATTTTTGATCACTCATTAGATCAAGAGATGACAGCTTTCAAGGTTTCAAAAATGCATGGCACATTAATTAAGATTAGGCCTGCCTATGTTGAGCGAAAAAATACACACAACCTAAAAACTGAAAGCTATGTTTTATCCGGCAGAAATTTTTAGGACTTAAGCTAAGGAGGCAGCACCTAAAGTAAGCCTGGGAGTAGTGGGAGTAGCGCTTGGAGGAGGTGGGTTGTGGGGAGAAGCCAGGTTATAAAGAAGTTTTACAACAAAGAGCAGGTGGTCTGAACCTCAGAAGGATTTTTTTGTGAGTTCAAGAAAACCAGATATCCCGAGTTAAAGAATTTAGCGCTTTTCTGTGTAGGGAAGTTGGAAAAGTCCGGACTCACTGAAACCATTCCTTTGATATCCATCTCAGCTATCTGGGCCCGGCATCCTGTTTTCACTTTGAGTTCCTCAGGCTTATCATAGGCAGTGGCTACAATCTGCTGGCTGCTAAATAGCAGGTATACGCTTCCTCCCTGAGCTCCCTCCGGGCTCACTGGCTCACGTTGGAGGGCTGTAACCGCTGATGACTGTGATATCTTTGTTTACTAGAATGGCAGGAAATATTCCACTTCTCAATTGTAAGCAACAGAAAACTCACTATAACGGTCATGACCAAGATAGAAGTTTGTTTTTCCAGTACAGACATACGATCTGGAAGTAGGCAGTCTAAAGAAACTACGGCAGCTGCAGGAAGCCCCTGTCTTGCTGCTCAGCCAGTCTTTAAGCCTTTACATCTGCATTGCCACCATCAAGAAGAGTATAAAGAAGTGAATATTCTCTTCCTTTAAGAATCATCCTAGAAATCAGGTGCTTCCAACTACCTTCTACGCCTGGAACCTAGTCATATACCCATTTACTAGCTGCAAAGGAGGCTGTAATCTTTATTTAGTGGCCCTGTGCCTATGAGAATCCGGAGTTTTGCCACTAAGACTGGGTCCAACCACCCCTTCCATAATAATTCCACAGACTTCACATTAATCAATGAAGTCTATGAAAACTGCAGCTTTGAAGAGCTCCATGAGCCTAGTGAAGAGCACATAGGTCTCCACACCAGAGGCTTAGATCTCTGAATTTCTTTTTCTTTTTTTAAAACTTTATTATTTATGTATTTTTGGCTGTGCTGGGTCTTTGTTGCTGCACATGGGCTTTCTCTCTGTGGGGGGCTTCTCATCACACTGGCTGCTCTTGTTATGGAGTGTGGGCTCCCAGGCACAAGGGCTTGGTAGTTGTGGCACCTGGGCTTAGCTGCCCTGAGGCGTGTGGGATCTTCTTGGACCAGGTTACAAACCTTTGTCCTCTGTACTGGCAGCCGGGCTCAACCACTGGACCACCAGAGAAATCCTCTAATTTCTTTTAGATCTTTGCTCTTTTTTAATTGGACTTATAATTCCAGTTGCTGTCCCATCTTAGATGTTCAGAGACAAAGCTATGTGTAATTTTCTAGGAGGAGAAAAAAAGTGCCCTCTGGAGAATTTTAATATGTTTGGCATTTCTCTCAGGAATATGAAGTGGACAACCATTCTGTAAATGATCTATCACCTGCCCTACAGGAATGCAGGCAGCTATCTTTTCCCTGGAAACCAATATTTTTTAAAAGTTACATGGTAATTACATATGTATATTTCTGGTAATATGGTGAAGTTATATATTTATTTTAAGCAACAAAATCCATACTATTATTCATATTACTTTCCACACAAACGTGCTTCTGAATTTTCCCTTTTTATCTCAGTCCTTTCTTGGTAAAGGGGCCAAGTTCTGTCTTTGTTTTCAGCATAGCTAGTTTTTCCAAGTGCTTCTATGATATTGCTATTCAGAGTGGTGGGTTTATTTCTTTTACTCTAGCTATCCGTCATCATTTATTAATGACACAGATTGTGTGCTGAAGAGTTGTCAACATGAGCATTTTTCTGTATTTACAGGTATAAGAACTGCACTGATGTAGATTTGTCATCTAATAACACGAAATGATCCCTCTCTTTCGGCTGCATTTCCTTCCATTATTTACTCTTCCTCCCAACTGCTTATCACCCACTGCTGTTGACTCTCCTCTCTGTCCTTAATTTCCTGAGATGGATTTCCACTTAAGAGACTGAGAAACTATTAGATGGAGAGTTTTCACAAACCACCAGAGCAGAAGGTCTTCGGCAAAGAGATATATCCGCCCACTATGGATTCAAGAAAGACAGAGGCATTATGTCTTCACCTGAGGAACCCAGAGCCTATCAGTGTGAAGAGCGCAGAAATGCATTTGAATTGAGGGACTCTACAAGCACAATCTCATTAACACAAAGATAATAGGAGCTAAGAGCCTAAATTCCCCTGCCCTAAAAACAGAAGTGGTTATACTTCTAGTCTAATGTAAAACACGACCTCCTATATTTGAGTTGCAATTTTCATAACTGTTTAATTTTAGTCTGATTTGTTCTAAGGAAAGCAAAGAAGAAAATAATACTCCTATTTCCATAGAGCATTTTAGCAACGGTCAGAGAAGTGGACTACCAGGTATTTATATAGAAATTAGCTAGTTAGCTATGATATATTTTCAAATTATGCATATATTGGTAGTTTTCTGCTGTAATTGGCAAGGCCACTATATATCTCTATCTTTGCTCTATTTAGAATACTGTACAGGAAAATAAGACAGCATTTCCTTTCATGGGAACATTTTGGAGCTAACAATATTCACCAGTGTAAACGTATTTTCTGATCAAAACAGTTGCTCTCGTATATATGTTTGTTGGAAGATTACATGATATGTTGAAGATTATGTTATTATGGATTTGTTTTCATTTAATTTGTAATTACTTCCAATGTTTAAAAGAATACATATGACTTCTCAAAAGAAAAATATAAAATAATATTACCATACCCTATATACTTTTCACCAATTATTCATCAGTGATAAATTACATGGATTGATTACTGAACTGAATATTACCAACTAAACTGTTACTATGCATTGCCAGGTGCCTTTTTATTAAATTTTATTGTATAGAATACATAAAGCCAGAGTTGAGTGGGGCCATATTTCTGGAAAGAGGGTGAGATTTCCAGATGGTAGCTCAATGCTAAAGAATCTGCCTGCAATGCTAGAGACCCAGGTTTCCTGGGTCAGGAAGATCCCCTGGAGAAGGGCATGTCAACCCATGCCAGTAATCTTGCCTAGAGAATCCCATGGACAGAGGAGCCTGGAGGGCTACAGTCCATGGGGTCGCAAAGAGTTGGCATGACCGAGCGACAAACACACACAAACACACACCTGCCTCATAGTCCCTTATTTAAAGGCTTTTTTTTTTTTCTGTTCATGCTGTCTCTCTGGGAAATCTTATCCAATCGTGTGGCTGTAAAGACTCCTATGACTCCTACATTTTTGTCTGTCTCTAGCCTTGATCTCCCTCTGTGAACTGCTTAGTCACCTGCCTGATCTCCACCTAAATTTCTTTCCTATTTCTTTTTTTGGGGGGTGGGGGTGGTGGTTGTTGTACAGCTTGTGAAATTTTAGTTCCCCTACCAGGGATTCAATCCCAGGCCCTGGCAGAGAAAATGCCAAGTCTTAACCACTAGACCGCCAAGACAGTCCCTCCACCTGTATCTCTAACAAACCCTCTTCAAGCTGTCTCAAAATATATTTTGGTTTTCCTAACTAAATCTGCTCTTCCCTATCCTTTTCATCTTTGTAAATTGATACCAACATTCACCCAAATAGTTTGTGTGTTAGTCGCATGAAATGCAAGAAATGTGGGTTTGATCCCTGGGTGGGGAAGATCCCCTGGAGGAAGGCATGGCAACCCACTCCAGTATTCTTGCCTGGAGAATCCCTTCGACAGAGGAACCTGGCAGGCTACTGGGCTACTCTGTTGTTGCAAAGAATCAGACACGACTTAGCAACTAAACAACAAAAACAAAACATTTCCTATAGCTTCCTGCCACACTTAAACAAAATCTAAACTTTATTACCTGGTCTACAAATACCTCTATGATCTGGATGCTGGGGCCCCTGCCTCCTCTGGCTCCCCAGCACAGTGAATTACAGTCCTTTGGCCTTCCTTCCTTTAACACGCTGTAGTAGGTAGAATAATGCCCCCTAAAGATGGCCACATTCTAATCCCCAGAACCTGTGACTATGTTACTGTGACTAAGTTAAGAATTAAATCAAGATAGGAACATTACCCTGGATTAGCTGGGTGTGCCCACTGGAATCAGAAGGGTCTCTGTAAGTAAAAGGAAGCAGTGCCAGAATGATTCATCTTGAGAAAGACTGGAGGGACCACTGTGGACTCTGAAGATGAAGGGAACCTGAAGCCAAGGAATGTAGGAAACCCGTAGAAGCAGGAAGAGGAAATACATTCTCCTCTAGAAACCCGGAGAGGAATGCAGACCTGTGGACATATTGATTTTAGCCCAATGAGAACCATTTTGGACTTCTGAACCCCTAAACTATGAGGTACTAAATTTATGTTGTTTTAAGCCATTGAGTTAATTTGTTACAGAAGCAATAGGAGACTCATACACATGTCAAGATCATTCCCATCTTAGGGCCTTTACAAAGGCTGTTCACCAGTTGCTTCTTCTGCCTGGAGAGCTCATCTCCCAAATATAGGCATTCTGAACATCCCTCTATCATTTGGATCTGTTTAAACTGCACCCGTTCATAAAGGCCTTCTCCAGTCACTCAAAGTAGTTTCCTGGTTACTCTCTATCACTGGTTGGACCTGTTATATTATCATCATGGTACTTACGTTACTTTTCTTTTTTATGTCTTTGGAACACACAAGGAAAGCAGAAACCTTGTCTGTCACTTTTCCTTGTAACAATCCATATCTAGAATAATGCCTAGCACAAAGAAGCTCAATAAACATTTTTTGGAATAAATGAATGAGTATTTTTTCCATGGAAAGCAATGGACATACACTATGCCACTGAATCTTTTTAACAGCCTGATGGGATAGGTTCCTATTACGGTTTTATTAGACATAAAGTCCATGAGAACAACTTCTATTGGTATGTTAGTTGCTCAGTGGTGTCCAACTCTTTACAATCCCATAGACGGTAGCCTGCCAGGCTCTTCTGTCCATGGAATTCTCTGCAAAAATACTTGAGTGGGTTGCCTTTTCCTTCTCCAGGGGATGACAAATGTCTTTATAGGAGACAAATAGAAGAGTAGCCACCAATGTGAAAATAGATGCAGACTGGAGTGCTATGGCCATTAGCCAAGGAAGCCAAGTAATGAGAACAACCAAGTGGCTATCAGAGACATGGAAGGATTTTCTCCTCACAAGCTCCAAAGGAAATGTGGCCTTGGCAACATCCTGATTTTGGCCTTCTGGCTTCCATTTTGAGGTATATATTGCAGTATCCACGGGAACCTGATGCAGAATTCACAGTGCTTTGTGTTCTTTCCTTTAAGTAACCACTACAACTAAAAATCATTTCCAGTGAGTAGGATTCTGCCGTAAACAGATCAGAGAGTGCTTGGTAAATGAGATCTCAGTATTTTCCTGATTTATTTATGGCTCAGACGGCAAAGAGTCTGCCGACAACGTGGGAGACCTGGGTTCGATCCCTGGGTCGGGAAGATCTCCTGGAGAAGGAAATGGCAACCCACTCCAGTACTCTCGCCTGGAAAATCCTCTGGACAGGGGAGCCTGGTGGGCTACATTCCACGGGGTCACAAAGAGTCGGACGCGCCTGAGTGACTTCACTTTCATAAGAGAAGAAGTTGATGTCCCTTCAGGGTCTACGGGTAGGAAGTCCATTCGTGAAACTACTGACGGCACCGTCAGAAAACACTTAGAGGGAGAAGCGGGGACGCAGAGAGTCTAGCACGCGGGGCCACGGAAGGCGGGACCGCGCCCCGACCCGGCCCCTCGCCCTTTTCCTCGGGGACCCTGACCCTCTCCTGCAGATGGCCGGGCCGGGTCGGGGGCGAGCGACGGCGTGCGCTCCTCGGAGGGCCAGCTCGGACGCGCTCCGACCGCCGTCGGCGGGGCCGAGGGGCAGGGAGGGGGCGCGAGCCGGGCCTCCGGGGGCCGCGCCGGGGGAGGGAAGGGGGCTGGGGCCGAGGGCCCTCCCGGGGCGACCGACCTGGGGCTCGGCGGGCCCTCCCTCTGTCTGTGGGCAAACGCTCGGCGCCCACTCCTCAGCCCACTCGCGGGGCTGCAGCTCCCCCGCCGGGGCGCAGCTCTCCCGAGGCCGCCGGGCCCGCCGACTCCCGACGCGCCGGGAGCCCCGACTCCGCGCGCGGCCTCGCTGCCCCCGCGCACACGTCAGCGCCCGCGTCGAGGCGGCGTCGTAAAGTCGCGAAGAGGCTCGCCGCCCACAGCCCTGCGCCCCGCCGCTCCCGCTGCCGGCCCAGAAATCCCCGACCCAAGAGCACCCTGACCCTTCCCGCAGGCTCAAGGCGAGTCAGAAGAGAATCTTTCCGTAGATGCACTCCGGCAGGGCCGGTTGCTGTGCCTACAGGGCGGGTTTGTTGGAACCCTTGATAGAACAAGTAGGCTGTGGCGCCTCACGTTACTCCCCGTCCCTGTCACTTTTAAGGTGCCTCAGGTCTCGACTGCGGCGCGTTTGTCAGCCCTGCCCGGCAGCCAGCTTTCCTTTCCTAATCGCCAGCGCCGGCCGGTTTCGCCCGAACGTTCGCTTTTGAGCGTTTGCGCTAGGGAGGCGCGGCTGGAGCGGCTGTCTCGCGGGCGCTCCTATTAGGGGCCGTACGGTAGTGATGGCGGCGCTCTGTGAGACTTTCCTGTCACTGGATACTACTACTCCCAGCCCTCCTCAAAGCCGCCGGAGCAACCCCCCTGGTCTTTAATTTACAAGTAGCGATTTGACTTGCCCCGCTGCATGTCAGGTGGGAGCTTGGAAAGTGTGGAGAAGCCCCGGCGATTAAGCGATCGCAGCTTAAGAAGAAAAAAAGCCAAGCAGATAAACAAAACCCACCCACCCTAACCAACATGAGGCTGCTGGAGAGAATGAGGAAAGAATGGTTCATGGTCGGAATAGTGCTGGCGATCGCCGGAGCAAAGCTGGAGCCGTCCATAGGCGCGAATGGGGGTAAGTGCTCCCCCTCTGCTCGCTCCGCCGCGGTTCCCACTGGAGAACCGGCTTTCGAGTCCTGGGCAGGAGAGGGAGAGGGAGACGGGAGCGGGGGAGCGTCTGCCTCTCCTAGGGGCACTGACCCGCCCAGCGTGTCTTTTTGGCCTTTTAGCTGATTTTTTTTTTTCAGTTTGCCAGCCCCAGAGAGGATTTATAGTTAGGAAAGAGGCAAGGGAATTTGCACGCAGGTTGCCTTTGCTGCGAACAATCCATGAGAATCCTTAGTGTCAAGGAGTGAGGTTGCTGAGAATGAAACTTGCCCCTCCTGCCTGCCAAGTAGCATCCCATCCCCAAGGACGCTAGGTTGCCCGGAGTTCCTTATCTGTCTCCGAGTGAACCTTGTCCGTTTCCGACACCCCCCTCCCCCACGTTAAAACAGGAACGGCGGGCCGGCGGCCGGGGGAGAAAAAGGGGTTCCCTTTCCTTTTCCAACTCAGATTTGGTGGCCCACAGGCTGGAAAGGGGTGTTTTTCTGCAGTTGCTGCCGCTCCACAAACTCCCAAGCCGACTGACACGTTGCACTGACTGCTTCCGCGTACGGCCGGCACAGTTGCTCCACTTAGCAGTTTCACGGATACGGGCTGTGTTAGACCCTGTGCGCGGTGTATTTTGGCAAGGAAATGTAGGCGGGCTTAAAAATCACCCCCAGATCTCTGAATAGTGGAATCCTTGTCCTGTGTGGATGGGCATTGGTGGAAACGGCTGGAAATATCATGAGCCTTTCCTGTCCCACCACCCCTCCTCCCACCCTTAGACAAGCATGTCCCACTTTTCCTAAATGTTATTGGAATTTCTTTAGTTCATTGTCTGCTTGACCTTGTTTGGCAGTTTTCATGTTTATTGACAGGTTTTACACATCAGCCACACAGGGACAGATAAGGACGGAAGTGGGCACACAATCTTCATGCCAGGGCGAACACTCCGGAGGCTGTTTGAAGTTATTTGGACCTTTTTGTTCAAATATGATGAAAGTGAATGAAATGATCTCTCAGGAGAACAGCGGTTCCTTCTCACCCTCTGCCTTCAATACCTCCATTTAGAGGTAGCTTCAGAAAACATTTAAAAAGAATTTTTTGAACAAAGATAGTGGAGATTAAAACTTTTTTATTTTATGTTCTTTCCTTCTCTGTTCAATTTAGTCCACAATGTGGAGGGTGTGTAGCTGTGAGAGTAAAGCTGTTGGGCTGGTTATCCTGCTGAAGATACCAGTTTCTCCTCTGACATAGTTTCTCTGTGAGCTTTTGGGAAACTTGTGAAGGCTGGTATTCATGTTCTATCCAATCAGTTCCCTTGTCCCTGCAGCTTGCTGGGTAGTAAGAATGTTAGAGAGTATCTTTGTGGTGATCTCAGATGTACATTTCACTAGCTTCACTTGCAGACTTTGTAGCTTATAGTGTTAGGTCTTGGATTTGCTGAGTGTTAAGGCGAAGTTACAGGTGATAATGTGATCCTTTAAGTTGAGATGTGCAGGGACTTGGTTTGGTCAAATTCCTTTTTCTTTTACATTCCTGGGCTGCTCAGTGGGAAGGAGGGTTGTTGACTGCTGAATCATTTCCCCAGGGCTTGCCCCCAGTGACAGGTGTGAGATACATTCTTGCTTGTTCCCTCAGATTCTACTTAGTGAAGTTTTGGGGGTTAGAAATATTGCTTTGTTTTGTATGTTAGAAATATTGCTTCCCATTTTCACTAGTCCCTATTGCCATTAATCTAGAGTTTAATTATAAAAGAGAAGACTATTAAGAGCTGAGAGGGAACTTGAAATCCTTTTAAGCCAACATGCTTCTTTCACAGCTGAAGGTATTAAGACCTGAGGTCAGGTGACTCACCCTAGGTCAAGTTAGTTGGCTAGAAGAGGAAGTACTGGGAACTGGGACTCCACGTTATATCATACCAGTTACAACATCCATACAAATATTCTTGGCAATAAATCATTAAAAATGAATAACCATTATAAAGAAAGGCTCTCTGTAATAAAGATGTTTTCCATACCCTGATTTTTATAGCCCAAAAGAAGCTGAGCAGAATCAGCTAATATTAGACAACTGTGTACTCATGTGATTTTTTTTTTTTTTGAGAGAGATGTCCAAGTATAAAAGTTACTGTTTCTGAAAAAAAAGAAAAAGTTAAACAAATGTTTGGGATTTGTTACACAGGCCATCAGGATAAGTTCTTGATACTTAATTGACCTTCCCACCTGTAAAACTTCTTCAATAAAAACAAACTTCCAAATAGTACCAAATAACACTTTGACTCCATTAGTTAAAACAACAGAAATCTAGGACCCAGGAGAGAAATGGTGGCTGAAAGTGTTCTGGCCTCTTGTGCTCTACACAATGATCTAAAGCACCTCTTTTTGCTTGTCACTTGTAGTCAGAAGTTCCATTTTTGGGTCTACACTGGAATTCATATAGACTTTTAATGCATTCACATTGACTGAGAAATTTTCACTTGAACAGTTTTCTGTTCTCTTCAGCAGAAAGTTTTGATTGTTTTCAATTTGTTAAGAGGTTCCCCTCATCTTTATCTGGATCAATCCCTTAATGACCTCACTTTATTTTGAAGTGTAAGACTTCTACACTTAAAAGTATCACATCCTTGCTGTGACCCCCCCTTTAAAACAATGGGTGAGTTATGTATGGCTGGAAATTTATAGAGGTGGGAACTCTAAAGTGAGAGAAATTGAATGACTTTCCATATGGGAAAAAAGTGGAACAGATACTAGCGTAGATCATTTAATTCTTACTTTTCTGTTCTTTTTACTCAGTTACATTTCATTTTTAAATATATTAAAAAGTTGAAAGTGAAGAGCCACAAGAGATGTAAATGTGCAGATTTTCAGGTGTAGATAACTCTGTTGCATTTTGACCCAGGGGCACCCTGAGCTCTACCCATCTTGAAGTTTACCAGTGTTCAACACTGTGCTATTCATTCTAGGAGAGAAAGGCTTACTTCTTTAGAAGTACAGAGTACGCTTATTTCTACTTGCCTCTTTAACTGAAATTATTGCTATTAATAAGACATACCTTCTAAAAAGGAAATTGCTTCATTTTTTCTTTAAGAAAACATAACCAGAAACATGCCCCTGCATAAACTTAAGAACATTAGCATGAACACCTTAGATGACGTTTAGGAATGAAATTTATTTGATGATAGTAGGTTTTATGAAATAATAGTTCCTTGCATTCTTAAGCATTCCAAATCATTTTCTTTCTCCCCACCCCCATTCCCATATTTTAAAAAATATGAGTTTGAAGTCCCAAAGTTGCTGTTTTTTATGGTCAGTATTTCTTTTGATGTTGCCACCCCATCCCATTTTCACTGATAAACCACATTTTTTTTTTTTTTGCTTTGGTTTAAGGAAAAGTTCGAATTTACATTTCTCCTTTTCTCTTGATAGCCATCTCAAGATCTGAACCTGGTTATTTTCATGACTTGGAAGATATAATCATGACCTTGGAGAGAGGCCAAATATCATTCCACAGCATAGTTTCAACTCTCACCTCTGTGCAAATATTTACCAGCTTATAATTTCAGCCCTGCTAGCTTCTAGTTCCTCATTCACACAGTGGACGATCCATTAGTAGCTGTCTCAGAGGGACTTTAGGTTTCTCCAAATTAGAATTGATTCCTCCTTCCCCTTTAAATGGGTACATTGTCAGTGGACCTGGAATAGCCTCACCAGGTTCTTTCATGGATTAGAGTTATTTAGATCTGCATCTAATAAAAAAACAGTACACATTGTTTTCAGGATTTAAAACATTCAAAGTGAAGGACCATTCCACTGAATTGTGTCCATTAGTTAATAGTTATGATGTTTATCTATATATGTGTGTATGTCTGGAGTGTGGGAAGAGTTAGCTTCTTAAAAAATTCAGTTGTTGGCTAACTAAAGTAAGCTTTAGCTGCCCCAAAGAAACATGCAGTCCAAGTCATTTCATGTACTTGCTATGGAGATGCATCTTTGGATACATCGCCTAGCTATCGCTTGCAAATATACTGCTAGCTCTGAGTGTGTGTATGTCAGTTACTCAGTCATGTGACGTTTTGCGACTCTATGGACTGTAGCCCGCCAGGCTCCTTTGTCTATGGAATTCTCCAGGAAAGAATACTGGAGTGGGTTGCCATTCTCTTCTCCAGGGATCTTCCTGACCCAGGGATCAAACCTGGATCTCCCACTTTGCAGGCAGATTCTTTACCGTCTGAGCTACCAGAGAAGCCCGTACTGCTAACTCTAACCCATTATATTCAGAAAATCTGGGTCACCACTGTGGACAGAAGCACAATTGACAAGAATAGATCTCAAAGAAACCTTGGGATTGGAGGAAAATAAAAACGATATGAGTTTTTTAAAAAAGCAAACAAACAGGATATTAAAAATTCCTGGAAGGCATTTACTTCCAAAATGAACCTGACTCCTTGACTTTCAAATCTGCTCCTGAATCACCTTTCCTCAGCTATGATGAAATATTATTCCAAAGTGTGAGTGGCTGAGACAGATTCACTCACAAGTATGGTGGAAAAAAATGTACTTCTTTTTTGAACCGCGTTCACTGCCCTGAAGTGTAATACCTCTTTACCTGCCTTCTCCCTTTGCTCCTTTTTCTCAGATCACAGCAAAATGATTTGTGTGAATGCCAGGTATCTAAAATAATGTATCACAGTGTTGAAAGAGATCTTTGTTTCTGTTATTCACTGATGTACTACACATGCCTAAAATGTAGCAGTGTAGTAGCTCAATGAAGATTTGTGGACCGAACTTCCTTGGTGGTCCGGTGGCTAAGACTCTGAGCTCCCAGTGCAGGGAGCCTGGATTCCATTTTTGGTGGGGGAACTAAGATCCCACGTGCTGCAACTAAGACCTGGGGCAGCCAAACAAATAAATAAATATTTTTAAAAAATATTGTTGACTGATTGACTGGTGATTTTTCCTGAGCTTGGTCTTTTTCATTGAGCAGTACCTATAGGAATGGTGGAGAGTGGCAGGCTGTGGAGGAACCATGATTTTGGCCTGTTGTTCTGCTCTGCAGGAGTGTATTCATTTCCTAGCGCTGCCACGGCCCATCTCCTCAGACTGGGTGGCTTAAAACAACAGAAATGTTTTTTAATTTTTTTCAGAATTCAGACATCAAAATGTGATCATGGCTGTCCTCCCACCGAATGCTCTAGGGAGGAGCTCTTCCTTGCTTCTCATGGCTGGTGGTGGTTACCAGCTGGCCTTGGTTCCTTGCCTCAGTCTTCACAAGGCCATCTTCCAGCTGTCTGTGACCACGTCCAGAGTTGCCTCTACTTACCAGAATACCAGCCACTGGATTACAGCTCCCCCCAATCCAATTAGACCACTTATTAATAGCTTGATTACATCTGCAAAGACCCAATTTCCAAATTAGCTTCATAGGTTCTAGTAGACGTGAATTTTGGAGGGATACTATTCAACCTACTGCAAGAGGCCTGTATAAAATGTCAAATATGAGGTGATCTCAGATTTTAAAATGTTGGTCCGTGCTAGCGTTTCTCAACCCTGGCACTGTTGATGTTTAAAAAAAAAAATTTGCTGATATTTATTTGGATTTATTTCATTAGTTTTCAATATAAGAAATAATGAAGTACAGATACATTTGAACTCCCCTTTCTTTTTAAAAAAATTTTTATTGGAGTTTACTTGCTTTACAATGTGTTTCTACTGTTATTGGCATTTTTGGATATGATAATTCTGATAGGTTTGATTTGGGATGTGATAATTCATATCACTGGGTATGATAATTCTGTAAAACATTCTCCATGATGTTTAGGAGAATTCCTGGTCTCTACTAGATGTCAGTAATGCACCCTGCCTGCTGAGTTATAACAACCCCTACAAATGTTTCGGAACATTGCCAAACGTCCGTGGGTGACAAAATTTCCACAGCTGGAGAACCACTGTTATATGGGTGTAAAATGGCCCTTCCTCAGAATTGCAGCATTGTCCTTGGGTTAGTGCAGTAGATCTTCAAGTCAGTTGTGTATGTTGTTGTTTGTTGATGTGTGGCTGCTGTGTCATGTCCAACTCTTTTGCAACCCCATGAGCTGTAGCCCGCCACGTTCCTCTATCCATGGGATTTCCAGGCAAGAATACTGGAGTGGGTTGCCATTTCCTTCTCCAGGGTTTCTTCTTGACCTAAGGATCGAACTTGTGTCTCCTGCTTTGGCAGCTGGATTCTTTACCACTGAGCCCCCAGTTGTGTGTAAGCTACATAAATAAATAAATCTCAGGGTCATCCCTGTTATACCCATAGTAGTAACACCTCTAGGGTGGTGCCAGCCTATCTCTAGGGAAGGTTTTCCAGAGGTGAAAGATCAGTCCTGTCTGGTTCATCACAGTATTCCTGGGGCCTAGCAAAATTTAATCTTAGCAATCTTAACAATATTTTGTTAAGGACTCTGCTACTTGGGCTTTCCCAGGTGGCTCAGACAGTAAAGAATCCGCCTGCAATGTGGGAGACCTGCAATGTTCGATCCCTGGGTGAGGAAGATTCCCTGGAGGAGGGCATGGCAACTCACTCCAGTACTCCTGCCTGGAGAATCCTCTGGACAGAGGAACCTGGCGGGGCTAGAGTCCATGGGGTCGCAAAGACTTGGACATAACTGAGCAACTAAGCACACACACACAGTCTGCCACTCTATGTGTATTATCTCATTCATGTAGTAAGTGTTCAATAAAAACTTGTACTCTGAGTGTACTTGGGCAGAACTGAATATACGTGAAAATAAGCTTTGCTCTCTGATATCCTAGGAGAAATAAAATAATATTTGCTAAAAAGAAAGGGACTTCTTCCACTGATTTTCTTCTTTTGGTGGTGCTGGTGGGGGAGAATTCTGATCGATATATCCGCACAGATACTGTGGCAGATAAAATCAGAATTAGTGTAGAAGGATGCTGCCTGTCTGCTCTCCTGTATGAAAGCAGTGTTTATTTTCATTCTTCTGGCCCGAGGATAGTATGCTGAACTGGACAACCATGGTCTTTGCCCTCTGGAAAATCCTGTCCAGAGGTAGGCTGCCTCAGTGAATGCTTAACTCTTTCTTGTCTGCTCATTAGTACAGTAGAGGCAACACCAAGATTTCAAGTCCCGTTTATTCTCCAATGGATTCTTCTTTTGTATCAAGTAAATGCTTACTGGAGATGTTTATCTAACTGTGACTCATTTCTCTCTCTTTAGGACCACTGAAGCCAGAAATAACTGTCTCCTACATTGCTGTTGCAACAATATTCTTTAACAGCGGACTATCATTAAATACCGAGGTACTGTTACCTGTGTGGGTGCATGAAAAGCAGGGAGAAAAATTTAATTTGTGCTAACCGCTTTGAAATTTCAGATTCCTTTTGTAAAGCCCGGTGTAGTTACACTCTGAAGGTTTCACTGTCACAGAAAGTGACTTGGACCTCTGCAAAGGACTTGCGTTTTGTACCTAGTAACTATATATCATAGACACTATACCATAGTTGGACAGCAGACTGGAGACTGAAGGAAGGTGTGGTTAGAGTGGTTATGTTTTCACTACAGTGAACTGAAACATCTACTTCGGGTCTTTCTCAGATTGTGTTGCTCACTGTAGTGGGCCCTGCTGGGGCACTGTGGAGTCACTGATGTTTGGTTAGGTTTCCATAACTTGTGGATCTTCTTTAGCTTCTAGGACTTGTGCTGCCCAAGTGGTGCTTCTTATCATTTTTAACTAATTTGTGTGTGTGTGTGTTTTTAAGTATATTCTTTGCTGGCTTATCTCTTACCTATTAATATGGCATATCTATTACATATTAATGTATAAACATATTAAGAAATGTTTTAACTGACATGCAGGAATTTTTCACATTAAACCACAATCTATCATGAACACACACAGGTAATTTTATTTACTGATTCTAGCTATCCCTGAATATGAGATTGTTTTAGAATTAAACAAATCAAGACATTTTAACATCCAAGAGAGGAATGAGTAGAATTTATGATTCTCCTTTGAATTGTAGTAAAAGAAGGAAAGAAGAAAATACCCATTTACCTTTGAAGAAATTATGTTGAGCTTGTAAAGTTGTCATTCTAAGATATGCTTATTCATAAGTAGGTAGGGACTCTTACTATGTCAGGATTTGGGGTGTTTTTGGAAATGGGTTTAAAATTCTGTTTACACATTAGGTCTTGCCTATACTTATTTTAATTTTCTTTTAAGTGTGCTTTGAATAAAAACCATATTTAGTTACCTTCATTTTTGACCATCCTAATAGCAACTTGGAAAAAGCATGGTCTGACTGCTGCTGCTGCTAAGTTGCGTCAGTCGTGTCCGACTCTGTGCGACCCCACAGACGGCAGCCCACCAGGCTCCCCCGTCCCTGGGATTCTCCAGGCAAGACCACTGGAGTGGGTTGCCATTTCCTTCTCCAGTGCATGAAAGTGAAAAGGGAAAGTGAAGTCGCTCAGATGGTCTGACTAAATTTATGTATTCTGTAGTTGTCAAGTTGGTATACATCTTATCAATGGGGCATTTTTGATATAGAAGGGATCCCTGTGTAGTGTCTGAGAAATTTTGTCCCAAGAATTTGAAATATGGTCACTAATTACTTGCCCTTTTGAAACTGACTTAGAATGAGATTTCCTAGATAGGTTAAATTCTAGTTTTTGTCAATTATGTTGACGTGAGAGGACTGTGGTTGGTGCTTAAGGGGGGGCGCAGGCTTTCCCTGTCAACACCTGAGTTCTGCACTTGGTTCTCAAACGTGGAATCCAGTGATGCAGAGATACTTGCCACTTGTGTGGTACTGAGTGGGTCTTCCTGGAGGTCTTCCTGCTGGCCTTGGCTGATTCTCTTTGTGGAACAGGTGCCTCACCCAAGTCCTGTGCTTGAGACATTGCTCTAACTACGTCCCCTGCTGACTGCTTAACGCCTGCAGCTGTTCTTTGCTGTGAAGTTGCCAAATTGATTCCAGCTCTTCATAACCCACGTGGACTGCATCCCTGCAGGCTCCTCTATGGGATTTCCCAGGCAAGAATACTGGAGTGGGTTGCCATTTCCTTCTCCAACAGTTTTTCTTTATGCCTTGGGAAATCTGGCAAGATTTGATTCTCTCACTCCTTTAGTTTCTTGCTTAATGCTGACCTGTCAAGCAGCCAACTCTGTGGGATGCAGGAGTTGAAGAAGGAAGAATGTCATACTTACCAGCATTTTCTAAGGACCAAATTCTTCTGTAAGCACCTAGGAAACCTTCATCCAGCCAGTTTGGCTATGATGATGAAATGCCTGGATCCTGTGTTTTTTCATGGTATCTAAGCAGCCGTAAAAGCCACTTCCTCCGTTAAGGGCCCCTTTCAAACTAATACAATATTAAGTCATTTTCAAGATCCGTTTAACTTAAGATGCCCTAGATTGCATCATTAAGTAGGGTTAAACTATCTCTAGGCCTTGCTAATTTCCCAGGCAAGTGAATAGTTGTAAGTTAGGAGGTAGCAATCTGATCTTGTTTTTTAGTTAATAATCAAATTACTATCAGCTGGGACTACTATTTTTTTATCCTACTACATCCTGAAATAGTGCATTTTTGCACATAGGAGACAGCAATTTATTATTAACTTCAGTCTATTTGCAAGCATTTACATTGGTCCCACTCAAGTTTGATCTATCTTGAACATTTCATGTAGTATTACTTTACATTGAGGTAATGATGTATATTCTAAAATTTGTTTTGTTCATTTATTAAAATTATAAAGGACTGTATATTAATACTTCATGCTAAAAAGATTTAATGCTAAATCTTCAGTTTTAGGACTCTTGGTTTCTACTTTGTGAAATAACCTGTTGAAATGGTTTCTGAACTTCTGTTGTAGTGTTATGAAATGAGGTCATATTTGAAATATATTTTGTATTTAATTAGCTTCAGACCTGCAGTTTCAGAGGATTAGTCACTGAAGAGTTTGTGACAGGACCAATCTCACTTAGTTCAGTTCAGTTGCTCAGTCATGTCTGACTCTTTGTGACTCCATGAACCACAGCACACCAGGCCTCCCTGTCCATCACCAACTCCCGGTGTCCACCCAAACCCATGTCCATTGAGTCGGTGATGCCACCCAGCCATCTCATCCTCTGTCTTCCCCTTCTCCTCCTGCCCCCAATCCTTCCCAGCATCAGGGTCTTTTCCAATGAGTCAACTCTTCACATGAGGTGGCCAAAGTATTGGGAGTTTCAGCTTCAACATCAGTCCTTCCAATGAACACCCAGGACTGATCTCCTTTAGGATGGACTGGTTGGATCTCCTTACAGTCCAAGGGACTCTCAAGAGTCTTCTCCAACACTACAGTTCAAAAGCATCAATTCTTCAGTGCTCAGCTTTCTTTATAGTCCAACTCTCATATCCATACTTGAATACTGGAAAAACCATAGCCTCCACTAGACAGACCTTTGTTGGCAACGTAATGTCTCTGCTTTTCAATATGCTGTCTAGGTTGGTGATAACTAAACAGGTACCTAAGAAGTTCTTATGACCACAGGTGCTGCAGCCTTGTAAACTTGTGCTTGGCCTGGGACAGGAGCAAAGATGAACAGGAATCTCAGAGCCTGAGGAGGGTCCCCAGTAGACTTAAATATTTAGTTTTCCTTATTTTCCTAAACAGATCATTTTTTAAAAATTCTGTTAGCTTAAAAGTAACTATAGCAAATTCTAAACCTGAAGCTACTGCTGCTTGTTTCCAGTCCAGAGCTATGAGGCTGCTTCTCAAAGCAAATCCAGTAAAGGTCAAATAAGGGTTAGCAGGGAAATTGGTATGTAATGAAAATATTTCTAAATCCCAGTCTGAGCCTCTGATTTTAAGCAATTCTTGATGCTGTCAGTGAGGTCCTGGTATGTGGAGTATCTCCTTACATTTATTTTAATGAAATTCGACCTGTATTACATGTGAGTAAACAAAATGTCATGCGAAATCAACTTTTCAATTATTCATGATGGTGTTCATTTAAGTATGTGGCCCTAAATTCTACATGGATATGTTTGGATTAGTACTCCAGAATTTTATAGTGCTTACTTGCTTTTTCTTTTCCACTGCTACCTTATTTTAAGATTGTATGAAGAAGATATAAAAAATATAGAACATTGGGTTTTTGTGACAGTCTTGGACTCTTTCTTGGAAACAATTCATGTCTGTTAACTCCATGTTGTTGAGAAGCCCTTGATGACCCAACATAGTAGCCCCTTGTGATTCATTTTGCTGGCTTCTTTACTGTTCCATTAGTCTGATACAATGTCATTTGTTTCTAACTTTCATTTATCAGGTCAGCTTGTATTTTTTTAGCTACATTTTTTATAACTTTTTTCATGATTCCAAAAGTAGTATTTCCCCATGTAAAAACATTAGAAAGCATAAATATAACTGCTCTTAACCTTGTGTGAATTTTAGTCCTTTGTTCCTAGACATATTTTTTATATCAGTTCAGTTCAGCTGCTCAGTCGTGTCCGACTCTTTGTGACCCCATGGACTGCAGCACTCCAGGCTTCCCTCTCCATCACCAGCTCCCAGAGCTTGCTCAAACTTATGTCCATAGAGTTGGTGATGCCATCCAATCATCTCATCCTGTGTCATCCCCTTCTTCTGCCTTCAGTCTTTCCCAGCATCAGGGCCTTTTTTAATGAGTCAGTTCGTCACATCAGGTGGCCAAAGTATTGAAGTTTCAGCTTCAGCATCAGTCCTTCCAGTGAATATTCAGGACTGATTTCCTTTAGGATTGACTGGTTTGATTTCCCTGCAGTCCAAGGGACTCTTGAGAGTCTTCTCCAAAACCACAGTTCAAAAGCATCAATTCTTCAGTGCTCAGCTTTCTTTCCAGTTCAGCTCTCACATCCATACATGACTACTGGAAAAACCATAGCTTTGACTAGATGAACCTTTGTTGGCAAAGTAATTCTGCTTTTTAATATGCTGTCTAGGTTGGTCATAGCTTTTCTTCCAAGGAGCAAACATCTTTTAATTTCAAGGCTGCAGTCATCATCTGCAGTGATTTTGGAGCCCAAGAAAGTAAAGTCTTTCACTGTTTCCGTTTGCCATGAAGTGATAGGACCAGATGCCATGATCTTAGTTTTCTGAATGTTGAGCTTTAAGCCAACTTTTTCATTCTCTCTTTCACTTTCATCAAGAGGCTCTTTAGTTCTTCTTCAATTTCTCCCAGAAGGGTGGTGTCATCTGCATATCTGAGGTTATTGATATTTCTCCTGGCAATCTTGATTCCAGCTTGTGCTTCATCCAGCCCAGCATTTCTCATGATGTACCCTGCATGTAAGTTAAATAAGCAGGATGACAATGTACAGCCTTGACATACTCCTTTCCTGATTTGGAACCAGTCTGTTGTTCCATGTCTAGTTCTGACTGCATACAGATTTCTCAGGAGGCAGATCATGTAGTCTGGTATTCCCATCTCTTTAAGAATTTTCCAGTTTGTTGCGATCCATACAGTCAAAGGCTTTGGCATAGGCAATGAAGCAGAAGTAGATGATTTTCTGGAACTCTCTTGCTTTTTCTGTGATCCAATGGATGTTGGCAATTTGATCTCTGGTTCCTCTGCCTTTTTTAATCCAGTTTGAATATCTGGAATTTTATGGTTCATGTACTGTTGAAGCCTGGCTTGGAGAATTTTGAGCACTACTTTGCTAGTGTGTAAGATGAGTACAGTTTTATGGTAATTTGTGCATTCTTTGGCATTGCCTTTCTTTGGGATTGGAATGAAAGCAGACCTTTCCTAGTCCTGTGGTCATAGCTGAGTTTTCCAAATTTGCTAGCATATTGAGTGTAGTATTTTAACAGCATCGTCTTTTAGGATTTGAAATAGCTCAACTGGAATTCCATCACCTCTACCAGCTTTGTTCATAGTGATGCTTCCTAAGGCTCACTTGACTTTGCGCTCCAGAATGTCTGGCTCTAGGTGAGTGATCACACCATTGTGGTTATCTGGGTCATGAAAATCTTTTTTGTATAGTTCTTCTGTGTATTCTTGCCACCTCTTCTTAATATCTTTTGCTTCTGTTAGGTCCATACCATTTCTGTCCTTTCTTCTGCCCATCTTTGCATGAAATGTTTCCTTGGTATCTCTAATTTTCTTAAAGAGATCTCTAGTCTTTCCCATTCTATTGTTTTCCTCTCTTTCTTTGCATTGATCACTGAGGAAGGCTTTCTTATTTCTCCATGATATTCTTTGGAACTCTGTTTTGTATGTAGAGACTTTTAAAAATAAAGGATTTTAAAAAAATTGTATATATATATATATATATATATATACACACATATATATGTATACATGTTTTTGCATAAATATAGACATACATACACATATACAATTTTATTTTTCTATATTTTATATAATGGTAATTTTTCATGTTATTTAATATTTCATTTAATTTTTCTTTATATTTGAAAATAAGGTAATTTGTATTTTATTCACTTTTATGAACATAATTCAAAAGATATAAATGTGTTTATGGTGAGAAGTATTCTTTTCACCCCTCTACTACTCAGTTCTCTACTCTGGAGGAAACCAATATGAACAGTTTCTGTATCTCTTTCCAGAGATACTCTATGTAAAATGAACATATGTATATCTCCCGCCCCCATGAAGCTGTGGTATTTTACACTGTTTGCCACCTTACTTTATTTTACTCAAAACACATATCTTGGGGATTGTTTCATATCACCACATGAAAAACTCCTTGTTTCTTTTTGAATGTTTAAAAATATTATATTTTATGAATGTGTCTTGACATATTTCCTCATCTTCTATTGATAGACATTTGTGTAATTTACAAAGTTTTGCTATCATAAACATTCTGCAAAGGATAACTTAAAAATATGTTTTTTTCTACATTTGATAATACGTGGGAAGGATTAATTGCTTGAAGTAGAATTTCTGGGTCAGGCGACTTGTGGAAGTTTGAATTATGAGAGATACTCCAAGTACCTAGAATGGAGGCAGGTGCTGGCTGAAGTAATGAGTTGCCAGGTTTGGTCTCCATAGGTTGAGCCAATGACATGCTTGTTGGTTAAGTAGGAAGAGATCCCCGATCTCCTACATCCTTATCTACACAGTTTTAACATATTTTTTAATAGCTCTTAACACTCTGTTGCTACCTTAAGTTATTAGTTATTCTCCCACTTTTGGATATATGCATTGTTTCCCGATTTTACTGTAATAGGTAATGCTCTGACTATCAGTCCTTTCTATATATCAGTGCTTGTCACCACTTTTTATATGCTTAGGTGAAATGCCTAGCCAAAACATTTTGAAGTGCAGGAATATGAGTAAAATTATAGTCCTTGAGATACTTTCCCAAATTACTTTTCAGAAAAGTCAAAGTGTTTTATATTTCTATGAGAAGTGTATACCAATACCTTTGTTTACTGCATTCTGGCTAGTCATTTTAATTTTTTAAAAATAAAAAACCCACTGATAGTTATTTGGTATTTGTAGAATCCCTCTGAGTGTGTTTGAGTGAGATTTGGTTTCAAGACTCCTGAGAATTCTTCCAGCTGCTGGTGCTCGAGTTTTTTCTGGGGTGAAACTTCTGGTTCAGTGTAAGATGGCTCCTTTTACGTGAGCTCTGATCTGGGCCCCAGTGTGGCTTCCGGTCAGCCCAGTGTTGTTCTCTGTTAGATCCAGATTGCCAGAAGTTCCATAGATGCCTATGCCTTTAGAGATGTATTGGGATCGAATCTACACGTCTCCCAGTGTGTCTTCACCTAGAGAGATGAAGGGTGGGAGCCAATGAGACAGATGGCAGAAAGTGGTGATCAGTGAATGAGTCTGCATTGACCTCCTGTTTATTACACTGTAAACTTTGCCTAATGTCTCTGGGGCCACGTCATGAGCTTAGCTTGAACTAGGTAAGGTGGTGGACATTGCAGTGCTAGGTTTATAAGCAGTGACTCTGGCATCTTTGAATGTGTTTTTAATGACTTCATATTTTATGTTTTCTATTACTTTCTGAATTTGTTTCATTTCCTCTGAATAACCACATAACTCAAAGAAATTCAAATGTAAATGCTTGTTAGTTTGTACATATTGAAATCCCAAAGTTTACTGTTCTATCATTTTTCAGCTGTGAGACTCACAACATACTCCTGGTATGTCATGTTTTCATGTAAATCTTTTCCCTTGGCGCAGTGGTGTGACTTGGTGGTAGAAACAGGCATGCATGGGTTTGATAGCCTGCCAGAAATGGGTTTGATTCTGATTTACTCTCAATCTTCTCATCAGATAATATCTTCCTAACAGAGTTGTTGCCAGGATTAAATCAGGTAACATACATAAGAATGCAAGCTCAGAGCATGGCACAGAGCTCTGCTATTCAGTAAATGTAAATAGAGAAATCTAGTGAGTAAAGAAATACTGGTTTAAGGTTTTCTTATTTTGTATTATATGTATTCACATAATAAAAAGGTAATACTAGACCCATTTAAAAAATATAATGAGTAGATTTTTGGGAAAAAGCCCTTTGGAATTATAGAGTATTATTGGGAAAAACATTTTTTTTTTAATTATTTTATTTATTTTTTCCTTTACATGATTTGTGTGTAGATTTAGTAACATCTTGCCAAGTTGAGGCCTTGCCAGGTCTGGTGTAATGAATAGAGGGTATAAAATTTTAATTAAAATGCTAGGTCCTACCCAAATTTTTAAACAAAATTTTGTTCTTTTGAGTTAGCCAAAAAGTTTGTGTGGGTTTCTCTGTAGCATCCTGTGTGTTTGTTTATTGTGTCAGCTATTCTGAAATTTATGCTAGTGTTAAGGTAGTTAGCTTAGTTCTATTCCAGAATTTTATGAATCTAAATTGTTATGGTGTATTGTATTTGAAAGAAATGAGAATGTTTCATAAGTTTTATATAAAAGTATAATTACCATGAAGAGTTTTTTTTTCTTAAAGTCTATCTCTTATGCATATGCTTAGAGGTAAAAAATTTAGCTGTGAAATAATTCCAAACTGATAGATATTAACTAGACTTACTGTGTTGACCATTTTGCAATATACACCATGAATCATCAATTTGTATGCCTAAAACTAATACAACATTGTATGTTAACTCTATCTCAATTAAAAAAAAAACCTAATTCATGTGATGTTGTTTTGGCAGTAATCTCTCTTCAGAAAGTTTCTTACCTTTGTTATTTTGTGTCCTTCATTTTCACAGGAGCTGACAAGTGCTTTGGTGCATATAAAACTGCACCTTTTTATTCAGATCTTTACACTTGCATTCTTCCCAGCAGCAGTGTGGCTTTTTCTCCAGCTGTTATCAATCACACCCATCAATGAATGGCTTTTAAAAGGGTATGTTTAAATATTTTGAAGGGTCTGCTTTTAACGGGGCATCTTTAGTGATGTTATCATTTCTGTGGCAACTGTATATGAAAGGGCTTATGTGGGATATAACAAAATAAAAACAATTTTAACGTTATTATTATTCCCCAAAATGATAGTGTTTCATCAAGGAAGTTCATTAGAGAATTTTATAACAGAATCTTGAAAGATACGCTCTTACTTAATCTTATGGTTCCAGGAGAGAGAGTTTTCTGTTGGGAGAAAAATGGAAGGCACTAGAGGATGTAAGATCTGTGTTTGTGTGTGTAATGTAGGCTCTAAGTTGGGTGCTTTAACTTTTGCATTCTGTATCTTACTAAATACCATGTGTTTTAAAAAATATATAGGAAATAAAAAATGTATAGACGGGAGAAACATTTACTTTTTAACTTGCTGTTTTATGTTTGATAGGATAATTGAATTACCAATAGATTTTTGTTAAGATCCTTTTTTCCCCAGTAAAAATGTTACCATGTATTTTGAAAGGATTAAATGACTTAAAAATTCTGTGAAGTAGTTTAAAACTAGCCACATTTTAGCATCACAGTATAACAGCTTAAATACTGAACTCCAGGCCTAAAAGTTGCATTTTAATCTTCTTTCTATCTTGCTATGTGACTTTGAGGAAAATCATTTAATAGTCTGAAACCTCAGTTTCCCTGTTTTGTAATTATGGTGGTGGTTTAGTTGCTAAGTCATGTCCAACTCTTGCGATCCCATGGACTGTAGCCCACCAGGCTCCTCTGTCCATGGGATTTTCCAGGCAAGAATATTAGAGTGGTTTGCCATTTCTTTCTCCAGGGAATTTTCCCAACCCAGAGATTGAACCCAGGTCTCCTGCACTGCAGGCAAATTCTTTACCGACAGAGCTACCAGGGAAGCTGTTTTATAATTATAAAATGAGGATAATCTTTTTTTTTATTGCCTGCTTAATAATGGTTTTGGGGATATCACTTGAGATCATTTATTCATTCATTTATTTGCTGTTTAACTCCTATTAGGTGCTAGGAATTATTATAGGTATTGGAGAAACAACAGTGAACAAAATTGGCAAGTGCCAGTTAGTTTTGCATGTCAAGGACACAGGGTGTGATTGTCAGTAAACAAGTCAATACTTGATGAAGATAGAGATAAATGATGTGAAGTAAAACTGTGTGATATGGTTGAAAATGGTGAGAGGATAGACGGGTGATTAATTTACACTGCAGAGTTCTAGGGATAGAATGTTCTAGGCAAGGAAATTAGAATGTGTAAGGGCTGGAACAAGCCTGGTGTGTTCTAGAGTCAGGAAAATGACAATGATGATTGAGGATGAGTAATGTGACTTGGGTTTGGAAGGGTGGACAGGATCTTTCCCATAGAGCTTTGAGGGCTATGGAAAAACATTCCATTTTTATTTTGTGAAGCTACTGGAGGGTTTCAATAAGAGAGTGATGTGGTTCTGATTTGTATTGCAAATAATTCTTCTAGTTCCGGTATGGAGAACAGATAGTAGAAGGGCTTGAGAGAAAGCTAGGGGTCCAGCTTGGAGGTTAGTGTGGTGAGGTAGCAGTGCAGTAGAAAGAAATGCATGTATGGAGGTTATGTTTTAAAATTAGAGCTCTCAGAATCCATGGGTGGATAGGATATATAGAGAGAAGGACAGAGAGGAATCAAGGTTGACATCTAGATTTGGGGTATGAGCTACTGGGTAATTGGTGGCATCATTTACTTAGCTAGGGGAGAAAGGTTAGGACAAGAGGGGAATCAAGGGGGTGCTGTTTTAACTGAGTTTGAGAGAATGATATAAAATTTCACCAGGAATTATAAAATGCTACATAAATATGATGACATCATTTTAGAGCAACAGTGTATGATGTTTATTAAGAACCAGTATTTGGGACTTCCTTGGTGGTGGTCCAGGGGTTAAGATTCTGCACTTTCAGTGCAGGGGGCATGAGTTTGATCCCCAGATGGGGAACTAAGATATCCTGTGTGCTGCACAGTATGGCCAAAAAACAAAAAAGAAACCCAGTATTTACTGAGTATCTGCCCTTCATAGAACACTCAAGAAATTGGAAAAGGCTAACATTTTCCTTGTATTCAGGGAGCTTTCAGTTTAGTTAGATATGTAGGACATATGGGGCTTCCCAGGTGATGCCAGTGATAAAGAACCCACCTGCCAATGCAGGAGACTTAAAAAATGCGGGATGGGTCCCTGGGTCAGGAAGATCCCCTGGAGAAGGGAGGGCATGGCAACCCACTCCAGTATTCTTGCCTGGAGAATCCCATGGACGGAGGAGCATGGTGGACTTAGTGTCAATGGAGTCACAAAGATTTGGACACAACCGAAGAGACTTAACATACATGCACGTAAAATATACAGAATAGTAGCCAATCAGAATGGTCTAGCTTGTGATTTGTTAGATAAGTATAACCAGTTATAGGGGAAGAAGGTCAGACATCCTGGAATGGGAAGTCAAGTGGACCTTACAAAGCATCACTATGAACAAAGCTAGTGGAGGTGATGGAATTCCAGCTGAGCTATTTCAAATCCTAAAAGATGATGTTGTGAAAGTGCTGCACTCAGTATGCCAGCAAATTTGGAAAACTCTGCAGTGGCCACAGGACTAGAAAAGGTCAGTTTCCATTCCTATCCCAAAGAAAGGCAATGCCAAAGGATGCTCAAACTACTGCACAATTGCACCCAGTTCAGTTCAGTCACTCAGTCGTGCCTGACTTTTGGTGACCTCATGGACTACAGCACACCAGGCCACCTTGTCCATTACCGACTCCTGGAGTTTACCCAAACTCATGTCCATTGAGTCAGTGATCCTGTCCAACCATTTCATCCTCCATTGTCGCCTTCTCCTCCTGCCTTCAGTCTTTCCCAGCATCAGGGTCTTTTCCATTGAGTCAGTTCGTCGCATCAAGTGGCCAAAGTATTGGAGTTTCAGCTTCAGCATCAGTCCTTCCAATGAATATTCAGGTCTTATTTCCTTTGGGATGGACTGGTTAGATCTCCTTGCAGGCCAAGGGACTCTCAAGAGTCTTCTCCAACACCACAGTTCAAAAGCATCAATTCTTTGGCACTCGGTTTTCTTTATAGTCCAACTCTGATATGCGTACTCATCTCACATGCTAGCAAAGTAATGCTCAAAATTCTCTAAGTTAGGCTTCAGCAGCATGTGAACCGAGAACTTCCAGATGTTTAAGTTGGATTTAGAAGAGGCAGAGGAACCAGAGATCAAATTGCTGAAATCATTGGATCATAGAAAAAGCAAGAGAATTCCGGAAAAACATCTACTTCTGCTTTATTGACTACACCAAAGCCTTTGACTGTGTGGATCACAACAAACTGTGGAAAATTCTTAAAGAGATGGGCATACCAGACCACCTTACCTGCCTCCTGAGAAATCTATATGCAGGTCAAGAAGCAACCAGGCATGGAAAGATGCACTGGTTCCAAATTGGGAAAGAAGTACATCAGTGTTGTATATTGTCACCGTGCTTATTTAACTTATTTGCAGAGTACATCATGAGAAATGCTGTGCTGGAATCAAGATTGCTGGGAGAAGTAGCAATAGCTTCAGATGCAGATGATACCACCCTTATGGCAGAAAATGAAGAGGAACTAAAAAGCCTCTTGATGAAAGTGAAAGAGGAGAGTGAAAAAGTTGGCTTAAAACTCTACTTTCAGAAAACTAAGATCATGGCATCCGGTTCCATCACTTCATGGCAAATAGATGGGGTAGCAATGGAAATAGAGACAGACTTCATGTTTTTGGGCTCCAAAAATCACTGCAGATGGGGACTGCAGCCATGAAATTAAAAGATGCTTGCTCCTTGGAAGAAAAGCTATGACTAACCTAGACAGCTCCCATGAACTGAGGAGCCTGGCGGGCTGCAATCCACGGGGTTGCAAAGAGTCAGACAAGACTGAGCACAGCCCAGCACATACACTTTTACTAGGAGGGTCATAAGTCAGGTTCCAGGGGAGTAAAGAGAGCTTCGGGGTCAAGTAAGTGGAGCACAGCGGTGAGCCATAGTGATAAAGGTAGGACTACGTCTTGAGGAAACAATACTGATTCTGAGGTTAGTTGTCTACATTTGTGTGTTGAATGTTTTGCTTCCGTGAAGGCAGAAATGATGCCTTATACTTTTTTTTTTTTAATCCCTTTGTGTAGTATCCTACCTATAGAAAGCATATATATATATTCAATGTATAGGTTAGTGTTTTGTTTTTCTTAAGATGTTGAGAACTCTCCTCCTTTGTACATAGAAGGGAAGGGGCCAGAAGAGAGGGAAAGATTGAAAAAGCTAGGAAGATTGAAAATACCTGAGAGGGCTTATCGCTAGTATTGGTGGCAAGGAATATAGAAGGCAGAGGCTGGAGGAACAGGCTTTGCTAAAGTCGTCCCTGGATTCAGGAATAACATAATCCTGGATACGTGGTTTTGTGAGTTTGGTCGTATCACTTAGCTCCTTTCTTAACTTCAGTTTTCAGAAAAAGAATGGTAGTATTTATCTTAAATACTCGTGAGGGATAAATAAGTAAAGTGTCTATTGTCTAGAACACATTTGTAATTTGTAATTGTAATATTGTCTATTACAAATGGTAAAAGCCTAGTAAGTGTTAGTGATGTTCATGGTGATGATCACAAGAAAGAGTGAGAGATTGGAAATTCATGATCAGACACTACTTGAACATCACTTGGGAATACAGACCTTAAAAGAAGACCATATTTGGGGATTCCCTGGTGGTCTAATGGATAGGATTCTATGCTTTTGCTGCTAAGGGCCCAGGTTCAATCCCTGGTATGGGAACTATGATGCCATAAGCCACATGGCATGGCAAAAAAAAAAATTGCTGTGTTAGTATGAATTAAACTGAAATTTCATATAAGGATTTTTCTTAAGTCTTTAGTCAAAATTAATGAAAACTTATTTTTTCTTATGTCAGAGCTAATATAAATTCATTTGTAAATATTAGATAATACATTATTACAAAAGAGAATAAAAAAATCACCTGTGACCCTGCATTCAAATATTAGTCAGGTACTCTGTGTCCTTGATTCCTTGTATAAACTTTCCACTTTAGTTAGGCCAGTTTCTCCTTGTCCCCAGAATGTATATTCTGTATGAATGCTGAATAATGCTTTTTTATCTTTACTACTTGGATTTACTACTCATAATTTCATTTGCTTGTGATGCAATGTATTTTTCTATTTTAAACTAGGAGAATAGACTGCTAATTACAATCTGGGGAGTAGGTACATAATTAATATGTAAACCCATGGTGATATCATGTCATTGTTTGGCAAAACTAATAAAAATAAATAAATAAATAAATAAAAATTAAAAAATGAAAAAAAAAAGAACCAAATTTAGAATAGACACTAGAATTTACTATAAGGTCTGAATCTAAGAAGTATATGATTCAGTTCAATTCAGTTGCTCAGTCATGTCTGACTCTTTGTGACCCCATAGATTGCAGCACACCAGGCTTGTCTGTCCATCACCAACTCCCAGAGCTTACTCAAACTCATGTCCATCCGACAATCTCATCCTCTGTCATCCCCTTCTCCTCTTGCCTTCAATCTTTCCCAGCATTAGGGTCTCTTCCAATGAGTCAGTTCTTCACATCAGGTGGCCAAAGTATTGGAGTTTCAGCTTCAGCATCAGTCCTTCCAGTGAATATTCAGGACTGATTTCCTTTAGGATGGACTGGTTGGATCTCCTTGCTGTATATGATTGTATCATGCCTTTTTTTATAACGATCTTATAGCAACATGAAAATGTCTTTTATGAGATGACAGTTTCAGAATTGCTGCTTTGTGGAAAAGAATTAGCAAATGTAAGCTTGTGCTTTTTTAAAATACATTTGAACTTTGCAAGAGTTTTTTTTTTTAAATAGGTATATACAACTTTATTTATTTATTTTTGGTTAAACTGGGTCTTTGCTGCTGCTGAGGTTTTTCTCTAGTTTTGGGGATGGACGCTACTGTCTAGTTGAGGTACATGGATGTCTCATTGCAGTATTGTCTCCTGTTTCAGGCTCTAGGGTGTTCAAGCTTCAATAGTTGCGGTATGTGGGCTCAGCAGTTTTGGCCCCAGGCTCTAGAGCAAGGGCTCAATAGCCAAAAGCCTTCCTATAAAACATAAAAGGAAAAGATACCTGAGAATGACTAAGCTTATATACACTTACCAAATGATAAACTGTTTTGGTTATTTTCAATGACTGCACTCACCATAGTTTGACTGTTTTTTTGAATTGTGTAAGAGCTTAAATAATTTCAAAAATGAGATCACTCAAGTCTGTGGAATGGAGTAAGAGTTTCTCCTAAGCCGTGTTGGCTCATATAGAACTGTGTGAACTCGACAGGACGTGTGCAGCAATGAAGGTTCTCCGAGCTCTGCTGTTTTAGAATGAATGCAGTTGGAAACAAAGAAAGCTGCTTCTAATTGCTTTTGTTTCCTGTTTCAGGCTGCAGACAGTAGGGTGCATGCCTCCTCCTGTCTCTTCTGCGGTGATATTGACCAAGGCAGTTGGTGGAAACGAGGTGAGTCATGGGGCCAGCTTTTTTAAACATAAGTGGCTGCTATCCTTTTATTTTGTACTTTATTTTATGACAAATGAATCACATCACAGAAAGTGCATAACTATAGCAGCTTATGAAAGAGGCAGGTAGATTCTTGTGTTAGAAAGATGCTAAAATTGACAATAATGAGTGGAATTTAGGGTTTCAAGGAGAAAAGCAAGGGAGGTGAATGAAACAGAGATAGATGGTGATTTTTCTACTTCAGTGAGAAATGAGAAGACAGAGGACAAAGAATCCAAGCCAAGGGACTTTTACATAAAGACTTGTGAACTGAGGACACCATCACGGCCATTTCTCAGTTCTTAAAAAAATATAGGGCGAACTACGGTCATGGAAAAATGGTCTGTATAAGTTTAATGGCAGGTGAAGATGATATTAAAAAAGGAGAAACGAGGCCAGGTTTCTAAGATGAGTTCAAAGAAATTATCCAACTCCTAGGGAACCATAGCCAAAGAAGAGTGCTTATGCATTGGGACGGCAGTAGTCCATTTTGGGAGCTACTTAGAGGTGGCTCTTCTTGGCCCTGCGAGTTTGTAGTGAGGGACTCTGCTTTGTAGTTGCTTATATCTCCTAATATTTTATCATTCAGAAAAGAATACAAATTTAAAAAATGCTTAATTAATTAATTAATTTTTGGCCACGCTGGGTCTCTGTTGCTGCATGGACTATCTCTAGTTGGGGCAAGCAGGGGCAGTTCCCTAGTTGTGGTCCTCAGGCTCCTCACTGTGGTGGCTTCTCTTGTTGCAGAGCACAGGCTCTGGGCGCCTGAGCTTCAGCAGTTGCAGTGCAGGGCTCAGCAGTTACGCGGTCAGGAGTCGAGGCACACAGACTTAGTTGCCCTGCCGCGTGTGGGATCTTCCCAGACCAGGGATTGAACCTGTGTCCCCTGCGTTGGTAGGTGGATTCTTAACCACTCAACCATCAGAGTAGTCCAGGAAAAGAATACTTTTGAGTGAGGCAGGATATATGTATTTTTAATTGGGGGATAATTGCTTTATAATATTGTGTTGGTTTCTGCCATATATAGACATGAGTCAGCCATAGGTATACATATATCCCCACCCTCTTGAGTCTCTCTTATCTCCCACACTCATTGTGATTTCTATTTAATTTGCATTACCCAGTTGACTAATAATGGTGAGCATTTTTATCTTTCCATGTGCTTATTTGTTATCTATGTCTTCTTTGGGGAGATGTCTACTAAAATTTTGCTTTTTACAAAATTGAGTGTTTTGCTTTCTTATTGATGAGCTTTGAGAATTTTCTATATTCTGGATATAAGACTTTCATTTTATATATATATATGCTTTGTAAATATTTTTCCCAGTCTGGTTTGTCTTTCGTTTTCTAACCAGTATCTTTTGAAGAGCAGAATAGTAGTGGAGAAACTAACAGGTGGTTGGATTCTGTATTTATTGAGTTGGCCAAAAAGTTCATTTGGGTTTTTCTGTAATGTATTTTGAAGGCACAGGATATGCTGATGGATTGGATGTGGAGTGTGAGAGAAAGAAAGGGTCAAGAGTGACTCCAGGGTTTTTGACTGAGCAGCTGAAAGGATGGAGTTTGCTGAGAAGGAGAAGAGAGCTATGTGACAGCAGATATGTAGGGGTGTTTAGTCTGGATAGCCACAGTATACTGTGATAACTAAGAGGTGCGAAGTCTCAGTTAAGCATAGAGGGTTATTTCTTGCTAATGGTACCTGTCCCATGTGGGTCAGTGGGAAGATCTTTGCCATTACTAAGGAAACCTGGTTAGTGGAGGCTTATGTTTTGGAGGTACATCATCTGGATGGAGCACAAAGCATTTTAGGTTTGCCATAACAGAGATAGATTAGAGAATCACAAATGGACTTTTCATGTTTGGGTTGGAAGTGATATGAGGTGTTTCTGCTCACATTAATTACATTGGCCAGAACAAGTCGTGTGGGCTTACCATCTCCCTGTGCCCTCAAGGAGAGGGGAACTGGATTGATCAACACTTGTAATGTCAGCCGTATGGTAAACATGGAGAACTTTTTTTTTTTTAATATGTCGAGATGCCTATTACATATCTAATTGAAGATGTCAGTGAACAATTATAGATACAAGGGTTTAGAGTTGAGGGAGTGGCCTAAACCTGGAGACGTTGATTAGGGCATCGTCAATGAATAAATAATTTTCAAAGCCAAGATTGTGTATGAGATTCCATAGACAGAAAAGAGCAAAGGTTCAAGGACTGAGCCTGGGGACCCTCCAACATTAAGAGGTTAAGGCAGTGAGGAATAACCAGCAAAGGCAACAGAGAGAGTATAATTAATGAGACGGAAGGAAAACAAGGGAGCATGGTATCCAGGAAGCCAGGTGAAGAAGGGGTTTGAAGGAGGAAGATATGATGAGTGGTGTCAGATTCGGACACCAGTGCTTCCCAGATGGCGCTGGTGGTAAAGAAACTGTCTGCCAATGCAGGAGACCTAAGAGACTTGGGTTCAATCCCCGGGTAGGGAAGATCCCCTGGAGGAGGGCATGGCAATCCACTGTAGTATGCTTGCCTGGAGAACCCATAGGCAGAGGAACCTGGCATGGTACAGTCAATAGGGTCCCAAAGAGTCGGACATGACTGAAGCGACTTAGCATGCGTGTATGTCAGATTCTGCTGAACTGAGTTGTGTAAATGAATGCTGAGAATTTACCGTTAAATTAAGCTATGCAGGGGTTACTGTTAACCTTTAACAGAGTGGTTTTGGTAGAGGGGAGGGGCAAAAGCTTGTTTGGAGTAGGCTTAAGGAAAACAGGAAGAGAAGAATTAGAGACAAGAAGTGTAGACCTTGGTTATGATGTCCTTTGTGATAAAAAGGAGTAGAGAGATGGGGCTATTTTTAGAGAGGGATGTGTGGTCAGTATTTACTCTTTCAGAAAGGGCAGCATTTTCTATCATGATGGAAACTGTACAGTGGAGAGGGAGCTGTGGATTTAAGAGAGAGTGCTGGAGCAATTTATTTGATCAAGTGGGAGAGACTGATGTTGGGTTATATGAGCTTAGTAGGAACTTAGACCATTTATTCATAATAACAGGAGGGAAGACAGAGTGCCTGGCTATAGATCCATGTAAATGGGTTAAGGGGGACACTTGGGAGTTGCCTTCTGATGGCTTTAATTTTTTCATAGCACATGAGAATCAGGGTGGGGTAAACGCTATTCATGTTTCAGATGAGAGGAGAAAATGTGGAATTGCCATGTAGATGAGAGGGAGTCACCTGGAGAGGATGGTAGTGTTGCCAGGTAGCACCAAGGACCCAGCTGAGATCAAGCCTTGCCTTTAAAGTGAGGCCAGACATCATGGCTATGTGTTTTCTCTAAGTGTAGGAACGGAATTGGCAGATACTTGGATTTAACCAACATCTCATTATGACAAGGGATTCTTTCAGTTGCCCCATAATTAGTGAGGAAGGGAAGTTACTGGAAGTCTTGGATTAGAGCCTGCTATGATTATCTGTCTATTGCCTTGAAAGAATTTGAGGAAAGTGTTAATTGATTTAACAGTGTCATTTATCTCTTTCTAATGTGATTCGCTTAAAAACCTTTTCTTTCTCAAATGACTTTTGGCAGAAGTTCAAAGATCACTCATTTTCTTGGCATTAACATATAGCATTTGAATGTGTATCTACATGTTCATTCCCCAGTGTTTAAATTATTTACATTAATGTTTCATATTAGTAATATTGAATTTATGAACATCTCCTTTGTCTTCTAACATCATTGGTCTAGTTCTTTAATGTTTATAATGCAGTTTCATGATTATCAAGAATTTTTGAAGTCCTGGAGAGTAAGATTTAATTGTTCACAAATATTGAACACTGAGCTTCAGAAAAGAAGCTTGCAAAGTCCAGTTTGGTCATATCTTCTGATATGAAGTAAATAGACACTTTTATTTTTATATAAGACTATGGGAGAAAATGATCTGCGTGAAATATTAGATAATTTTAATTTTTAAGCCTTTTAAAATTAATTAAAGAAAGTAAGGAGATCCATTAGACCATTCAGGTATGATCTAAATCAAACCCCTTATGATTATACAATGGAAGTGATAAATAGATTCAAGGGATTAGATCTGACAGAGTGCCTGAAGAACTATGGACAGAGGTTCATGACATTGTACAGGAGGCAGTGCTCAAGACCATCCCCAAGAAAAAGAAATGCAAAAAGGTAAAATCGCTGTCTGAGGAGGCCTTACAAATAGCTGAGAAAAGAAGAGAAGCAAAAGGCAAAGGAGAAAAGGAAAGATATACTCATCTGAATGCAGAGTTCCAAAGAATAGCAAGGAGAGATAAGAAAGCCTTCCTCAGTGATCAATGCAAAGAAATAGAGGAAAACAAAAGAATGGGAAAGACTAGAGATCTCTTCAAGAAAAGTAGAGATACCAAGGGAACATTTCATACAAAGATGGGCACAATAAGGGACAGAAATGGTAGGGACCTAACAGAAGCAGAAGATATTAAGAAGAGGTGGCAAGAATACACAGAAGAACTATACAAAAAAGATCTCTATGACCCAGATAATCACAATGGTGTGATGACTCACCTAGATCCAGACATCCTGGAATGTGAAGTCAAGTGGGCCTTAGGAAGCATCACTGCGAATAAAGCTAGCGGAGGTGATGGAATTCCAGTTGAGCTATTTCAAATCCTGAAAGATGATATTGTTAAAGAACTACATTCAATATGCCAGCAAATTTGGAAAACTCAGCAGTGGTCACAGGACTGGAAAAGGTCAGTTTTCATTCCAGTCCCAAAGAAAGGCACTGCCAAAAAATGCTCAAACTACCGCACAATTGCACTCATCTCACACACTAGCAAAGTAATGCTCAAAATTCCCCAAGCCAGGCTTCAACAGTACATGAACCATGAACTTCCACATGTTCAAGCTGGATTCAGAAAAGGCAGAGGAACCAGAGATCAACTTGCCAATATCTATTGGATCAGAGAAAAAGCAAGAGAGTTCCAGAAAAACATCTGCTTCTGCTTTATTGCCTATGCCAAAGCCTTTGACTGTGTGGATCACAGCAAACTGTGGACAGTTCTTAAAGAGATGGGAATACCAGACTATCTGATCTGCCTCCTGAGAAATCTGTATGCAGATCAAGAAGCAACAGTTAGAAATGGACATACAACAACAGACTAATTCCAAATCGGGAAAGGAGTACATCAAGGCTGTATATTGTCACCTTGCTTATTTAACTTATATGGAGAGTACATCATGAGAAATGCTGGGCTAGATGGAGAACAAGCTGGAATCAAGATTGCCAGGAGAAATATCAATAACCTCAGATATGTAGATGACACCACCCTTATGGCTGAAAGCAGAGGAACTAAAGAACTTCTTGATGAAAGTGAAAGAGGAGAGTGAAAAAGTTGGCTTAAAACTCTACATTCAGAAAACTAAGATCATGGTATCCGGTCCCATCACTTCATGGCATATAGATGGGAAACCAATGGAAACAGTGACAGACTTTGTTTTGGGGCTCCAAAATCACTGCAGATGGTGACTGCAGCCATGAAATTAAAAGATGCTTGCAAATTGGAAGGAAAGTTATGACCAACCTAGACAGCATATTAAAAAGGAGAGATATTACTTTGCCTACAAAAGTTCATCTAGTCAAGCCTATGGTTTTTTCCAGTAGTCATGTATGGATGGATGTGAGAGCTGAGCACTGAAGAATTGATGCTTTTGAACTATGGTGTTGGAGAAGACTCTTGAGAGTCCCTTGGACTGCAAGGAGATCCAACCAGTCCATCGTAAAGGAGATCAGTCCTGGGTGTTCATTGGAAGGACTGATGTTGAAGCTGAAACTCCAATATTGTGACCACCTGATGCAACAAACTGACTCCGTGGAAAAGACTCTGATGCTGGGAAAGATTGAGGGCAGGAGGAGAAGGAGACAGCAGAGGATGAGATGTTTGGATGGTATCACTGACTTGATGGACATGAGTTTGAGTAAGCTCCAGGAGTTGGTGATGGACAAGGAAGCCTGGTGTGCTGCCTTCCTGGGATCGCAAAGAATCAGATATGACTGAGCAACTAAACTGAACTGAACTGAAAATACTGTTATAAAGTAACTGAAGGTAGGCTTTTGTTGAAATAAATGTAAGGGAAGCTTAATCTTTTGTACTACATATCAGTAAAATCTTATCTAAGGATAGAAGCAGAGATTTTGGTGGCTGTAAATGAAAGATCCAAAAGCTGAGTCCAGTGACAGTTACCCTGCGGTGAAGATTGTGATTCTATTCATTGTGATTGCTCTGCCTTGTACACAGCGGCTCTGTACCCACACGAGTACATGTACTGGGGTATCTTTCCATGTTGCCTTGTTCTTTCCAACTGAACATCCTTTGCATTGTTTGTACATGGAAGAAAACATTTTCCCTTCTAGATTCTGTTATTTCTTGACATTGACTTTATCCTCTCACATACTTACATATACATCTTTAATACTTATTCTTGTGTTTAGCGTATGCTCTCATGTGTTAAAATGTGTAACTGTGTAGCCTATTTGTATTTCATGATTTGGGGGATGTATGCAGATACAGTAGCATCATTTGAAATGATTCTGTTCATTTTATTTTGTAAAGTTATATAATTCAGGAGGAATTTTTTTCTGTTACTTATATACCTCTCATTGTAAATGCCTTTTCCATAAGATTGTTGGTTACAGAAAAGATTTTGTCATGAACTGAAAGTTATTGCATCCCTTTAACTCATATCTTGTACTTTGGTGAGAATAGCCTTATTACTTTTCGTTAAAATTAAAGGATGATTTCTGTTTTGATAACTTAGATTGTTGTTGTTTCAGTGAGCCAGCTCTAATCATTTTAGTGGCAGTGGGAGCTCAGCGTATGTGCAGAACAATGCATGTATGCTAGAATGCCAGCATACCCTTTAAGTATTAGAGTGAGGCTGTTTAAGGGAATAGCTGACTGACAGTTGTGGCTTTTATATTTTAAACTGCTGCTGCTGCTGCTAAGTCACTTCAGTCGTGTCCGACTCTGTGCGACCCCATAGACGGCAGCCCGCCAGGCTCCCCCGTCCCTGGCATTCTCCGGGCAAGAACACTGGAGTGGGTTGCCATTTCCTTCTCCAGTGCGTGAAAGCGAAAAATGAAAATGAAGTCGCTCAGTCGTGTCCGACTCTTAGCAACCCCATGGACCACGGCCTACCAGGCTCCCCTGTCCATGGGATTTTCCAGGCAAGAGTACTGGAGTGGGTTGCCATTGCCTTCTCCGATATTTTAAACTACTTTCATTTAAATATTAGAAACTTGGTTAGCTTCATTTTTGTTATTGTTATTTATTCATTCCAGTGTTTTAAATGTGGTTTTTCAAACTCCAGGGTTGTAGTGTGTGCTGTTCACATGGTCTGATTGGTGGTGATAGTGATTATGTGTGTGTGTGTGTGTGTGCATGAAGTTTTAGTTCCCTTTTTGAATGATAGAGAAAGTGATGACTTGGTAAACCCTATTTTCATTGTCAGGTATAAAAAAGAAGATAGATCAAAATGTTCTCTCTTCTAACTTATGAGACATAAGATAAACACATTTTCTTTTTTTTTTTTTGGTTTAAAACTGTATGCATTTCTGTTCCAAATATAAATTTTGGTGGTAAAAGATATGATTTTTTTCCTCCAAAAGCCTTACATAGGTTTTAAGCCTTACAGGATTTGCTAAGAGAATCATTGCACTCAAATTCCAGTAACTTCTGCCTTTTAGTAACTACCACAGGGATTTCTTAAAGAAGTTTCTTTAAAAAAAAAAAAAACAACTGGAAAATAATTTCCTGAGTTTGGAGAGAAAGTATTATATGGTTTTCATGTTGTTGCTACAGAGGTTTTTTTTATTTCATTTGACACTTATACTGTTGTTTAATGAAAAAGCAAGCAGGGTAAGTGTTTGGGAAAAGATACACTGTTGTTTTACCTCGGTATTTCATTTTTTTGCAAGCTAAAGTAGGGAAGGATTCAGCTAAAAGCCATTCCTCAAAATGTGAAGTAAATATGAGGTCTTAATTCCCGAGTAAATTTCCAAAGCTGTATAACTTTGTAAAATTGTGCGAGTCTGGGCGATGAACCAAGTAAGAGAGAAATATAATCAGGCATTTCTTCCTTCAAATATTTGAAGGAAAAAAAGAAAAGAAAAGCATTATAAGTTAGAGACAAATCAGAGCAAGTTAGGAAGAAATTTCTAGGCATATCTAAGAGTAATATTTTATGCTAAATACTGTGTTGTCTATGTTTAAGGTTAAACCTGATAATTTGAACCATGAAAATAAGACACCTTCACCACTAATAGCAGTGTATTAATTATAGGCATGTTATTTATGTTGGTTTGTTTATTTTTTTTTTGTCTCTCAAAGTGAATTCTGTAGATTACCAACTTCTGCATTACCTGGGGTGATAAGAAAAAAAAAATCCCTTATCTCCACTTAGTTGATGTAGAAGTGAATTAAAATGTATAGTCGATAGGCCTCAGGATTTTCCTTCTGCTGTCTTTCCTTTATTAAAATTACAAAATAGCATACCTACAGAAGGTGCATGAAACATATATACAGTTTAAGGCATAGTAATAAACACCACTGTGCCCACTGTTCAGCTTTAAAAATAGAGTATGATAGTCAACAGTAGTTTAGCACCCTCTTCATGTAGACAGTGCCTTCTGCCCTAGGGAGTCAAAAAGGAGACTGAGATCTGGGGCCTGCCTTCCAGAAAGCTTTCATGGAGTGTGATGTTACACTATTCAAAACCTCTATTTCATGCTATAAACCTCACAAAAATAGGCAAAGCAGAAAAATGGCTTTACATTGTCCCATATCATTAAAATCATTGTTTTTCTTTTTTAGTTTAAAAAAATTCCAAGAGGTACCCCAAATGAGTTCAGCCTCTTTCAGCTGTGTGGGGCAGTCTGCAGTTCCGTTTGGGATCTGGACATGTTTGTTCCTGTAGGCATTCAGGGTGTCTGCTCGAGTGAAGATGGTGTGCTTCTTTTACTATAAATAGATTTAGCTGACATTTTTATTGTATTTTAGTTAGCAGGCTGAAGGGTTTTAGAACCCTTTGATAGTCATGCAGAATTCCAAGTACATGTTAAACAACAGTTTTGATTTCAGGTATGGTACAAAGGTGACAAGTCGAAACTCTGTATATGTATGTATATGTGCGCGCACGCATGTGCACTTATTTTCCACAATAGTTATTGCCCAAATCTCTACAAAGAAAACTTAAGAGTGTCTCCTGAGCAAATAAAATTATTATTAAACTCTTTAAGTCATTGACGAAGGTCATGACAGTCTGAGTGTATTTTAAAAAGGTTTTCTATCTGCTTGGAAAGCAAATGAAGTACTCATTATGAACTTAAAAATTACAGCTATGAGAAGATTTTTGCGAGAGGTGAAAGATCAAGATCATCACAGCCCAAACAGAGCCAGAAAGTTCAATTTCTGGCTGATCAGCAAGGCATGAAACATTTCAGGGTTATTTTGCATTATCAGTGGGGAGTTGGTGTTGCTAATCCAATGCATGAAGATAAGATTCACTGAAACATTTATAAAGGCATTTAGAGTAGATCTGATCAGCAGAGAGAAGACTTGAAGCGAGAAGGAAACCTGATCTGTCAGTCACTTCTCAGCTTCAGCTGTCACTGGGCTCCTGTGTGCCTTGCCTTTCTTTTCTGTGAAGTGGGCTTGAGCACTGTCTTTGTGGGGCTTTCCGCATAGCACTAGTGCTGAAGAACTTGCCTGCTACCGCAGGAGGCAGAGGAGACGCAGGTTTAATCCCTGGGTTGAAAAACTCCCCTGGAGGAGGACATGGCAACCCACTCTAGTATTCTTGCCTGGAGAATCCCACGAACAGAGGAGCCTGGAAGACGAGAGGTTGCAAAGAGTGGGGCGCAACTGAAGCGGCTTGGTACACACACACTGCCTTTGCTTGGAGTGAGAGTTTAATGGTTTTCTGGAGTAATCTTATATAGCCTGAAAATGGCTGTCAATGTTGAGCACTGTAGCAAGCTGGCCTATTTGTACTTTCTGTGCTCCAACCATTTTGGGGGGCCCCAAAATCACTGCAGATGGTGACTGCAGCCATGAAACTAAAAGACCCTTACTCCTTGGAAGAAAAGCTATGACCAACCTAGACAGCATATTAAAAAGCAGAGACGTTACTTTGCCGACAAAGGTCCGTATAGTCAAGGCTGTGGTTTTTCCAGTATTCAAGTATGGATGTGAGAGTTGGATTATAAAGAAAGCTGAGCGCTGAAGAACTGATGCTTTTGAACTGTGGTGTTGGAGAAGACTCTTGAGAGTCCCTTGGACAGTGAGGAGATCCAACCAGTCCTAAAGGAAATCAGTCCTGAATATTCATTGGAAGGACTGATGTTGAAGCTGAAGCTCCAGTACTTTGGCCACCTGATGTGAAGAACTGACTCAATGGAAAAGACCCTGATGCTAGGAAAGATTGAAGGCATGAGGAGAAGGGGATGACAGAGGATGAGATGGTTTGATGGCATTACTGACTCAATGGACGTGAGTTTGAGTAAACTCTGGGAGTTGGTGATGGACAGGGAGGCCTGGCATGCTGTGGTCCATGGGGTCGCAAAGAGTCAGACATGACTGAGGGAATGAACTGAACTAAACTGAACACTCCAGCCTCCTGTGCTCTCTGGGAAATGGTTACAGTGTGTCCTCTTTGATAGATGAAAGAACAGAAGTCATAGCAGTAAGGAATTCCATGTCCATATGCATTTTCCATTTCTACCTTTTAACTTTGGTCTTATTTTCTGGATTGGGTTAGCATTCTTAGGAGTCCTTGAAAGACTTAACTGTGTTTGTTTGAAGCTGCTATACAACTGGCTTGAAACATATCTAGATTTCCCAAGATTCTTTGTGTAACTTCATGTAATTCCTTCATTCCTTTATGCCTCAAGTTAGAATTCCTCATACCTTCATGCCTGTTGAATTGTCTTCCTTTTCTACCACTCTAACCAAATGAGTCCTCTCAATGGTTGGCAGTGGAATCTATTCACCAAGCGCAGGGGCCAGTTCTCAGCTCTCATCCTCCATGCCCTGACTGCAGCCTCTGACACCATGGCTACTTGCCTCCAACTTCCTTTTGCTTCCCTGACCCTCTTCTCTCATTCTGTTCCTACATCTCTCATCTCTCCTTTTCTTATCTAGCTCCTCTCCCATAAGAATGGGAGAGTCCTCCAGGGACCTGATCTTGAAACACCCTATTCCACATCTCCAGATTCCTGTTTCTGACTCTTTCTATAGATGAAGTCATTTGATCTCCATCTTTGGGTCCAGCTCTGCCTCAGATCTAAGGACCAGTCCTGATCTTGGGTAAGAAGTACTTAAACAGCATGAGCTGAATGTCCTGCGGCTCAGCATCACCATCTGTGCTGACTTTTCCAGGGATACACTTGCCAGGAAATCAGAGCAGATGTTTGATTCCTCCCTTTGCCATAGCTCACCTAGTAGTGGTCAGCAGGTAAGCCCTGGATCTCCCTGATCCTTGGTTTTCTCATTTGAGGAGCAATAGTATTTGCATCCTTATTTCATAGGATTGTTTACAAGGATCTCATGAAATCATATGCAGAAGTACTTACAAACTGTGAGGGAATGTATCAAGCAGGCATCAGCATTGTCCTCATTGTAGAGGTTTGTCACTGATGAAATCACCTAGTTTAGCGAGCCATTATCATTGCTTCCTCAGAGTTTCCTCTAAGTTCATCCATTTACTCAATTTTTTTTTTCTTTTGAACTTTTTCTTTTGTATTGGGGTATAGCCGCTTAACAATGTTGTGATAGTTTCAGCTGAACAGGAAAGGGCCTCAGCCATACGTATACATGTATCCATTCTGTCCCAAACCTACCTCCTACCCAGGCTGCCACATAACACTGAGCAGAGTTTTATGTGCTATACAGTCGGTCTTTGTTGGCTATCCACTTTAAATATAGCTGTGTGTATATGACCATCCCAAAGTCCCTAACTATTCCTTCCCTCCCAGCAACCTTAAGTTTGTCTTCTAAGTCTGTGTGTGTTTTTTTGTTTTGTAAGTAAGTTCATTTGTGTCATTTCTTTTTAGATTCCACATATAAGGGATGTCATATGGTATTTCTCCTCTATCTGATTTTTCACTCAGTATGACACTCTCTAGGTCCACCTATGTTGCTGCCAATGGCATTATTTCTTTCTTTTTAATGGCTGAGTAATATTCCATTGTATATATGTACCACCTCTTCTTTATCCATTCCTCTATCAGTGGACATTTAGGTTGCTTCCATGTCTTGGCTGTTGTAAATAGTACTGCAGTGAACACCGGGGTGCATGTATCCTTTCAGATCATGTCTTTTTTTTTTTTTTTTTTTAAATCTGGATGCATGCCCAAGAGTGGGATTGAAGGGTCATCTGGTAGCTCTATTTTTATTTTCTTAAGGAACCTCCATACTGTTCTCCATAATGGTGGTAACAGCTTACATTCCTGCCAACAGTGTAGGAGGGTTCCCTTCTCTCCACATCCTTTCTAGCATTTATTGTTTGTAGATATTCTGATGATATCTATTCCGGCCGGTGTGAGGTGATACCTCATTGTAGTTTTGATTTGTATTTGTCTAATCATTAGTGATGTTGGACATCTTTTCATGTGTTTGTTGGCCATCTGTATGCATTCATTTACTCTATGCATTAATTCACTCAAAATATATGTTGAATGTTTGTTATAGCTTCCTATATTGTAACGCCTTCATATAATTTTCAGTTGAGTAAGTGATACAAAACATAAACCATAAGTTGTGACATAAGGAGGATGGGATTTAAATAAATTTACAACATGGCAGGTTTTTAAATAAATGTAACAAACTGGGTAATTCCAGTTTGTTAGTTTGTACCATAGATCCTCAACACTTTTGTATAAATATTTCTTACCATAATATGGAATATTCATTTTAAGTATCCAAGATTACTCCCTCTGGAAATTAAAGGGCACAGGAAGTCAAATTACTTATGGAAAGATTGCTTTGGGAATTTAGAGCCAGATAAAGGGGATTGAGCAGGTTTGTTGTAGGATGTTTCTTCTAAAGTGTAAAGCCTGGAAAACCACCCCAGTTCCGTTCCAACTAACAAACAAAGAGACCACAGAAACAATCAGGTACGATGTGTCCTTTGAACAGTTATTTATAAACATTGGACATTTGTTTTCTAATTATTTTTCAATATCAGATTGCTTGCATATGTTATGAATAACAAACTTTTTTAATAATTTGATTTATTTCTATTGTTGTTACATTTTAACAATCAGACTTTCTGTTTTAGGGAGGTACCCTGGGTCCATTAGTGATTCTGAGGAAACACTAGTCTAAACAAGTATACATTCATAACTTTTTTCTTAGTTAATCTTATTTGATTAATGTTTGTATTTGTTATATCATAGTATAGAAAATTTGATTATTTATACCTTCATTTCCAAATTCTGGGCAGGTACCTTTTTTAGGTTCTTTGGCTTATATGTGCATTGACTACCTGCCAGTTACATATATATTTGTATATATTTATAAAGTTGTTACTATTGAAAATAGATTTAGTCCCAATAATTTTTTCAATGATGGAGTTATGGGAATATTCATAAATTACATCTAAGAAGACTTTGTTTCTTCTCTCAGCCTCACTGCTCATTAACTCTTTGATTTGGGGTATTCTCTTTTATCTTTTTAATCAGTTGTATGTAGGCAGCATTGTTTTATGTGAACATACTTTGGGAAAAAGTATTTATGAGGTCCTATATAAGTAAGAGGAAGTAATCTGTCATTTTAACCTGTTGCTTCTTACTGAAATATGATCCACTTTATTGCATCAATTGTGGATCTTTATGCTTTCTCAATTTACTCCCCCTATGAGATTATCCACCTAATAACAGAGAATTACATTACCCATTTATCTTTCACATGGAAGTGTTAAGCATCTATCCGTCTATAAGAATCAAGTATAATCTCTATTGCAATGCTACAAACTGTGGAAGTGACTCTTTTAAACTTTACTTGCCTTATGAAGATATCAAACTGTGTCTTCTAAGCATCTAATGAGAACATCTTGCTTAGTGCAGTTAAGATTTTCCAAGCAATTATTCATGGCCAAGAACACTTGGACCCAAACTAATGATCTGAATATATCGAGTGAACTGAGTTGCCTTCTAATCAAGTGCCAAGATATTAGACCTGCAGGGCCCTTTAAATGAGTGATTTTCATTAAAGTACACACACACACAATCCACAGCTAGAAATGGACAAGTTTCTTGTGTAATGCACTTTCTCTGCTCCCTCTCATGCCTTCTCCCCCTCCCCTTCCTTCTCTCCCTTTGCCTCCACCTTTCTTTCCCTTCCTTTTCTTTCACTTTCTTTGATTTTGGAAAAGAAATGCCATTTCACTAAATTGATCTTGTGAACTACAGTTTGAAACACACTACCTAAACTGTAGAGGAAATGTGCCATCCCCATTTCCTCCTGAGTCAGCAGCTTTGATCCTCTGGACAGACTTTCCAGCCTTTGGTCTATTCTCCGGGAGATTCCTGGCCTCCTGTTACTTGCAGACAGTTCCTTTGGTGTTGGCCCTCAGACCCATTTGAGAACTTTGTGTTCCTGAGAAAATCTCCTGCTGCTCATGGTCAGCTCACTTGACCAGTTTGTTCCTATAATAAGTACCTCCTCCTCATCTTCCAATATCTGCCAGGGCAAGTCCTGCCCATCAGTCAAGGTCCAGCTCAAATTACCATTTCCCTCTCAAGAAGGAGGGCTTCCCAGGTGGCTCAGTGGTTAAAAAAAAAAAAATCCACCTGCTAATGCAGGAGATGTAAGAGATGCACGTTCAATCCCTGGGTTGGGAAGATCCCTGGAGAAGGAAATAGCAACCCACTTCAGTATTCTTGTCCTGGAAATTTCATGGACAGAGAAGCCTGGCAGGCCACAGCCCATAGGGATGCAAAGAATTGGGTACAACTTAGCAATTAAACAGCTAAAACAAACAGCTCTCAAGAAGGCTGGCAGATGTCCAGGCAGAATTATTCATCTTTTCTTCTTTCCACAGTAGAGGCTGTTTTTGTACCCTTAATCAGATACTTTTTAGTGTATTTGGCTCTTTAATCAAGTTTTGAATTTTCTTGGCAGGAACTGCTTTTTATTGTATCCCTTTAATACAATAGAAGAGTATTGATAATAAAAATGGCAAAGGATGGGGGAAGCTAGAGAAGGATTCCGAATTCCTCTTAGTTGTACAATAGTCCCAGCAGTTGTTCGGAACAGTGATGAGGTCTCTAACTGTGGCATGAGGGGGCTTCTCTTATTGCAGAGCGTGGACTCTAGAGTGTCTGGGCTTTGTTGCCTCATGGCATGTGGGATCTTAGTTCCCCAACCAGGGATTGAATTCGCAAGCCCTGCGTTGGAAGATGGATTCTTAACCACTGGACCGCCAGGAAAGTGCCCCCAGATGGAGTTTTCATTGGAGGAATTATATAGTTCTCTTTGAAATTTTTTTTTTTTATTTTCAAGTTGTGTTTGAAATACTTCTGAGGGTAATAAAAAAGCCTACTTGAAGAAACAGTTTGCCTGTGGTTGATAGAGTTTTACAACTTCAGGCCCAATTCATTACAAATTGATTGTCAACAGAGAAAGAGGAAAGGAGTTAATTGAGTTAGAAGATTGTTTGCTTAATTAAAGGAGCCTTTTACTGCTTGGAAGAAGCCTGAGCTCAGGTTTTACAAAGCCTCTTAGGGATGTGAAGAACTGCTGGCATTTTCCCCATACTTTCCCAATTTCTGACCTGAAAGAGAAGAAAAGGGCTCAGCAGGACGATGGAATGATGCAGGACCTCAACGAAGCACAATTCCGGGAAACACTCTTAACTTTTGTGGACAACTCCTCTGTCCTGAGTGCATTTCTTTAGCTGCTGATCCACACAGCGAGAGATGACTTCAATCACAGTAAGGTCTTGCTCTCCAAACGGTACCATCCCAGTGTGCTTATAGCTCGTGATACGTGACAATCCTTGTGTTCAGTGCTTTGTATATTTACCTACTCCTTTAAGCCTTTAACAACATTTGAGCTAGGTACTATTATTATCGCCATTTTATAGATGAGTAAGCTGATTCAAAAAGCTGATTTGTTTTTCAAATCTAGAAAAACAAAGATTCAAAAGGAGATTGAGAAACTTGCCCAGGGTTATGTAGCGCAAAAGAGGAAGAGCAAGGATGTAAACCCAGGCACTCTGCTCTCAGCTCATGTGCTCCTAATACTAAACTCTCAGTTAACAGTAGAGGGAGGACCCATGGCACCAAAAGCCCTCCATCTACACGTGGCTTAGCGCCCACACTACTCAAGGGCTGCTTTAGGAGTAGACCAAGCAGAGAGTAGCTAAAAACAACTGAGTTACGTAGAAAGCTAAGAAGTTGTGTAGGTACTGGTGTTCCTCCCTGACTGTGAGTCACCCTTCAGGAAGCGTTCCTGTCTCTCTGCCGGGTTCTGTGCTGCTTACCCCGTCAGGGCTCATGGAGCACAGTGTATTGTAAATGCTTGTGTTTCTCGCAGTCATCATTAAATGACAGGAAATGTGCATTTCTTATCCCAGTTGTATCCTGTGTCTGGTGCAACATTGGGCATGTACTGGGGTCACAGTAAATATATTTGCATAGATTAATATTTTGAAAGACTTTGTTTAAATATAGCCCTATGAGTGTCTTGATTTAAACGCCTTATTAAAGCAGTAATTCTTATCTAGTTTTACTTTGTCCAATGTTAAGTAAACATTTATAGAAAAATCATAAATTTTTGTAGAAAAACAAAGATACTTAATTGGCTGTCTCTTGTAATATTTTGACTTTTCTCAATTATTCACACCTGTTCTGCTTTATCTAAGCATCAGCAGCCACAGCCACTTCCATGGTGGCAGCCTCCAAGATTGCTGGCATAATGCCTAGAAAGAAATAAAAGATTTCTAGTGCTTGGAAGGGAATAAAAGACTTATGTGTGGTTGATTTGGCCTGGAAGGGGAATAAGAGACTCCTATGGGGTTGATCTTGCATTTTCAAATCTATTATGTGATGAAAAACATACACAAACATTTTAGTAGCTGAATGGGACCTTTTAGTCTCTTTTCTTCCCTTTTAAATTGTGGATGCTGTTTGGTAAATATCTCATGTAGGAAAACGATTTTGACATTAGAGACATGGGTAGATACTTAAAATGTATTTTTTTGCAAGAGTGATGAGGTATTTTTCTTTTCCCTTTTTAAAAATAAATAGTGATTTCTGTATGGAAGTTTCAGTATACAGTTCACCATTAACAGTATAGGGGTTCGGGGTGCCAACCTCCTTGAAGTTGAGATCCATATATAATTTGTAGTCAAGCCTTGTATCCTTTGTTCCTCTGTATCCATGGACCTGACTCTGTATACCCATCCACGAATTCAACCAGTCACTGATCATCTAGTATAGCAGCAGAGGTTGCTGACTTGTGTCTGACTCTTTGCGACGCCATGGACTGTAGCCCACCAGGCTCCTCTGTCCATTGGGTTTTCTAGGCAAGAATACTGGAGTGAGTTACCGTTTCCTTCTCCAGGGGATCTTCCTGACCCAGGGATCAAACCTGCATCTCCTGCACTGCAAGCGGCTTCTTTACCACTGAGCCCCCAGGGAGGCCCCATCATCTAGTATGGTAGTTCAGTAAATGCTGTAGTATTTACTATTGGAAAAAGCCTGCGTATAAGTGGACACAGGGAGTTCAAACCATGGTTCAAGGGTCAACTGTATATGGAATTAAAGTATATGAGACTACTTCTTTAAATCATCTCCTATTGTGATGAATACATTTACTTTTCATATCTTATGAAATACTTCTACCTGTATTTTCTTTTTCCACCCTCCCAACGAGTCCTGTCTACAGAGGACTGGTATTATGTTATCTTGATTTTTGTGGTTGGTCAAATTAGGATTTAGAGGTGAGTTGACTTGTCACACAGCTGGGAAGCACAGACTCCTTTTCCAGGACCCTTTCATCCTTTTATACAATATCTTAAGCAAAACCAACAAGACTCCAGAAATCAGTCAGATAAGAAGGAACTCTTGAACCTTGTGTCGGCTCCTCATTAAAGGTGGACGCCTTGAAATTTTTCTGAGAGGTGAATGTCAGCGCACCGTTGAATTTAAATAAATTATTGAGCACTTGTAATTTCCAGGACACTGAGCTAGTATTTTGTGGAATGGGGAGGCAGAGTACAAAGAGGATGCAATGCTGTCTGCTTTCAGAGAGGTTGGTGATGAAATGGAGAAAGCTGGGTGTATTAAATCATAGGTGTGGCAAGTGAGCAAGTGGGGAAAGTCAAGAGGGAGCAGAGGAGGGCCCTAGAGCTTGAGCCAGTCCCTTGGGTCTTGCTTGGTGAGTTGGTTCTTGGAAGTGATAGACTTTGAGATTCTCTCCTAGGAGTCAGGTTATCTTTTAAAAGGCCTCCCTTCTTAGCGGGGTTACGATAACACATGGGTTGGAGGGTCCAAGGGAATGAATGGATCTGATGGAAGTGGTAGGTCCACGTGTGTGTGTGCTTAGTCACTCAGTCGTGTCCGACTCTCTGCCACCCTTTGGACTGTAGCCCGCCAGGCTTCTCTGTCAATGGGATTTTTCAGGCAAGGATACTGGAGTGGGTTTCCATTTTCCTCCTCCAGGGGATCTGCCCGATCCAGGGATCAAGCCAGCGTCTCCCGTCTCTTGCAGCAGGCTGATTCTTTATCTGCTGAGCAGTGGCCTGATCAGTGCAACACACCTACCTGCACGTTGGAGCCAGAGTGTGGACTGGCAAGGAGGCAGCTGCCTTGTAGCTGACAGTTTGACCGCAAATATTGCTGCCTTTGTATGGAGTGAGTTGGTGGCAGGATTACTGCCTTGCTGTGCCACATAGACACCAAAGCTGAATGGAATAACCGAATGCTTGGGTGGTGTGGGTGGGTCCGTGGCCCAGGGAGGCAGCCATGTGCCCTGCATCATGGCAGCGGTAAGGGTAAAAGAAAAGCTTACCACTGCCCTGGTCCTGGAGCCCCTTTACGTGCATCTCAGTGGCTTCCATCCCTTGCAGGATAAAAATGTGAAAAGCAAAGCTGAACTTTTCCTCTACAGCTCAAACACAAGAGATCTTTTGTCTTGAAGTTGTTTTGGTATCACAGACCCAAACTGTACCACCAGGAAGCCAGTCCCACCTGGAAACACAGGAGCAAATCCATTCCTTTCAAGCAAATGTTACTCCAGTATCTGAAACTGTAGGAGACCACGTATATGCTTTTTCTTTAAATGCTGTTTATTTAAATAGAAAAAATTAATTTCAGTGTTAGAAATCCTGTAAGAACATATTCACTTTCCCCCTTAAGTCCACACCATAGATTAAGTTATATAAAATATCTCCTGGCAATAGACACATGTTGTTTAGTGTGAGCTAGATAAGTGATTAAATTAATGTAATGTGCACATGCTTTGCAGATTACAAGACATTCTATAATTATGTTACTGCTATAGATGACTGGCTTTTAAAAATTTTGTTGATTGGAAAGTCTATTGGATATAGTTAATTGTTGACAAATTAATCATTGCTCTCTCAACAGTTTATTTGAAAAGCCCATAGTTTTTAGTTGAGTATTGAATTGTCTTATTGAATGCTGTGTTATTACTTTAGGAGTTAGAAGTTAAATGTGGTATTTTTCACCTTGGTTGAGAAAACTAGTTTTATCATGATACCTGAAGAAACATTTAGTATTTGTTTATTATCTCTCTTATTGCCTCAATTGCTTCACATTTTTCTTTTTTTTGCCTCATGGGGACTATAAAGAGGGAATTCCCTGGTGATCCAGTGGTTAAGAATCTGCCTTCCAATCCTGGTGACCTGGGTTTGATCCTAAGGTCTCACATGCTACCGGGCAGCTAAGCTATTGTGCCACAGCTCCTGGGCCTGGGCTCTGCAATAATAGAAGGCAACCCAGCTCAACCAAAATAATAGCAATAATAAAAGGCTGGGAAGAGAGGACATCACAATGGTCTACTTGGTTTTTTACAGCTTATTCATTTTTTATATTCTAAAAATCTATGCATTATCATCTGAGCTTCTCCTTTTCTCTTTCCTGTCCTTTTCCTCTTTTCCTTTTATCACCGTTTCTCCTTCTCTTTGCTGGTGAATTTTAGTTCTTCCACTGACCAGGTCCTCACCAAAGCTATACTCCTCAATAGGCTCCTGCTTGGTCTCCTGGTGCCTTTGTTGTTGTCACGGCCCTCATGGCATTCTTGCCCTGTGTGGACTCCTGGAAGCTTGGGGCATAACTGTTTTTCAGCCCAGAGTGGGACATCCACTCAGGTTTCCAAATCCTGAACTGGGCCTTGTAATGAGGAAAGTATTTACTTTCTTGGCATGCTTCCCTGGTGGCTCAGTGGTAAAGAATCTGCCTGCCAATGCAGGAGACACAGGTTTCATCCCTGGTTTGGGAAGATCCCCTTGAGGAGGACATGGCAACCCACTCCAGTATTCTTGCCTGGAAAATCCCGTGGACAGAGGAGTCTGGTGGGCTACAGTCCATGGGGTCACATAGAGTCGGACACAGCTTAGGGACTAAACCACAAACAACAGCATCATGGATTTTCCTGGCACTACATATTCTTCCAAAGTTGTTAGGCTCAGTCAGTCTGCTCCGACAGTGGTCATCTGCAGAGCTCCTAGAATGGGGTTGTTACATGTCTAGCAGGTGTTTGCAGGGCCATGGTGCTCTCTGAATCATTCTGTCCTCCAGTCCAGTCCAGTCAAGCTTTGTACTGGGCTCAGTCGCACAGTTGTATCCAACTCTTTGTGACCCCCTGGATTTTCACTGTTTTGCTCCTTTTCTAACGTTTTTTCCTCTCAATGCTGGGAAGGGATGCAGGTGGGGTGATGGAAAATCACTGTCTTTCAGTTCAGTTCAGTTCAGTCGCTCAGTCATTTCCGACTCTTTGTGACCCCATGGACTGCTGCACACCAGGCCTCCCTGTCCATCACCAACTCCTGGAGTTTACTCAAACTCATGTCCATTGAGTCGGTGATGCCATCCATGCATCTCATCCTCTGTCATCCTCTTTTCCTCCCGCCTTCAATCTTTCCCAGCATCACGGTCTTTTCAAATGAGTCAGCTCTTCGCATCAGGTGGCCAAAGTGTTGGAGTCGCAGCTTCAGCATCAGTCCCCTTCCAATGAATATTCAGGACTGATCACCTTTAGGATGGACTAGTTGGATCTCCTTGCAGTCCAAGGGACTCTCAAGAGTCTTCTCCAACACCACAGTTCAAAAGCATCTGTTCTTCAGCGCTCAGCTTCCTTTATAGTCCAGCTCTCACATCCATACATGACCACTGGAAAAACCATAGCCTTGACTAGACGGACCTTTGTTGGCAAAGTAATGTCTCTGCTTTTGAATATGCTGTCTAGGTTGGTCATAACTTTTGTTCCAAGAAGCAAGTGTCTTTTGATTTCATGGCTGCAATCACCATCTGCAGTGATTTTGGAGCCCCCCAAAATAAAATCTGTCACTGTTTCCACTGTTTCCCCATCTATTTGCCATGATAGGACCAGATGTCATGATCTTAGTTTTCTGAATGTTGAGTTTAGAGCCAACTTTTTCACTCTCCTGTTTCACTTTCATCAAGAGGCTCTTTAGTTCTTCCTCAATTTCTGCCATAAGTGTGGTGTCATCTGCATATATGAAATTATTGATATTTCTCCCGGCAATCTTGATTCCAGCTTGTGCTTCATCCAGCCCAGCATTTCTTATGATGTACTCTCCATGTAAGTTAAATAAGCAGGGAGACTATATATAGCCTTGATGTACTCCTTTTCAGACCTAAAATTATGTCTTAGTCTCTACATTGACTCAATCTTAGCCTATACACAATATTAACTCATTGGGAGAATCTGCTTGATTAATTTAGTAAAGACTCAGTTCATACTTCAGGAAATAAATGAAATTCACTGTGTTGCAAGGAAATTAATTGATTCCCTGTATTTTTAATTGAATATTATTTTTCTCAAATTGAAACCTAATTTTAGATTTCTTTTTTCATCGTGGTGATTTGTTGATAATTCTTATTCTTTTATATGAATTATACTAATCAGATACTGATAATAGTTAATGAATTTTCCATTCTTTGTTTTGGACTTATTTACCTACAATGGTAGGTGTATTTAAGTGAATATCCTAGTTAGTCACTGTCACTCAAATACTGTATTTACTAGACTTTCTGGTATTCTAATGGCCATGTAATTAAATTCTGGCCAGTGAAGTGTAAATGGAAGCACTGTATATCACATCTAAGACATCTTATTATTTGTTTTGTTGTTAATAATTTATCTATTTACTTGTCTGTGTTGGGTCTCAGTTGTGGCACGTGGGGTTCGTTGCTTCATGGCACCTGGGATCTTAATTCCCTGACTGGGGATTGAACCCACATCCCTTGCATTGGAAGGTGGTTTTTAACCATTGGGCTACCAGGGAAGTCTCTTTAAAAGTTCATTTTTCTTTCCTCTCTCCTTACTGAAATGTCAATTTGATGACTAGAGCTTGAGGACATTAGCATGACATTATCTTATGTCATGCTAATGATTAGACCTCATGATAGCTGAGCAGCAAGAATAGGACTCTGGGTCCTTTTGACTATGGAGCTGCCATGCCAGCCCTGGATTGCCTACCTTGGGACTTCCTTCACATGAAAAAGGGCATACCTCTCTTGGATAAGCTACTGTTATTTGGAGTTTCTTTTTCTGTTTGTGTATGCAGTTAAACTTAATCACGATTAGTATGAAACATATGTGTATAATTTTCAAATAATGGAATAGAATAAAGTAAGCTTAACACTGGAATTATACTGAATAGAATGAAAAATCATATGATATTTAGAAGACACTTGGAAAGCTGGATTACTTCCTGAGTCCATTATATCTTAATAGTGTGCAGTATTGTAAAAAACATTTCACTGATTGTCTTGAATTTTCTACCTCTTTTATTCTGGAAATGTGGATTTAATATTGAGAAATAGTTTTGTTACTTAGCAGCAGTATTCCTAATGCAAGGTACAAAACTAGACATCTAGAGAGAATTTTGGAAATATTTCTTTTAGAATCCATTTTTCTAATGTGTTCTGGAACTGATTTTATTTTATTTTATTTTTTCATTTCTTGAGTGGTAGTGATAAAGATTCAAACGTGATTGCAGATATGTCTCATGAACTTTATGTATCCTTGGTCAAGGAAAGACATTCAAAATAAAAGATTTCCAAATTTTCATTCTCTTTAAGTTTTTATATTATTATATATCTAACATAATTATTTTAAAAATTGTGGTAAGATATACATATATATATAAAACATAAAATTTACCATTTTAATTATTTTTAAATCCCCAGTTCATTGATGTTAATCACACTATTGTGTAATCTTTACCACTGTCTGTCTCTATAACTTTTTCATCTTCCCCAAATCAAATTCTGTATCTGTTAGGCAATAATTCCCCATTTCTCCTTCTCCTAAGCCCCTGGCAACTGACTTTCTTATTTTGTCTCTTTACATTAGACCCGACTCCATGGACTGTAGTCTGCCAGGCTCCTCTGTCCATGGAATTTTCCAGGCAAGAATGTTGGAGTGGGTTGCCATTTCCTTCTTTAGGAGATCTTTCTGACCCAGGGATTGAACTTGTGTCTCTTGCATCTCCTGCATTGGTAGACAGATTCTTTAGCAGCTGAGCCACCAGGGAAGCCCCCCAAAACCTAATGAAGTGGAATCATTCAATATTTGTCTTTTTGAGAGTGATCTATTCCACACTAACATGATTATTTTGCTTTACGTAATAATCAATGAATTGTTATTGCTTAAATTATATTTCTCACGTTCATCTTCTGAGAATTTTTGTCTCTAGTGGTACTTATAATGGATGTTAACCGAGTAGATAATGTTAGATTAAAATAGAGTATTAGAATTGTTACCATTAGATAGCATCACTGACTCAGTGAATATGAACTTGAGCAAACTCTGGGAGATAGTGGAGGTTAGGGAAGTCTGGCATGCTGCAGTCCATGGTGTCCAAAGATTTGGACATGACTTAGCAACTGAACAGAACAAAACCAAATTAGAATTGTTAACTTATCAAGTACAGTACAAGACAGAAGTCACTATACAGTTATATGTTTTGAATATTATAGAAATAATTGAAACATAAAACAAAGACCTTTTTTTTTTTAACAGATATGAGATAAATCCATTGGTATTTTAGCCAATCTGATGAGTTTTTTGTGACTCTATATGTGTATGCTTAGTCGCTCAGTTGTGTCCAATTCTTTGCAGACTCATGTTGCCCGCCAGGCTCCTCTGCCCATGGGGATTCTCCAGGCAAAAATATTAGAGTGGGTTCCCGTGCCCTTCTCCAGGGGATCTTCTCAACCCAGGGATTGAACCCAGGTCTCTCACATAGCAGGCGGATTCTTTACCGTCTGAGCCACCAGGGAAGCCCATGACTATATAAAAATGTAAAAACATAAATGTCATGTTACAGTGTAATACTTGATTTCATATAGTATTTGGATGTATGACAAATAAATAAAATGTGATTTTAGGGTAAAATGTTCAAGTTCACACATTAAGCAGTTATCCCAATTGGCTTATATTCTGTTTGTGTAACAAATGGTAAATTATTGTTTCTTTCTCAAAGTATAGATTTGGGGGATTGAACAATAATCTGTAAAAGGAATTAAGAAGTTAAAGATGATTTGTTGCCTTGGGGGGGGAAAATATTGATAATCTTTGTTATTTCAAAAATAACATTTTGTTCTTGACTGAATTGTTTGGCTTCTATTTTTTTTTTTTTTTTAAGCTATATCACTTCTGGCGCCCTCTTGTTTTCTTCCAGAGGCACATCACAGAAGTGCACTTTAATCAAACCTTTCTGGTAGGTTGGTATTATAGCTAAGAATCTTTCAAAAAAAAAAAAAATCCCAGTTGAAAGAAGAAACATGATAGGGAGTTGGCGTAATGGGAGGCATGCAACTGTGTTTGCAAATCTTAGACATTATCCCACAGTTTTGGTGTAACCCTTCAGCTAACAATTAAAATCTTTGTTTTATCAGTCACCACCCAACCCTAACAGATGGGTGAAGAATTAATCTGATTTGTATTTTTCCTCACAACTTTCTCCTGCACATTGAAATATTCTGTGATTAACATTCAGTGGGTTCTTAAAGATGATTGATGGGCCTTAAAGATAGAATGTATACATCCTATTTAAATGATGCAAGAGGAAAACCACAGCACGGAAGTGCTCCCAAGACCCCTGTAGAAATTTGAAGACAATTTTGATACTCTCATCCACTTGAAAAGAAATCCGCTATAAATACTATAATGTTTTTTCCCTTGCCAGGACCCTCCTTGCCTGGTGTCATTTCTTGAGCTCTCCTGGGAGGAGATTAGTCTAAAACAACAAAGTAGCCAGATGTCTGGTTCTGAGAGAGTCCCAGAGGCCAGGCTACGGTAGGCACCAGAAACCGCGTGAGGCTGAAGATCAAAGATACCTGAGAATTACTTATGGGCACATAGTATGTGTCATTCCCATTATTAACAGCCTGAGAAAATTTGTTTCTCTAATTAACCCTTTTGTTGGAGTAACCTTGAATTTTAGTGAGTATATTTCTTTTTTGATATGTTTTCTTTTGTGGATTTCTGAAAAGTGCATGTATCAAAAAAGAGAAATGAAAAGAAAGTCACGTGCCTGATTGAAATCTCCAAAAATAGATAACGCTTTCCAGTGTGGAATCATTTATCATGAAATAAGTGGACCTTATGGTTCTAAGTTAAAATTACAAATTGAGAGTCTGGAACTGCATGATATCCTGTGTACAGATAGTTGTTCCTTACTTTCAAAGTACTGTTATTTCAACTTTTTAACCTTGTTGGAGTGAAAATTTTTAGATCACAGCTTCCTGGGCTTAAAATGAATTCAAAGTAAATCCCAGCGGTAGGAAACCTGTCCCTTATTAATAGTTGACCTCATTCTTTTCACACTGGTATTATAATGAAATGTTAATTAAAAATTTTTGCCATCCTTTACCTGTTTGCTTTATAGGTACAATTTTATATTGTCTAGACATACACAGATTCGGGCACTATGAATACATTTGCTCTTTTGAGTTAATCTTAATCCCCATGCCTCTCAAAGCGTATAGCTGAATTTATTCTAAGGCATGATGAAAAACCTAATGATAACTTCTGATGTCTTTAGCCCCAAGATGAGAGTATCAAAAGAGAGAATAAAAGATTTAGGTTGGCCCCGCACCCTGAGTTTTTGTTTCTGTTCAATATCATTGTGTAACAACAAAATCATGTAAATGCCTAATTCCTGCTTTCCCTGAGAGATCATCATAAACCATTGTTATCCAGAGCATGATTAGCCAGCTTTAAGTGCTACCACACATTCTTAATATCTGGTAATATAAACTTGGCATAAAAGCTGTAAAAATGTCCTGAAACCTAATTGGAAATATGTGTTTGCAGCATAGTGCAGAGATTTCAGCTCCTGTGTGCTGTGGTCAAGCCTTCTTGTAACTCCTTGAGGAAGAGGAAGCCCCCAGGAGCAGTTTATAAGGACTAATTGATTGATCTCTGTTTCTGTATTTAAGTATGGAAGCAAGAATAAAATTGGCTTCTTGCACAAAGAACTAGAGAGGCAACTGTATTCCCCCCTCCCCACCCAGAGGAGAATTTCTTGTTGCTTCTGTGACAAAGGGCCATCTGCATTTTTACTCCTTCCACCTGTTTTTCTTACTAGCTACCACTGTGAGCACCATTTCTATCACCAGGGTCTTGGGCTTCCCTGGTGGCTCGGACAGTAAAGAATCTGCCTGCAATGAAGGAGACCTGGGTTCAGTCCCTGGGTTGGGAAGATCCCTTGGAGGAGGGCATGGCGACCCCCTCCAGTATTCTTGCCTGGAGAATCCCCATGGACAGAGGAGCCTAGCAGGTACCTGGATCGCAGAGTTGGACACAACTGAGCAGTTAAGCACAGAACAGGGCCAGGTTATCTGTATTTCTTTTTTTTTCCTTTTATTTATCTGCATTTATGTTATGCTGAGTTTATTCCCAGCCCGTAAGTTGTTTCTTCTGAGATATCTTTCTCCTCCTCTGCAGCCTCGTCTTCTGGTTTAGCAACAGTCTGCTGTGCTTCAGTGAGCATCGGCTCAGTGTGGCAGACAGTGCTCATGCAAGGATTGCCTCTGAAGTCCTGCAGTGCATCCTGGGGGCTGTGCTCACCTGGTGTGCTCAGGGAGCAGAGCATGTACTTCCAGTCCCTCCGGTTCAGCATCCCTCTCTGCTTTTTGTAGCAGCGGCAGAAAACAGTTCAGCACTCCTTTGTGGGCCATCAGCCCTGCATCCAGCCCCACTGTTTGGCCAGGCACACCTCCCAGCTGCACCACTAACCACGGCGTGGTGTACACCGCTTCTGTAAAGTAACATCCTTCCCATACTTGGAGGCTTTTTGGATATGCCAAGAGAGGCAGGAGACACTCGCTGGTTTCGATCCCTGCGTTGGGAAGATCCTATGTAGAAGGAAATGGCAACCGACTCTAGTATTCTTGCCTGGAAACTTCCATGAACAGTGGAGCCTGGTGGGCTCAGAGTCGGACACCACTGAGCACCCACATACTCGGCAGTCTGTCAGTGAGAACCGCTGTTTCAGAAATGTGTTTCAGCCCCGGTTAATGGCTAACATTAAGCAAGTAGTATTCAGAGTAACAAGGCACCTCCTAGTACCACAATAGGAGTCAATTCACAAGATTTGATCTGAAAGCCATGTTTCCAGGACTGAAGTCCAGTGGTAGAAGTAGCATTTGTAGTTCAGGGGGCTGTTCTTATTTTCCCCTTTCCCCTCACCCCCAAGACACACACACTCATGTACACACACACACACATAAAATAGGGATTTGCTAAGAAGATGAAAAAATAATGCCTCTTTTTAGCTTTCAGAAGTTACCGATGCTACTGGCTATGAACCTGTGATGTCTTCGCCTTGGGTTACTCCATTGACTGGCGGGGCTCATCTCTGCCCCTGCCCAGCCCAGTTCCTTCCCCCAACTCCTTCCCATACCTTAGGAATCATTACTATGTATGTCAGCTCTTTATGGGGTATTTCTCCCACAATACTGCATACAGAGATGTGTTTAATTATATTTTTTAAAGTTAGATATTATCAAATTTAAGGAGGTGAAGAGTATGGGCTTTCTAGTTCCTGCTTTTTATCTATTCACTCTATCTTCCTTATTCATAGATTTCTTTTTATATTACCTCCTCCTCTACCCTCCTCTAGCTTTATTTCCTTGGGCTCCAAAATCACTGCAGATGGTAAGTGCAGCCATGAAATTAAAAGATGTTTGCTTCTTGAAAGAAAAGCTATGACAACCTAGACAGCATATTAAAAAGCAGACATCCCTTTGCCAACAAAGGTCTGTCTAGTCAAGGCTATGGTTTTTCTTGTATGGATGTGAGGGTTGGACTATAAAGAAAGCTGAGTGCTGAAGAATTGATGCTTTTGAACTGTGGTGTTGGAGAAGACTGTTGAGAGTCCCTTGGACTGTAAGGAGATCCAACCAGTCCGTCCTAAAGGAAATCAGTCCTGAATATTCATTGGAAGGACTGATGTTGAAGCTGAAGCTCCAATACTTTGGCCACCTGATGCGAAGAGCTGACTCATTTGAAAAGACCCTGATGCTGGGCAGGATTGAAAGCAGGAGGAGAAGGGGACAAGAGAAGATGAGATGACTGGATGGTATCACCAACTCAATGAACATGAATTTGAGCAAGCTCTGGGAGATGGTGAGGGCAGGGAAGCCTAGTGTGCTGCAGTCCATGGGGTCGCAAAGAGTTGGACTGAGCAACTGAACAACAACCTCTACCCTGTCATATTTTCTTTTTCTTTTTCTTCATTTTTGAGTTCTTAACTCTGTTCTGTCTGTAGCTTTCTAGGATAGGTTCTGATTTGAAATAAGAACTAAGTTCTAAGAGCAGGTAATAAAGACCTGCGTTAGCAGGTAGATTCTTTACCACTGTGCCTCCTAGGAAGTAGGTTCTATTTACTGTTTAAAATGGTGGTCTTTGACTTTAAATTGCCTGCAGCTCAGAGGTTTCAAAGTGATAGAATTAGAGCTTAGCAGATGATAAGGTCCTTTGCCCAGTGACAAGTGTAGGGTAGCATGCTGCTGGAGATGGCAGTCTTGGAAGGAAAGTTATGTTTTGAATACAAAATGATCAGTTCTTGGATCCTTGTGATGTCTAGCCCTATTACTAAAATGAAAAACATTTTTTTAGAAACTGTAGAAAATTAAGTATTGTCATTGATTGTAACTATTATGAGCCACTGACTGAAAAGGAATGTTTCATGTGGAGTATTTTTCCCCTTTCAAGTAAGATTTACATGATTCACTACGAAATGAAACTACAGCCCATGGATAATCAGATACCTCAGAATAATGTTTGGGAAGCTGGGTTTCCTGAAGATATGAGGCTTAGTTATTTTAGCCTGGGGATTTTGCCTGGGGAAAAATGTATGTGCCTCAACAGCTGAAGGGCTATTCAGGAAGAAACAAAGTAAAATGGCATCTATTTTAACGTGTAATTTCGATATTTCATAGTTAATCTTATCCTTGGCAGAAATGTCAGAATATACTAGCTACAAACCATCTCTGAAGCCACATCTACACTACCAAATTGAACTGGGTAAAGTCCTTAAAATCAAGTAGTTTTACACGGGGAGAAGAGGGTCCTTTCTCCATAATTCCCTGGTGGGAAGGGACTGCTCTAATAGAATAAAAATGACGATGTGGTGTATTTCAAATTAGGAATACACAGTCTAAAGGAATGGCTGCATGGAGGGGAGGGAGCAGATTTTAAGCTTTTGTGTATCACACTTCAAAATAAATTTGGTTTCTTTTGCATTGTTTTCTATTTGCTCCTACTTTATAATTTGAAATAGCACTTTTCTTTATGTTTAGATATTTTTTATTCCTTTTAACCTCATCCAAAATTGAATTCCTGATGTTAGAAGTGATACCACAATTCTATTCCTTCTCTACCATTCTTTAGAGGCTGAATTATTCTAGCTGTGTAATTTGCTGTTTAAGTTAGAATCAAGTTCTTACTGATGGAATGGCTAAATTTCTATTTTCTATCAGTGCTTTTCTTTTGTGTATGCTGGAATAGAAACATACCCCTTGAAGGAATTAAAATGGTAAAGTCTAGGCTGCCATTTATCCTGTTACCACATGGCTGTTGTTTATTGTTTTTTAATCAAGTATCAAGTTTCTGTACCTAATGGCTTGGAAGATACATTACATTTTGTCAAAATATAAGAATTTATGAAGAATAAAGAGCCTCTGGAATCCCCAAAACATCAAGGAGGGGATGTGTATAATTTTGCTGTTTAACACATGTATAAGCATTAATATTTATTATTGAGTTTAGTATTTTGTATTTACACTCCTGTCAACGTATAATATATCATAGTGTATTGTTTAGAGGCCATTAAACAGCTCACGATTAATTCACAGAAGAAGGAAAAAAAGTTAGTTGTTTTTGTTTTCTCTTTTATTTGAATTTTCCCTTGGTTGCTTGGTGAAGAACAAACAGATTTGTTTCTGATGAGGGAATTTACATTATATAAAATCTTGCTTGGTTTGTATGAAGGTAATCAAAGAACTGACAGGTTGCTGTGTGGTCACCATAATCTGTTAACATAATGTCCAAATTGTTAATGCCAAGGTAACAGAGGTAACCTTGACAATGAAAATCCATGGTATATACAGATATGGGCCTTAATACTTAATTCTTACCTAATTATTAGAATGTGATATAAAGCATGCCAGGTTGGTTGACTTAATAGTATTAGTTCCCTGTCATTTAAAATTCATAGAAATGTTAGATAAATGCACTTTTGTTTGACTGGAGGATTCATTTTTTATTAAAATAGCCATTAAAAAACCCAAAAATATAATATTTCTAGAAACTCATTCTTTTTTTAAAAGAATACTTGACTGGTAGAAAATGTTTCTCTAGCCAAATTGGTAGCCTCGTGCTCTTTTAAATAGCATTACTTGAAATGCTTCTAAAAGTACTTTTTCCCATATTAAATTAAATGTCAAATTATATACCTTCCTTGCAACTTTTTTTACAGAAAAATTTTATCAAAGAATCAGACTGTGTTTCATTCACTGAAGTGAATTATAGTTTCAAGCATATGTTTATAACATTTTGAAGGTGATCTTGAGTAACATATAGATAATATCTTTTTAGTAGAATGTACCCCTTGGATTTTCCTTATTTGACTGATATTGTGGCATGTAAGGCTTCCCTGGTGGCTCCGTTGGTAAAGAGTCTGCCTGTAATGTGGGAGACCTGGGTTCGATCCCTGAGTCAGAAAGATCCCTTGGAGAAGGAAATGGCAACCTGCCCAGTATTCTTGTCTGGAGAATCCCATGGACAGAGGAGCCTGGAAGACTACAAAAGAGTTGGACATGTCTGAAGTGGCTTGGAAAGCAAACCATACATAGAGTAGATCAAAGACTCCAGGAACCCAGTAGCATTAAAACAACACATGGATTTCATACACATAAAAAGTAAAAAGCATACAGATGGGCTGGCTTTTTTTGTTTGTTTTAAAGACTCTTTAATAATAATTTGAGATTAAAATTTTTTTCATCATATCTTTTATGATTCTCTACTTCAACTGATTGTAGTGATCCACACACTTTCCACATGAGGGGATCGGCATGCACAAAGGCTTACACTTCGTGGGACCCTTATAATTGACTTGGGTTAGAATTAAGAAAAACTGCATTTCAAGAAGACAGGGATGTAGGATTTCCCTCCCACCTCTGTGCCCTTGAGGAAAGAGCGATGGCAGCCTTTCAGGTCTTCCCCACACCTCTGGTTCTATCAGTGAATGATGAAAGAATCTTTAGACAACTGGTAACCAAGCAGTTGGCTTTACCAACTGGGCTCTCATATTTGCAACTTTGGTTTTCAGCCCCATCCGTGCCAACTGCAGTGATACGGCCTTTGGACAAACAGACTTTCAAAAGTTAAAAGGCAGTAAGTCAATCCTCTGGAAATGTTGCAGAAACGCAGATTCAACTCATAAATAAGGAAATTCACTGAGTACATTAAATAGACATAGAAAAATGGATTTCTGTCTTTTGTAGTAAGGTAATTGGGCACCACTGCTTGGCAGGAGCTGGTGCTATTGAGCCCGCCGTAGCTGCCACAGGTTGATAGGCAGGTGATCAGGCAGCTTCCACCGGGGTCTGCACAGGAGGCCTACCTAATATGCTGTCTGCCCTAAGGGCCTATGGGAACACAGTTGGATTATTATGTTAATGCATGAGCCTGCTGCCCTCTTCCTATCCCAGCTGGGTTCCCTGTTGTTAGGAACTGCTTTGCACTGACAGTGGAGTAATATGCTTCATGATTGAAAGGGCAAAGGGGCTTGGAAGGGAAAAAAAAATAAGAATAGGCCTGCACAGATATGTAAATGAGGGAAGGAAATGTGTAGGAAGACTTCACTCTTTAGTAGAAAGAGAAAGTTTATTACAAAGTTCTTTTGCTCATAACACAATGAGTGGTTTTACTCATTTCCTAATTAATTTCTGGGCTTGCTTTCCATCCTAACACTGGTATATATAGCACAGGGCACTGTTTTCCAAAACAGGCTCTTATGTTGATTTGTTTTCAACTAAGATGCTCTTACACATTGGTACCCAGGTAGAGCGCTGACAAGAGTGCATTTTTTTCACACTTTCATTATTCTTTAATTCTTGTCCCATAGTTATTTCACTAAAGTGACTTCACTATTCTTTAGAAAAATAATTTTTTTAGTTTGCTGAAGAATTTATTGTTTGTATTGACACCACTTTTATTTCTTTTTATTTTTGATGCAGCTTTAGGTAACTGCCTAGACCTATCTTTAGGGTGTACGTAGGGGTGGATGTGAGGAAATGGTTGAATGAGGTAGAAGGATATTCGAGAGGGGGTTATGAGTTTGATATTAGTAGGGGTTCAAATTGGAGTAGCATTTTATTTTCAGTTTAGGTTTTTAATGTTGACATTGTAATATAGTTGAAAAGAGTGTGAGCTTTGGTGTCTACAGACCTGTACAAATCCTGGCTTTATTAATAACTAGCTTTCTAGTTTTAGATAAATTACTTTACCTCTCATCTACTTTACCTGTAAAATGGGCATAATATGGATTTTAAATGAAAGGATAATGAATGTAAATCACTTAGTCTGACCTGGAGTGAGTACTCATAAATGCATGCCATGATGATACTTAATTGCCGTTATAGCAGTATTAATTTTCAGTTATTAGATGATTATTTTAATATGTGTGGCTCTATTCACCAAATAGATTTCAGTCAACTGAAGATTTTTTATCTTTTTCCTAGATAATCTACCTTTTTATCATCAAGCCTCACCAAGTGGAAGTAACTAGCTTAAACCAAAATCAAGACAGAAAATTGTTCAAATAGATATTATCTAACTGAAAGGGTTGATCTGAATCTATGTGTGTATGTAGTGTGCTTAGTTGCTTAGTCATGTCTGACTCTTTGTGACCCCATGACTTGCAGCCCTCCATGCTTGAATCCTAGAATATATTCTTAAACAATTAGTTTTATAATATGACATACTTCAAATGCTAAAAGAATATTGAATGGAAAAGCAAATCTAGTTGGGCCAGCGTTCTAGACAGTTCTAGAGGTACTTGTATTGTTTGCCTAAATTCAGTGTGTGTGTGCTAAGTCTCTTCAATTGTGTCCAACTCTGTGTGACCCCATGGACTGTAGCCTGCCAGGCTCCTCTGTCCATGGGATTCTCCAAACAAGAATACTGGAGTGGGTTGCCATGCCCTCCTCCAGGGGATCTTCTCAGCCTAGGGATCACACCCACGTCTCCTGTGGCTCCTGTGTTACAGGTGTATTCTTTATGACTTGGCCAATGGGGAAGCCCTAAATTTGGGGAAGTTTCCAAATATTCCTGTATGTATGGTAACTGTTTCTAATTCATTTATTTAAGCTAACGTTAAATGGCAGTATATTTTAAATATATCTCTTGTGTTTATTACTTAGCACTGTGCCTGATGCATGAGATGATTGTGTAAAGATGATGTGTATACAGTGCCTGACACACAAAGGAAGAGTCGGGAGGTGATGGTCACTGATATTATTGCCATCTCATCCCAGTAGACCAGCCTATGTTGGTAACTTTGCAGATTAAAAAGGAGGAACTTCAGGGAGATTCTCAAGCTCAGCAAATGCAGAAAGTCTGGGTCTAGTATAGGCTCCCTAAGGCTAGTAGGATGGTTACCATATAACTGGCAAGAAAGGATCTACATGATTCTTTCTAATTCTTTCAATCATTTTACTCTTCCATTGAAAGCTTTGTTAAAGTTTAAGATAGGTACCTTGTGTTATATTAGCAAGAAGACTGTGTTCTAAAAAGGTAATTGTGCATTTACGTATACAGAATAGAAGGAGAAGGACCAGTTTTAAGCAGTCCTTCTTTGTGGTTATAGCAAGGTTTTGTACATGTCTCCACGTTACTCAGTTATATGTTTGGGGTGTGTGCAGAAACAGTAAGGCCATGAAATAAGTGGAGAAATAGTCAAAGGATTATGCCTTTCTGTACATCCTCGTTTTCCACCAACCAGCTGTGCATGCTGTGTACTCTGTGTGTTGTCAGAACTCAGTTATATATCTGCTCTACTCATAGCCATTATGCACAGAAGGAAGCCAATCCCAGGGTAAATAGTAAACTGTTTTAAAGGAAGTCTACTTTGAAGAAAATCTAAGCAGTCTATTTGGTTTAAATAAACATGTGTTCAGTGTCTGGTTTTCTTTAAAGTAGCTTTGGATTTGATATATCCTAGGTGGCGCTAGTGGTAAAGAACCTGTCTGCCAATGCAGGAGGCATAAGAGATGCAGGCATAAGAGGATTGGGAAGATCCCATGGAGGAAGGCATGGCAAGCCACTGCAGTATTCTTGCCTGGAGAATCCCATGGACAGAGGAGTGTGGCGGACTACCATCCATGGGATCTCAGAGTCGGTCACAACTGAAGCGACTTAGCACACACACTGTAGATCAAATATTCCATTATATATTGAAATACTACTCCATTATAGATTGAAATATTCTTGAGGATGAGAGTCACACCTTATATTAAACAAAACGAAACAGAAGCCCAGTTCCTTATACACAGAAGGAATGCATCAAACGCTTACTGACTGGATAACTGGGTTGGTTTCAATGATGATACTCAGATTTTAAGTTCATGGATCCTAGTGTTCCTTCTTTTCTCTTTCCTTTCCTCAGTACTGTTCTTGAGAAAGCTTTGTTCACGTACCCTTTGGGAATTTTTTGAAGCTGCCGACTGGGTTAAGTTTTCAAGCTCTCTGACGCCAATGGTTACTTCTAGGAACCATCTTCCTACCTCTGCCCACCGTTTGTACCTTGTTACACCTTCCCCACATTGTTATTTTATCAGAGGTGTGAGAAAAGCCAGAGTTGGAGAAATGATGACTGGATGGAGATGCACTTTACAGAAAGATGCAAAGATTTTGCCAGAGGGATTGGTTTCTGTTCTCCTGGGAGCCATTAGCTTCTCTAATGACCCTGCAGTCCCTCTGGTTGTGTTCCCCAGTCAGCCCTTGCCTTTCAGAAGACTCTATGAGCACCCTAAATGATTGTTTTATTCTCAACCCCAATCCTAGTTAGAATTGTTAGGACTCACTCCGCTATAGAAGTTCATTTCTGCCTTTTCTCCTAACCCTGTTCCAGGACTTGTTTCAGGTTTTAACCCAGAGAGTGGTTTAAAAAAAATTGTTGACTATTTTCTGAGGTCTGACAAATCTCTAAATTCTAACAAAGAATTCTATGTAATAAGTTATGATTCAAAACACAGTGAGTTATGTTGTAAAAAAAAAAACACTGCATTTTTTAAGACTTGCTTGCGTCACACCAAAATGTACATCCTTCCTTTTTTTTCCCCTCACCTTAAGAGGTCTGTCTGTTACTTTTTCAAATTTACCAGAAATTTTGCCTCTATTTCTGGATTTCTAATTTGGCAAGTCATGGGTTAATAGTTCTGACCACATAATAATATAATATTGATGATATAATTAATACTGGTATTTATTGAGCATTTACTGTGCTAATACTTTATATGAATTGTCTCATTTAATTCTCACTTACTACTTACCAATAGATACTATACATTACACCTATTTTTGGGTTGAGGAAGCAGGCTCAATGGTTAAGTTGATCTTGGAGGTCCCATGAGGGCTGGTGCTGGATTCAGACCTAGTTCAGCTAAGTCTAGCGCCCTCTAGTGTGTGCCTGTATATCATGGCTGTTTTCGTACTGAAAACAGCCCTCCTTTCCTACCTGTCTCTCTCCAGTCTTTGGGTTCAGTCTGTATCTATTTTTACGCAGAAGGTTGTTTTCCCATCAGGCATAATCGTATCACGTATGTCTAGGAAGATGGATCATGGATAAATAAAAGGAAAACCATGCTAGTTAGTTGTTGTTTTTAACCCTACTTTTCAAGGTTGACTAGGTAGGCAACTTAGTAATGGGGTGTGTGTTCCTGCGAAGTCACCTCAGTCGTGTCCGACTCTTTGTGACCCAGTGGACCATAGACTGCCAGCCTTCTCTGTCCACTGGGTTCTCCAGACAGGAATACTAGAGTGGGTTGCCATGCCCTCCTCCAGGGGATCTGCCCGACCAGGGGTTGAACCCATGTTTCTTACATCTCCTGAATTGGCAGGTAGTTTTTGTTTGTTTGTTTACCACTGGTGCTACTTGGGAAGCCCTTAGGTAACTTGGTATTATCTCATAGTAACGATTTCAAAGGAAAAAGTAAGAGCTAGCCTAACTAGTCCCTCTTTTGCTAGTAAAGCTTGGGTGGGTAGTGAGTAGTTAACAGGAAGCTGACTGTTGAAGGGAGTGCAATCTGTATTAGTTTTCTTAAAGACAAACCTCACCTTGGAGGTAATAATCTAATAAACACACTGACAGACCTTGAAGAGAAAAGTTCCTAAGAAAGAACTGGGCATAAATTAATAAGTCAGATTTTATCTTCATGATAAAGCCTGTCCTGACTGCTGGAAACTGCTGGAGAAGGCAGTGATGTAAGCTTGGTTTTCAGCAAGATTTTGGGTTTTGTAGGAAGACTCCTGAGAGTTCTGAGAATGAAACTTCTGAAATCATTTATTCCAGCTCTCGGCCAGATAGGAAGTTGTCTGTTGAAATTCCAGCGGTTTGAGAGAATTCTAGTTAAAATGGACAGTTGAAAATAGGTGCTCTGGCCTAAGGCTTTCTTCCTGAGCCTAAGACTGCATCTCACATTGGTACAGTGGGTTTAGGAGTGCCAGTGTCACCGCTAATTCACTGCACTTACTTCCCCAACCACTTCAGTCCTCTGAGCCTTATTTTTCACAATCTGTAAAATGGAATAATACCTCATAGGGTTATTTGGGGAATTATGAGAAATATCACTTGTTTGGCATATAGAAGATGCTCAAACAATGTCAGCTTCCCCCGCGCCCTGCCAACTTATGAAATGCTATTTTGAAGGAAAAGTAAAGTAATAGAAGTTGTCATTTCATTATAAATTGCTGGATCAGGAAACAGGTTTTATCTCCTGATCTTGTAGCATATTATGCATCCACTCTCCTTTAAGCCCCTGTGAGCTTCCAATATAGGGGACAAAATAAAGGTAAGTTTGATTAATAAAAACTCTTCCAAGGTAGTTTTTAAACTGGGATGGAGGTCAGTTGAAGGTAACCAAGTGGGGCCATTTCCAGGGGTCTTGGAGGTGAGGCAATTTGTTTTTGTACTTGTATCAGTGCTTTTACTCTTTCTAATCTCATTTCTAGTCCCTTAGGATCCATAATAAAGTCTTCAGCACTATACATTTTTATTAAACATCTTTTTTGGACTCACATTTGCATTTCAGATAATATAACAAAATGTATGTGTTTCAAGTATTCACTGCATAATTGTGATTAGAACATGTAATCCCTCAAAAGATGTTAATTGCAATTTAAATTCACACTGAATTTAATTAAGTGAGTTGGGGATTAGAAAGTAGATGTAAGGAGTAGTTAAGGGAATACATTTTGAAAAAGCATCCGTATTTTTTTCTAAAAAATATAAACCTCTTTCAAGCTGAAGATTAGAAAGCTGAAGGAAATATGGGAAAGAGGGGAGGAAGCAGGTTAAGGGACATGCTAGAAAAATCTTAAAACTATGTTCACAATCTAGATCTTGTATTTTAGCTAATTGTGGTTAAAGAAGGAGTAATCTTCTCATTTATATTCCTTAAGAGTCTTTCAGTGCTTGTTAACTCACTTGGTGTCTGGTAAAGACTTCAGTTAAACTGACGTCTTTAAGAACTCCAGAGAAAGGGAAGGAAGTATTGAATAGATAGAGGCCTTTCAATCCAATCATTAATTGATGCTTCAATACTCCTTATAATATTCTGGTCAACGGGGTGTTTTATAAATAATTACGTGTAATAGACACTTTGTGCACAGACAGTTCATATTTCAGCAGTGCTTTTCTATAATAACTTCGTTGTATTAATGGATATAAGAAGTAGCACTGAAGGAAAAACAATTGCATTATTTTCCCCCCCAATTTCTATAGGGTATTAAAATTTGAGATTCAAGGTCTTAAAAATAAGTGTTGAGCAATCATCTCTCTTAAGTGATTGGGAGAATGAAGTATTGAAATTAATTATTTGATATTGAATCTGTTATTTTTAAATGAATTTATTTATTTCAATTGGAGGCTAATTACTTTACAATATTGTGGTGGTTTCTGCCATACATTGACATGAATCAACCATAGGTGAACATGTGTCTCAAAATCCTCTTCCCACCTTCCTCCCCACCCCATCCCTCTGGGTTATCCCAGAGCACTGGCTTTGAGTGCCCTGCTTCATGAATTGAACTTGCACTGGCCATCTGTTTTACATATGGCAATATACACATTTCAATGCTATTCTCTCAGATCATCCCGCTCTTGCCTTCTCCCACATAGTCCAAAAGTCTGTTCTTTATATCTGTGTCTCTTTTGCTGTCTTGCATATAGGGTGGTCATTACCATCTTTCTAAATTTCATATATATGCATTAATAAACTGTATTTGTGTTTTTCTTTCTGACTCACTTCCCTGTGTATAATAAGCTCCAGTTTCATCCACCTCATTAGGACTGACTCAAATGCATTCTTTTTTATAACTTGAGTAATATTACATTATGTATATGTATCATAACTTCCTTATCCATTCATCTGCTGATGGACATCTAGGTTGCTTCCATGTCCTGGCTATTGTAAACAGTGCAGCGATGAACATTGGGGTGCACGTGTTTCTTTCAATTCTGGTTTCCTTGGTGTGTGTGCCCAGCAGTGGGATTGCTGGGTCATATGACAGGTCTATTTCCAGTTATTTAAGGAATCTCCACACTGTTCTCCATAGTGGCTGTACTAGTTTGCATTGCCACCAACAGTGTAAGAGAGTTCCCTTTTCTCCATATCCTCCCCAGCATTTATTGTTTGTAGACTTTTGGATAGCAGCCATTCTGACTGGTGTGAGATGGTACCTCATTGTGGTTTTGACTTGCATTTCTCTAATAATGAGTGATGTTGAGCATCTTTTCATGTGTTTTTTAGTCATCTCTATGTCTTCTTTGGAGAAATGTCTGTTAAGTTCTTTGGCCCACTTTTTGATTAGGTCATTAATTTTTCTGAAATTGAGCTGCATGAGCTGCTTGTATATTTTTGAGATTAATTCTTTGTCAGTTGCTTCATTTGCTATTATTTTCTTCCATTCTGAAGGTTGCCTTTTCATATTGCTCATAATTTCCTTCATTGTGCAAAAGCTTTTAAGTTTAATTAGGTCCCATATGTTTATTTATTTATTTTATGTCCATTTATGAGGTGAGTCATAGAGGATCTTGCTGTGATTTATGTCAGAGAGTGTTCTGCCTATGTTTTCCTCTAAGAAGTTTATAGTTTCTGGTCTTACATTCAAATCTTTAATCCATTTTGAGTTTATTTTTGTATTTGGTGTTAGAAAGTATTTTAGTTTCATTCTTTTACAAGTGATTGACCAGTTGTAACAGGTAATACTGGGAAAGCTGTAACAGGTGGTACAGTTTTCCAAGTACCACCTGTTAAAGAGATGGTCTTTTCTCCATTGTGTATTTTTGCCCTCTTTGTCAAAGATAAGGTGTCCATAGGTGTGTGGATCTATCTCTGGGCTTTCTGTTTTGTTCCATTGATCTATATTTCTGTCTTTGTGCCAATACCATACTGTTTTGATGACTGTGGCTTTGTAGTATAGTCTGAAGTCAGGCAGATTATACTTCCATCTTTTTTCTCAAGATTGCTTTGGCTATTTGAGGGTTTTTGTGTTTTCATACAAATTGTGAAATTATTTGTTCTAGTTCTGTGAAAAATACTCTTGGTAGCTTGATCGGAATTGCATTGAATCTATAAATTGCTTTGGGTAGTATACTGATTTTCACTATATTAGCTCTTCCAACCCACGAACATGGTATATTCCTCCATTTATTTGTGTCATCTTTGATTTCTTTCATCAGTGTTTTACAGTTTTCTATATATATAGGTCTTTTGTTTCTTTAGGTAAATTTATTCCTATTTTATTCTTTTTGTTGCAATGGTGGGTGGGATTGTTTCCTTAATTTCTCTTTCTGTTTTCTCATTGTTAGTGTATAAGAATGCAGGGGGTTTCTGTTTATTCATTTTATATCCTGAAACTTTGCTATATTCACTGATTAGCTCTAGTAATTTTCTGGTGGTGTCTTTGGGGTTTTCTATGTAGAGGATCATGTCATCTGCAAACAGTGAGAGTTTTACTTCTTTCCCAATTTTGATTCCTTTTATTTCTTTCTCTTCTCTGGTTGCTGTGGCTAGGACTTCCAAAACTATATTGAATAGTAGTGGTGCGAGTGGGCACCCTTGTCTTTTTCCTGACTTTAGAGGAAATGCTTTCAATTTTTTGCCATGGAGGATAATGTTTTCTGTGGGTTCGTCATATATGGCTTTTATTATGTTGAGGTAGTTCCTTCTATGCCTGCTTTCTGGAGAGTTTTTATCATAAATGGATGTTGAATTTTGTCAAAAGCTTTCTCTGCATCTATTGAGATAATCATATGGCTTTTATCTTTCAATTTGTTAATATGGTATATCACATTCATTGATTTGTGAATATTGAAGAAACCTTGCATCCCTGGGATAAAGCCTACTTGGTCATGATATATGATCTTTTTAATATGTTATTAGATTCTGTTTGCTAGAATTTTGTTGAGGATTTTTGTGTCTATGTTTATCAGTGATATTGTCCTGTAATTTTCTTTTTTTTTTGTGGTATCTTTGTCTGGTTTTGGTATTAGGATGATGGTGGCCTCATTGAATGAGTTTAGGAGTTTACCTTCCTCTGTAATTTTCTGGAAGAGTTTGAGTAGGATAAGTGTTATCTCTTCTTTAAATGTTTGGTAGAATTCACCTGTGAAGCCATCTGGTTCTGGGCTTTTGTTTATTGCAAGATTTTCTATTACAGTTTCAATTTCCACACTTATTATGGGTCTATTAAGATTTTCTATTTCTTCCTGGTTCAGTTTTGGAAGGTTATACTTTTCTAAGAATTTGTCCATTTCTTCCAAGTTGTCCATTTTATTGGCATATAATTGCTCACAGTAGTCTCTTATGATCTTTTGTATTTCTGTGTTGTTTGTTGTGATTTCTCCATTTTCATTTCTAATTTTATTGATTTGATTCTTCTCCCTTATTTTTCTTGATGAGTCTGGCTAATGGTTTGTCTATTTTATTTATCTTCCCAAAGAATCAGCTTTTAGTTTTGTTGATTTTTTGCTATAGTCTCCTTTGTTTCTTTTTCAATTATTTCTGCTCTGATTTTTATGATTTTTTTCTTCTACTAACTTTGGGGTTCTTTTCCTCTTTTTCTCATTGCTTTAGGTATAAAGTTAGGTTGTTTATTTGATGTTTCTCTTGTTTCTTGAGGTAGGCTTGGATTGCTATGAACCTTCCTCTTAGCACTGCTTTTACTGAGTCCCATAGGTTTTGGGTTGTCATGTTTTCATTTTCATTTGTTTCTATGCATATTTTCATTTCTTTTTCGATTTCTTCCATGATCTGTTGGTTATTCAAAAGGGTGTTGTTTAGCCTCCACATGTTTGTATTTTTAATAGTTTTTTTTTTCTGTAAGTGACATATAATCTTACTGCATTGTGATCAGAAAAGATGCTTTAAATGATTTCAATTTTTAAAAATTTACCAAGGCTAGATTTATGGCCCAGGATGTGATCTATACTGGAGAATGTTCCGTATGCTCTTGAGAAGGAGGTTAAATCAATTTTTGGGGGGTGAAATGCCCTATAGATGTCAATTAGGTCTAAGTGGTCCATTGTATCTTTTAAAGTTTCTGTTTTCTTGCTAATTTTTTTGTTTGTGATCTATCTATATGTGGGGTATTAAAGTCTCCCACTATTATTGTGTTACTGTTAATTTCCCCTTTCATGCTTGTTAGCATTTGCCTTACATATGGAGGTGCTCCTATGTTGTATGCATATATATTGATAATTGTTATAGCTTCTTCTCGGATTGCTCCTTTGATTGTTATGTAGTGCCCTTCTTTGTCTCTTTTCAGAGTCTTTATTTCGAAGTCTGTCTTATCTGATATAAGTATTGATACTCCCTCCTGCTTTCTTTTGGTCTCTATTTGCATGAAATATCTTTTTGCAGCCCTTCACTTTCAGTCTATATTTGTCCCTTAGTTTGAGATGGGTCACTGGTAGATAGCATATATAGGGGTCCTGTTTCTGTACCCATTCGGCCAGTCTTGTCTTTTGGTTGGAGCATTTAACCCATTTACTTTTAAGGTAATTATTGATAAGTATGATCCCATTATCATTTACTTTGTCGTTTTGGGTTCATTTTTATAAACCTTTTCTCTGTTTCCTGTCTAGAGAAGATCCTTTCACATTTGTTGAAGAGCTAGTTTGGTGGTGTGGAATTCTCTCAGCTTTTGCTCATTTGTAAAGCTTTTGATTTCTCTTTCATATCTGAATGAGATCCTTACTGGATAGAGTAATCTGGGTTGTAGGTTTTTCTCTTTCATCACTTTAAAGATGTCCTGCCATTCCCTTCTGGCCTGATGAGTTTCTTTTGAAAGATCGCTGTTACCTTATGGAGATCCCCTTGTGTGTTATTTTTTGCTTTTCCCTTGCTGCTTTTAATATTTGCTCTTTGTATTTGATCTTTGTTAGTTTGATTAATATGTGTCTTGGGGTATTTCGCCTTGGGTTTATCTTCTTTGAGACTCTTGGTTTTTTGGGACTCTTGGCTAATTACTTCCTCATTTTAGGGAAGTTTTCGACGTTATCTCCTCAGGTATTTTCTCATGCCCTTTTTTTGCATCTTCTTCTTCTGGGACACCTATGATTTGAATGTTGGGGCATTTAACAAAACATTTAACATTGTCCCAGAGGTCTCTGAGGTTGTCCTCATTTCTTTTCTTCCTCTTTGCTTCATTTATTTCAATTATTCTTTCTTCCACCTCACTTGTCCTCTCTTCTACCTCAGTTATTCTACTGATGGTTCCCTCCAGAATGCTTTTAATCTCAATTATTGCATTGTTCATTATTGATTGACTCTTCTTTACTTCTTCTAGATCCTCCTTGAACATTTCTTGCATCATCTCAATCCTTGTCTCTAGTCCATTTATCTGTAACCCTGTTTTGTTTTTAAGATTTTTGACCATCTTTACTCTCATTATTCTGAATTCTTTTCCAGGTAGACTCTCTAGCTCCCCCTCTTTTGTTTGGTTTGGTGGGTTTTTGTCATGTTCTTTGACCTGCTGAATATTTCTCTGCCTTTCCATTTTGTTTATATTGCTGTGTTTGGAGTGCCCTTTCTGCAGGCTGGAAGTTTGTGGTTCCTCTTATTTGTGGAGTCTGCTCCCTATGGGTGGGATTAGAGTAGTGGCTTGTCAAGATTTCCTGGTTGGGGGAACTTGTATCTGTGTTCTGATAGGTGGCACTTGATCTCTTCTCTCTAGAGTGCCATGAAGTGTCCAGTAGTGAGTTGTGGGGTATCTATGGGTTTGGCATGGCTTTGGGCAGCCTGTCTTTTAATGTTCAGAGTTGTGTTCCTGTTTTGCTGGAGAATTAGCATGGTGTAGTCTTGCACTGGAACTTGTTGGCTCTTGGGTGGAGCTTTGTTTCGGTGTAGGTATGGAGACTTTTTCTGTTCCCTGGAGTCAGGAGTTCTCTGATGTTCTCCAGTTTTGGAGTTAGGCCTCCTGCTTCTGGCTTTCAGTCTTACTCTTACAGTAGCCTCAAGACTTCTCCATCCATACAGCACAGAAGATAAAACCCCTAGGTTGATCGTGAAACAATTCTCCACAGCCTGGAACACCCAGTGAGATTCATAGAGTTATATAGGGAAGAGGAGAGGGAGGAGGTAGATAGAGGTGACCAGGAGGAGAAGAGGAGGAGTCAAAAGTGGAGAGAACAGTCTAGCCAGTAATCAAATACCTAAGGTCTCTCCACAGCCTGGGACACCCAGATTGACTCACAGAGTTATGTAGAGAAGAGAAAAGGGAGGAAGGAGATAGAGGTGACCTGGAGGAAGAAAGAGAGAGTCAGAAGGAGAGAGAGCAATCAAGCCAGTAATCAAATCCATAAGTGAAAAAGGATACTGAAGATTAGATTCTTAAAGGTGCAAAATTGCTAACAAATATCAAAGAGCAAAGATTAAAAACCTAGAATAGAGGTTAGACTCTGAAAAATACAATATAAAAAATACAAAACAAAATCAGTCACAAAAATTAAAAAAATATATATATAGAATTTGTTTTTAAAAGAAATAAGGTTTTTTTTTTGGAAAGGTAATAGTAAGCTATAAAAATGACAGGCGGGGATACTCACCACTATACTAACGAGGAGTGAGCTAAAGCTATAAAAATGAAAGTTAAAGGAGTAATAGAGAACTAAATGTTTTTTAAAAATTAAAAAGTGATAATATTTAAAATATATCTAGGAATTTCTCTGGAGCTGTTGTGGGCAGTGTGACATCAGTTCAGTGTCAGATAGTCTCTTGTTCTGGCTTGTACAAGGTTTATAGGCGCTCTTCAAATGCATAGTCTCAATATTAACTTCAGGGCTTTAATCTGTTGCATCTATCACTTCCAGAGTGGTTCACCCTTCTTTGTTTATTTTGTCTTCCTCTTCAGTGTCTGATTTCCGCCCTGGAACGAGGTGTGAAGGTGGTCACTTATTTAGGCTCACTTGTTCAGTTGTGTCATGAAGAGGGAGGTACGCTGCAAACAAATACCGCGGGCTTGTGTAGGGAGTGCTCGCAGTGGACAGACCACACTGCGTTTGCCACGTGTCACGGCAGCATGTACTTCCGGGGTCCACACTGCTCAGGCTCCAGGATGCCCTGCAGGGGCACAGTCCCACGTGGGCCCTGCATTTTGTACAATTCCCAGGTCTGAACTGCTCAGGTTCTTGGCTGCTCCGCAGGGGCACAGGTCTAGATTGGCTGTGCATTTTGTGCCCGTCTCAGGCCCAAGCAGCTCAGGTGTGACTACCCAGTCCCAGCCACTCGGCTTCCTGGGTACACCATGAGAGCACAGTCCCAGGTATGCTGAGACACTCTTGCCGGATGTCCACCATCCAGGATCCCGGGAGGATGTAGTTAGCAACTGGTGGCCTGCTCCCAGTTTGGTGGAAGATGTGATCTCTGGGGCTGAGATTTCAGCAGCCCCTTGCCTCCCGGCTTTGGCTGTTGCGCCTGCCTCTCTGTCTCTAGGGCAGGAGGGCCCTATGGGGCAGCCAGCTTGCTCTCCTTTGGTATTCTCTCAATCGTTTGTTCTGTGAGAAGGCCAGGGGTCATCGTACGGGATTAGGGCCTTGAGCGGGAAAGGTCTTTTTATTCCCTCTCTCTTTGGCGAGCCCACAGTTTGGGTTGCTATCTCACATTAGCTCCCACAGATTATCCTCCGGGCATTCAGGCCTAGTGCTTACCCTGAAGACCGATGTGCAGCCCAGGCCTCCCTGCCCAGCCCCCACTCACTGGTGGCAGACACGAGCGTCTGTGCCACTTCTCTGTCTCTGCTTGTAGTTGTGGTTAGGTGCATATTCTGTGGGTTTTTTTTTTTTTTCATCCCAGTTATGTTGCTGTCTAAGATTCCAAAACTCCCCACAGACATGCCTGTGGGAGGGTTTCTTACTATGTGGAAACTTCTCCTTCATGCCTCCCTCCCCAGGATGGGTCTCCATCCCTAAATCTTTTGTCTCGGTTGTTGTCTTTTATATTTTGTCCTACCTCCTTTGGAAGAGATTGGGCTGCCTTTCTGGGTGCCTGTTGTCCTCTACCAGCATTCAGAAGTTGTTTTGTGGGAGTTGCTCAACATTCAAATGATCTTTTGATGAATTTGTGGGGGAGAAAGTGGTCTCCCTGTCCTATTCCTGTGCCATTTTGGGACCACCTCCTCATTTTATTAAATTTTCCCAGGGAAATGTTTTAAAGAAAGAATTCATTTTAAGATGATCTAGACACAGGTTGGGCTTCCCAGGTGGTGCTAGTGATAAAGAATGCAGGAGACCTAAGAGACCACAGGTTCGATCCCTGCGTCAAGAAGATCCCCTGAAGGAGGACATGGCAACGCACTCCAGTGATCTTACCTGGAGGATCCATGGGCAGAGGAGCCTGGTGGGTCTCCAGGGTCCCAAAGAGTCAGACACAACTGAAGGGATTTAGAATTCTTGCAAACACAGTTTTAAATGTAAAGGTATTACTCCTAGATTTAAGACACTTTACTATTTTCACATGTGTTTAGAAGAGGAAAGATCTCAAAGACTTTTAAATTGTCTCTTGGTAGAAATAGTTCATGTGAAAATTCCAGTGGGAAGCTCTGTCTCTGTTTTGTTAGAAGTGTGTGTGTGTGTGTGTGTGTATAATCAGTCGCTTTGTTGTTTCTGACTCTTTGCAACCTCACGGACTGCAGCCCACCAGGCTCCTCTGTCCATGGAATTTTCCAGGCAAGAATATGGGAGCGGGTTTGCCATTTCCTCCTCCAGGGAACCTCCCCAGCCCAGGATTGAACCCACGTCTCCGGCATCTGCTACATTGTCAGTTGGACTCTATCACTAAACAAGAATTGTGACTATGACTTTATATTTTTGACTTTAAGCAGAATTTTAAAGAACTGTGTTCTTTAAACGGAATTCTTTGACTTTGTCTGTGCTAATGCAAAGGCATGTTTACAGGAATAAACTTTTCAAAACCAGCAAATAATACACCCTCTCTTAAAGTAAATAAAAACTATTTTGCCTGAGGTACTATTTGTGACTTGAAGTATTTAGACTCTTACCCATTTTGCTTGCAACCTAAAATTATTCCAGATAAATGTTGTTTATTTGCAATTTAATTTCTCCAGAATAGCTACTTTGAGAATGACTGTCATGAGTTCTTTTTCTAATAGCATGAAATACTGTTATTCTCAATGAAATGACTTTTTATTTTGGGTTAGATTCTCATTATTGGGGCTTCCCTGGTGGCTCAGATGGTAAAGAGTCTGCCAGCGATGCATGAGACCTGGTTTGATCCCTGGGTTGGGAAGATCCCCTGGAGAAGGGAACGGCTACCACTCCATTGTTCTTGCTTGGAGAATTCCATGGAAAGTGGTCTTATTATCACATAAACATAATTTTTGATCAGTGACATTTCAAAGGAAAGTCTCACCATTCATTCACTGTCTTAATGTACATTGTTTTGTGTCATCTTGAAGTCGCATACAATATTCCAAAACAACTGTATGTATAAAATTTTATATTCTTACTCTGTTTTAAAATTTAGTAACTTCCTTTTTTCTTATCACAAAAGCAACCTGTATTCCTAGTGGGTAACCTAGAAAATATAGGTAAACAAAACAAGGAAATATCATAATCCCACTGGTTTGACAATCGTAGGGAAATTTTATGTGTATCTTCCAGGCCTTTTTATCTGTATATATGTTTAATAAGAACTTCCCCTGTGGCTCAACGGTAAAGAATCCGCCTGCCATGTAGGAGACGCAGGCTCAATCTCTGGGCCAGGAAGATCCCTTGGAGAAGAAAATGGCACCCTCTCCAGTATTTTTGCCTGGGAAATCCTGTGGACAGAGGAACCTGGCAGGCTACAGTCCATGGGACTGCAAAAGAGTTGGACACGAATTCATGACTAAAAACAACAAAGTTTAATAAAATAAGATCACATATTATACACTGTTTTATAATCCTGCTGGTCCACTTAACAATACATTGTGCACATATCTCCATAGGGCTCTACCGCAGTATCTGTAAAGACCACTGACCACTCTCATGTATGGATGTTGAGTGATTTATTTCAGCCCTAGGTAACTTTTGCTATTAAAAAAATATGTTAAAATAAAGATCCTTTTAGTAATTTTTTTATTGGATCTGTATTATTTTCTTAGATCTGTCTTTAAAAGTGAAATTCTCCGATTAAGGGGTATGTATGGATGTTTTTAAAACTTTGCTACTTATTGCAACATTTCCAGCAAGGTTATAAAGGATGCAAAAGCATCTTTTCCCTGAACTGTGATCAGTCCTCAGCATTATTAATTTTTTGATTCATGGCTCACTTGATATTTTTTCCCCACTTTTGTTTACTCTTCTCAGTGCAAGTTGGTCCGTGTTGTAAAGAGGAGGAGTTCATGTAACACTTTATAGAACTGTGTATTTAATATTTTTATTTCATCCTCCCTAGACCCCTCCTAATTTCTGCTGCTCATATTTTAGAGTAAAATCTTGAGGGCAACATTTGAAAAGTTGCCCTATTTCTTGTATTTCAACCAAAAGAAAGACACAGTGTAGTTGCTGAATGTGTTGTTTAACTAGGTCTCTAAACATATGGTGTCTGTAGAAGGATCTGGGGACAAGACCTTTAAGTTTTTTTTTTTAATCACCTCTTTAGATCTTGGAGAATCCAAACTTATATAAGAATGTTTGGGCTGCTGTTATTACAGGGAATCCTTCTGAGAGTCTCTTCTCAGGTAATTTTTTTAGAGAAAGTCACTTACAGATATAAAACGTTTGACCAGAAGAAAGCCTCAGGTTGTCAGAGTTACTTACACACCATTGTTCAGCTGGGCATCTTTATTAAATCATCTCTTGGCAGTCCATTAGTTGTGATGCTACAGCTACTGCATGGCCCACTAAACTAATAGACCTTCAGTCACCACCAGAAGGATAACCTTAATAAGAATTTGAAGTCGTTTAATGCTTCACTGCTTGCTGACTAGTGTTTTACGGTTTAGCGTGTCTACTTAATTTCCATTCTGTGTATTTTTGATATTCACATATATCTTATCTACATAATATGCTACTGTCAAATAAAGATTAATGGCCTAAATAAGGAAGAGCATTCGACAACTCTTTTAATCCTGACTCGGCCATTGCCAGAAACTGTGTGATCTTGAACAAGTCGCTTCCCACATTGTGCTTTGTCCAAACCTTATATGTAAAGTTTAGGGAAACTGGGAAGATATTGGCTGATATTTCTTCCTGCATTATTCTAATTATTTGTAGAAAATTTAAATTACATTCTGCTGAATGTAGCACATGGAAATCTTTTTCAACTTAGTATTGCTTTTATAGGAAATAAAAAGAAATTGTTCTATTCTATCCCCCATAAAATTTGAATAACTAAAATAAAAAAAAGATCCACATTATTCAATGGTAAATGATACAGAAGAAAGCTCACTTAAAGTCAACTAACTTTAAAAAGAAATTAGCATTTAGTAATAATTACTGAAAATATATTTAGTTTTTATTTTGAAAAATTGAAGCAGTAAATTATGGAAATAAACTTATTTTTTAAAATTTATTGAACAGAGTTCAGGTTATAACTGCCTGCTAATTCTTAGAGTCAAGTGTTTTTTTGGAGGGCAGGGACCTATATAATTTTCCCAGGGAAATTGTATGATGACATGATATCACGTCTTTTCCTCCTGTTTACTTTTCAACACAATCATAAAGATACAAATTTGCAAAGAGAAATTGAGGCTTCATTAATTTTCACAGTTGATCTCATTAAAAACTTTTTGATTACTCTCCTTTTTAAATACCTATTTTGTCATTTACTTTTGTCTTACTTGTCATTGACTTTCTTTTGACTTTACTGACTAATGAAATCTTGCATCTTCTATAGAACTTGCAGTTATATTTGGCCACCTATTTGTGTTATATTGTCAGGTATTTAAAGTACTGTACAATTGATGAGAATAAATGAATCAAAGTTGGAGTACACAGATGGATACTGAGTGTTCGGAGAAGGCAATGGCGCCCCACTCCAGTACTCCTGCCTGGAGAATCCTATGGACGGAGGAGCCTGGTGGGCTACAGTCCTTGGGGTCTCTAAGAGTCAGACATGACTGAGCGACTTCACTTTCACTTTGCACTGGAGAAGGCAATGGCACCCCGCTCCAGTATTCTTGCCTGGAGAATCCCAGGGACGAGGAGCCTGGTGGGCTGCCGTCTATGGGGTCACACAGAGTTGGACACGACTGAAGCGACTTAGCAGCAGCAGCAGCAGCAGCAGTTGAGTGTTAGTGTGGGAGGGGAAAATATTTTCCTGAGAATCATTTTAGAAATGGTCATTTCATTGGTGAACCTTCCCTTGCTAGGATGTCTTTCCATGTATAGACTTAAACCTTAATTCTTCAGGAACCTGGAGAATAAACACTTGTATGATGGAGGCTTCCTGGGTCTTACTATATATGAGACTTCATAAGGGAGTTTATATTTGTCATCTCATTTAATCCTCTCAAAAATTTTATGAATTACTTCCATTCAATAAAGAAGAAACTGAGTTAGTTTTCATAGTCAAGTGCTCTGAACATTTAAGTACAAGTTTTTATACTTTATATATTAATCTGTCTCTTAGATAAATAAATACCCAGAGGTGGGATGCCTGGGCCATATAGTAAGTATATGTGTAACTTTAAAGGAAACTGCTAAATTTTTCCATGTTGGCTCTATCATTTTGGATTCATTCCAGTGATATATGAGAGTTCTATTTGGTCCATATCCTGACCAGCCTTGAGCTATCAGTTCTTGTTTAAGTTTTAGCTCTTTTTGTAGGTGTGTAGTGATATCTCATGATTTTACTTTACATACCTCTGATAACTAATGATGTTGAGCATCTTTTCACATGTTCATTTGTCATCCATATCTCTTTAGTGAAGTTTCTGTTCAAATCATTAGCTTACTTTTGTTGGATTGTCTTATTATTTGAAAGAATTTTTAAAATATATTCTCCCTACAAGTTCTTTATCAGATATGTGTTTTGTAAATACATTCTCTCAATATGTAGCTTGCTTTTGCATTTTTATTAATAGTGTCTTTGAAGGAAAAATTATTTTCATTGTGATGAAGTCTAATTTATCATTTTTTAATTTTAAAGTTGAGTCTTGTGTCATATCTGAGAAGTGTTGTCCTCCCCCAAAGTCACAGAGATTTTTTTCTGTTATCTTCCAGAAGTTTTTTTGCATAGAGATGTCAGTTACCACTTACTGAAAATTCTTTCCCCACTAGATTACTGTAGCACCTTTGTCAAAAAATAATTTACTGTATCTGTATCGATCTATTTCTGGAATTTCTATTTTGTTCCATTGATCTACATCCTTGTTGTTAAGCCAGTACCACACTATCTTAATTACTATCACTTTATATTGTGTCAAAATCAAGTAGTGTGAGTTTTCCAACTTTTTTTTTTTCAAGAAGATTTCCAAATAAATTTTAGTCATCTTATCATTTTCTTCTAAAAATCCTGCAAGTGTTTTGCTTGGAATTACATTAAATCTATAGATCAATCTGAGGAAAATTTACATCTTAATAACTGAGGATGTAACACATACCTCTCTAGGATTTTAAATATTTTTCAGATATTTCATGATTTTGTTGTGCTGTTGTAAATGGTATTTTTTTTATGAATTTCAGTTTTAAATTAGTCCTTGCCAGTATATAGAAATTCATTGATTTTTATACCTTGTATTCATCAACATTGCTAAATTCACTTATTATTTCTTAGAGTTTTGGTGGTTTTTTGATTGAGGTTTTCTAGGATCATATAATTTGTGAATAAATGGGTTTACTTCTTCCTTTCCAACCTCTTCACTTTTTATATCTTTTCCTGGCATTATTGCTTGGTGAGGATAACTGTGTTGGATAGAGGTGGTGGTAAAGAGCAGACATCCTTGCTGTGTTCCTGATTTTATGGGGAAAGCGTTCAGTCTTCTCTCGTTAAGTATGATGTTGTCTCTTTGGTTTTTCATAAAGATGACCTTTATCAGTTGGAGGAAATTCTTATCAATTCTAATTTTCTCAGTTTTTATCATGAATGTGTATGGACCTTCATTAAGTACTTTTCCCTCATCTGCTGATTTGATAGTTTTTTAAAAATTTGTTGATGAAGCGAATCGCCATGATTGATTTCAGATCTTAATCTGACTTTGCATTCTTGGAATATTTCAGTTGTGATATATTGTCCTTTTTGTATATTATTGGATCAATTAGCTAAAATCTTATAAGTTCTGTGTTTGTGTGCATGAAAATTATTGTTCTACAGTTCTTTTCTGATTTTTTAAAAATAAATTTATTTATTTTTAATTGAAGGATAATTAGCTTGACGGGCTATAGTCTATGGGGTCACAAAGACTGAGCAACTAACACTTTTACTTTTATGATGTTTTGATTTGGTTTCATTGTCAGGCTAATGTTTGTTTTGTAAAATCATTTTCCCTCCTCTTGTATTTTCTAAGTGAGTTTTTACAGAATTAATATTATTTCTTCTTTAAGTGTTTGATATAACTCACCTGTGAAGCCAGTTGGTGTGGAGATTTCTTTGTAGGAAAATTTTAAACCACAGGTTCAATGTTTTTAATATATGATGGGTTATTTAGGTTATGTATTTCTTCTTTAGAGAGCTTTGGTAATTTGTGTCTTTTAAAGAACTTATACATTTCATCTAGTTTTCAAATTTGGGAAACTAAACTATTCTTATTCTTTAAATATCTGAAGGATTTCAAGATGTCACTTCTTTCATCCCTGTTTTTGATCATTTCTATCTTCATTTTTTCTCCTGGAGCAAAGATGGGCAATTATGACTTGCAGGCTATATCAGGCTTGCAACATGTTTTATATAGTAAATGAGTTAATAATGGTTTGTACATTTTTTTCAATGGTTAGAAAAGAAAGGGAAGTAAAATTTCATGACACATGAAAATTAAATGAGCATCAGTTTTACTATGCATAGATGAAGTTTTATTTGAACACAACCACACTTATTATCTTATACATTATCTATGACTGCTTTTATGCTATAATAACAGAGTTAAGAATTTGTGACCATTTAGAATGGATGGCCAATAGGGACCTACTATATAACACGTGGAACTCTGCTCAATGTTATGTGGCAGCCTGGATGGGAGGGAAATTGGAGGAGAATGTGAGTGTGTGCTAAGTAGCTTCAATCATGTCCTATTCTGTATGACCTTATGGACTGTATCCCACCAGGCTCCTCTGTCCATGGGATTCTCCAGGCAAGAGTACTGGAGTGGGTTGCCATGCCCTTCTCCAGGATATCTTCCTGATCCAGGGATTGAACCTGCATCTCTTCTATCTCCTGCATTGGCAGGCAGGTTCTTTACCACTAGCACCACCTGGGAAGAGTGGATGGGTGAATATATATATGGCTGAGTCCCTTTGCTGTTCGTCTGAATCTATCAGGACATTGTTTGTCAATTGGCTATTGTTTAGCCGCTAAGTCTCGTCAAACTCTTTGCAACCCCATGGACTGCAACATGCCAGGCTTCCCTGTCCTTCATAATCAGCTATACCCCAATACAAAATAAAAAGTTAAAAAAAAAAGAAAATTTGGGACCATATAGGCTACAAAGCCTAAAATACTTATTGTGTTGCTGGGGTATAATAAAAAATATGTCTGGTCTCTGTCCCAGGTAATCAGTGCTAAGCTGATTCAGTTGTGTCTGACTCTTCAGGTGCATATACCAATTACCTGGGACAGAGATTAGATATATTTTTTTATTATACCCCAGGAACACAATAAAATATTTTAGCTAATTTCTGTCCCAGGTAATTGGTACAGAGCTTCAAAAACTCTTGGAATTTATTGAGTGATTAGAGTGTCTTTGTTATGCTAGTTAGGTCACTCTGATGGACCTCCAGATAAATTCAGGGTGGAGGCTGGTCAGGAGAAAGATCAAATACATGACTAGAGTGTTGAACTTTTGGCCACTTGACTTCCTGGAAAGGAGGAGAGGGGGCTGGAGATTGAGTTCAATTGTATGATCCGTGATTTAATCACTTATGCCTACATAATGAGACCCAAATTAACAACTCTGGCTACTGAAGCTCAGTGATGCTTCCTGGTCTGTGAAAACATCAATGTGCTGAGAGAGTGATGTGCTCTGACTCCATGGGGACCCAGACAGGGAGCTCCCAGACCTCGTTCCATATGTATCCTTAATATAAAATTATGTCCATAAAGATAGCACCTTCATTGATATCCATGAGTTATTCTCTTGACTTATTGGACCAGAGAGGGCCAGGGGAACCACTGGCCTGGGGACTACGAAAGTTCAGCTGCCATCTTAAGTGAGGGCAGTCTTGTGGAAGGCTAAGCCTTAAGCTTGTGGGGTATGCAATAACTTCACTTGGTTATATCAGAATTGTATTGCAGTATATTCAGCTGTGTTAGACTAGTTGGGATGAAATAGAAGAGTGAAAAAGTATGGCAGTCTTTGCATGTTCCAAAGTTTTTCCTGATTCCCTGCCCCCAACCCCTTCCAGAAAACCAGATTTTGATTTCACTGATTTCTATAGTCTTTAGGGTTTTGATTTCATTAGTCTCTATTCACATCTTTATTTCATTTTCTTCCTATGCTGATTTTGTACAGCAAAGATTCAGCCATATGTGTGTGTGTGTATATATATATATATTAGGTTCTTTTCCATTATAGGTTAGTACAGATATTCAATTTAGTGGTCCTTGTTGTGTTCTATTTTGTATATAGTAGTGTGTATCTCTTAATTTCAAATTTCTAATTTATCCCTCTCCCCCTTTCATCTTTGGTAACCAGAAATTTATTTTCTGTCTGTGAGTTTATTTCTGTTTTGTGAATAAGTTCATTTGTATCATTTTCTTAGATTCCACATGTAAGTGATATCTTATTATGTTGTCTTTCTCTGACTTGCTTCACTTAGCATGATAATCTCTAAGTCTATCCATGTTGCTCCAAATGGCATTATTTCATTCTTTTTTATGGCTGAGTAAATAATATGCTTCATTGTGTGTGTGTGTGTGTGTGTTTATCTTCAGCTCAGTCAGTAAAGAATCTGCTTGCAATGCAGGAGAACCGGGTTCAATCCCTGGGTCAGGAAGATCCCCTGGAGAAGGAAATGGCAACCTACTCCAGTATCCTTGCCTGGAAAATTCCTACGACAGAGGAGCCTGGTGGGCTGCAGTCCATGTAGTTGCAAAGAGTCAGGCATGACTGAGCTGCTAACACTAATACATCTTTATCTATTCATTGTGTGTGTGTGTGTGTGTGTGTGTGCATATCTATCTCTATCTATCTATATATAGATATATATATCACATCTTCATTGGAAGGACAGATGCTGAAGCTGAAACTCCAGTACTTTGGCCACATGATGTGAAGAGCTGACTCATTTGAAAAGACCCTGATGCTGGGAAAGATTGAAGGTTGGAGGAGAAGGGGACAACAGAGGATGAGATGGTTGGATGGCATCACTGGCTCAATGGACATGAGTTTGAGTAAACTCTGGGAGTTGGTGATGGACAGGGAGGCCTGGCATGCTGCAGTCCATGGGGTCGCAAAGAGACACGATTGAGCAACTGAACTGAACTGAACTAATCACATCTTCTTTATCTATTTATTTGTAGATGGGCACTTAGGTTGCTTCAAGTCTTGGCTATTGTAAATAGTTTTACAGTGAGCATAAGTATGCAAGCATCTTTTTGAATTATGGTTTACTCTGAATATATGCCCAGGAGTGGGATTACAGGATCATATGGCAGATCTATTTTTAATTTTTTAAGAAACCTCCATACTCTTCTTCATAGTGGCTGCACCAGTTTACATTCCCACCAACAGTGTAGGGGCGCTGCTCTTTCTCCACTCCGTCTCCAGCATTTCTTATTTGTAGACTTTTTGATGATGTCCATTCTGACTGGTGTGAGGTGATATCTCATTGTGGCTGTGATTTGCATTTCTCTAATTAAAAATGAAAATGTTAGTCATTCAGTTGTGTCTTTCTCTTTGAGACTCCCTGAGCTGTAGCCCACCAGTCTCCTCAGTTCATGAAATTCTCCAGGCAAGAATACTGGAGTCGGTTGCCATGCCCTTCTCCAGGGGATCTTCGCAACCCAGAGATTGCACCTGGGTCTCCTTCATTGCAGGTGGATTCTTGACTGAGCCACCAGGAAAGCCATCATTTCTCTAATAATTAATGATGTTGAGCATCATTTCATGTGTTTGTTTGCCATCAACACAGCAGTTTTTCAGTCCTTTTAGGGGACCTAACATAGAAAGATGATCAGAAGTTAATTCAGAAGAGGAAAAACCTTGTTGGTGAAAAAAAAAGTGATTTAAAAATATAGATTTTAAAGCTAAAATTCTAAATGAGATTATGAAGTCTCTGATCCTGAAGTCATGAAGTAGAGTCATAGTAGGTTCTATTTGTTAGTGTAGGTTCTATTTTCAGTGTAGTCCTTTTTGAGAAAAAGTGCTGTGATTAGATGATCTGAAGAAGTCCATTTCAGTTCTGTAAAATCTAAGGTAGGTTATTTCCCCGAAGGTGGTAGGAAAGCTATTTTATTGCTAATGAAAAGCTGATGAGAGAGTTATTGCTGCAGGATTGATCCATTGCCCTTTTCAGAAGCTCTGAGATTCTCAGACCTAATGGATGGAAAAGAGCAGAAATAACAGAGTTAGGTAGCTAGAGTTTAAAATTTGAAAGAAACATTAGATGGCTTGACATAGGTTGTCACTTATGTTTTGTGGATGGCCTTCTAAGCAAAGCGTTAGGGGAATTCTTGACCAATTTCTCAGTTGGTGTGCTGATAGCTTAGTTCATGTGTTTGGCATTAAATAGAGCTTCCATTAATTGATCAGAAAAGTGCTCGTATATCACTAGGAAGTATTGAGAAAGCCCACTTTAAAGGAAATTTTAGTAGTTAATTTCTATGCTGCCATAACTTTGATCCCATTGATCTTCTTAGAGCCATTATGATGTCTGTCTTCTAGCCTGAAACTCTGAGCAGATACTCTATGGTATTTATTTTTGTATTCTCAGGGCTTACTGTGATACACTGCTTAATAAATTTGTGTTGAATGAATGAATAATTAAAGGAACCTTTATTCCTTTTTGGCAGGACCTAGGGAACCCAAAAGATTAAGCTCAATTAAACTTCAGGAATACTGAGAAAATTCGCATTTAAAAAAATATGTAATGTCAAATTGTGTGCTACATGTCAAGTATGTTTTGTTCAGCTTCACCTTAGATATTTACAAGTATTTAATAAGCTATAAATAAATAAGTAATACATATTTTTAATTTAACAGTTGATATTCTGAATTACAATCATACTTTGTTCCTCTATGTATTCAGCTTTAATATAACAAGTAAGACTATTTAGGTAGTTTCTTCTTGACAGTATCCTCAATTTCATTCAATTTTTGGTCAGATATTCAATTTTTAGTCCCCAGCACAGCATTTTTCAAGATTTGCCTCAAGTTTAAAGGAGAACCTCTAAAATGTTAATTGCACCTAACATATAACATTTATTGTATGCTTTTCTTCTAATAAATACATAATCAGGACAAAAACCTTAAAAATCTGGGAAAAGCACAAATGAAAAAATATACATAATCGTATTACCCCAGCATAACCATTATGAGTATTTTGGTGTATGCCCTTTTTATGTTATAAAGCTACAAATATCTGTTTAAAATAATAGATAAGAGGGGCAGTGTGGGTGTTATAAAAGAGGTACAGTGAACAGCTGGTGATGAGTTCTCTTCTGCCTTTGCCATTAGCCAGTATGACTTTGGGAAAGATCTTCTCTCTCTCTAGAGTTCTGTTCCTTCGTTTATAAAGGGATTGTCATAGTATCTAAGGGCCTTTTCTCACTTAAAAATTCTGATTTCATTGAAATTGAACACGTTTGAAGACTGAGATTTCAGAAGAATGAAACTGAAAATGTCTAAGTCTGTTCATCTTAATTACATGGCAGATTTAAAAATCTTGAACTGGTATGAATATTTTTTGCTAATGTTATTAGGTTCTATTATTATGAAGCAGTTATACTTAAAGTAGCAAATTTCTCTTAAAATAAGAACCACAGTCTGAATTCCAGATGAAGGTATTTGAGCTGATAAATATGTTTTTAGGAAAATGTTATAACAATTCTCATGAGCATTTGTTGTTGCTGTTCAGTCGCTAAGGCATGTCCAGCTCTTTGCAACCCCATGGGCTGTAGCACACCAGGCTCCTCTGTCCTTCACTGTCTCCAGGAGTTTGCTCCAATTCATGTCCATAAGCCTTTAGGTGACCAGAAATAAATACGGTATCGTCACTATTTTAGGTACATGGTATTTTATCAAAACAGCCTACCAAAGCGAAACATCAAAGCAGCTATTTTACTTGATTCTTTTTGCACCTCCAGAAAATTGGTTTTGTCTTCTCTCCCCCTCCTCCATGCATATTATTTCTGCGAGAACTATTTTGTAGGATGCGCCAAAGCTCTAAACGTGTTCAAAGGTGTGTCTGGTTTATCTTAGAAAGGATGAGGTTTCACACTGAGCAGTTTTTGTGGAACAGTTAAGGTGTCCTTTTACTTTTACCATCCCTTAGTTCGGTATGCATTTTAACAGTTATTTAAGAGTCCCCACGTGCTTAGCAAGGAATCTGAATATATGTGCCTTTTTCTTTCTTGAAAGCCTCAGCACAATGCTGGTTATTCTATCAATACCGTCAAATGACTGGGAGCTGGAGTTGGAACAATATGTAAAAATACAGCTTGTGAAAGATTTCCTTTATTAACTGTCATCATCTGCAGAATATATGTTCAAATAAACGTTGTGTAATAACTAAATTTGAGATTAATAGGCCCCTTAAGAAACAGTGAAGTCGTTCAGAATAGTCAGTGAAAAATAGGCTGTAAGACTGTAATGTGCAGATACTGTCCTGCTTACATGCTCTCTCTGGCGTCATTGTCATTTGTCACTGTCGGCGGGCTCGGTTCTCATTAAAACACTCTTGCACAAAAGCAACTTAATTTTCTTAAGAGGAGAGGACACCTGATTCAATTTGGCACCCAGAAACAGTAACTTGAATATATTTTTTCCTGGCTTGAATTGAGATGAATTATTACAAAGAAGAATAGCAACTCCCCCTATTCACCTCAAGATTAAGGATGCTCAATAATTTTTTCCAGATACCAAGAAGTGGACCCATAGAAATAGGCAAGAAATGCTGTTTAGTCCCAGAAAAGCAGTTAGATGGCATTTTCTCAAAACTTGCATATAGATGGACTTCTCTTCATTCCTGTAATGTTTTTAAAACAGAATGAAAGTGGTCCTTAAGGTCCTTAAGGTTAATGGTATATTAAATAATCTTTTGTTTAATTGGCAAATGCCTTGTAGCAGTTCTGTAGTCTTTATTTAGATATATTTGTTGAGAAGAAATATTCAGCAATGATTTTAAAGCAATATTCTACTTTTTAGTCATTGCTGTTTAAAAAGTACAGTGTAAATAACGGAATCAAATGAAGAATGCCTCTTTCATGTTGAACATGGTATATCAACTTGCATTTTAATTGCTGTCCTGTATATTTACTTTTGTGTGGTGTGGCTCAATAATACTTGACTGTTAATGTGGAAATGTGTAACTCAAATTTTACTTGTTACAAAATTTATACAGAGAAAATAGTGGTAACAAAGTAGTCAGTACTAAAATGTCCTAGCAACAAAGGTGCTTATTAGCCAACTGTAAGTTTTAAAACAGACACTATAAGCTGTTTTTTCTTTTTTTTTGGCCTTTCTATAGCATTTTGCAAAATACCTAACAAACAGAAAGAAAATATTTTGTATTTCCTTGTTTAATTCGAGACCAAGGAGAAGAAATTCAATCTTTGATATCTTTGTACTTTTTCCAACTGAACCTATGCTTAGAAAGGAAAGAAATATTAAGGCTAGTTCTCTTTCTTATGAATCAGAGGCAGGAGTGATACAAATTCACATCGCCGAGGAACTTTTCCAGTGTTGGATAATACAGTTTGATCTCCAACAACTGTCACCAGTATTCAATTTTCTTTTTCTCTTGGTTTTTCATGATGGGGTATGCCATATGCAATAGTAACAAGAAATTATGCTAAATAAAACTTAATCGTCTCCTCAAGTTTATGTCTTGATTTATCTAACCTGCCTGATTAGTCTTTTATTAGTTACTCCTTTGTTTACGAACGTGGTTGCTATCAGTTAGGCTTCAAGTAATAGAAGAGCTGGTTCAAAGTAGCTTAAACAAGCAGGGACTTCTTTTTCTCATATACCAAGATGGCTTGCGGTGGGAGTGGCTGGCATTTGTTCTGTGGCGCAATGATATTAGAATGGTTATCTCTGCATTGCTCTTGGTCTTTCTCTTCTGGATGCAAGGCAGCTTTCACCGCTCGGGCAGTGCCAGAAACTATCCTCCCCAACCCCCCACCATCAAGTGGAAACCAGTTTTTATCTCATGGACCAGAACTTTGTTGCATGGTAACCCCTAGCTTTTCCTTTTTCATGTGTACTTTTTGTTTCTTATTTTAAACAACTGTTTCCTCTTCTGAAGCTGTAGAGTTAGTCTCATGTTTTCTTCTGTTTTGTTATGCCTTCCAATTCTAGGTCTCTAATTTATGTAATATTTTCTTTTTTAGCATATTGTGAAAAACTCAATTTCCCCTCCTTTTCCTAAGTGTGTTAGGATGGATGGAGCTGCTGTCATGCACAGTTTTCTCACATTGGATTTTTTTTTTGTAAAACCCTGTTCAGTGGGGGATGTTTAATTGGAATCTACTTGGTTCTGGATTATGGAAGTAACTCCAGAGGAAAGTTTTGCATCTGCTAATTTTTGAGCCTCAAGAGTTCCGCTGGTGTTTGATCCGCTTTTGTCTTGCCTTTTCTTTGAATGAAGATGCTTCATTTCTTTGTGATGCTTGAATCAATGGTAAATCAAGTAAATTTCGCCCTGTGGACACCCCCCCCCCACCCCCGCCGCCGCCTTGATGCAGGCTCTATGTTACCTTCTTGACTGTCAGAGAAGAGCTTTGCACTTGCTCAAGCCTGGTGGCAGCCCCTCCGGCTTCCCGTCCTGCTGGCCACAGGCGCCTCAGATGTCCCGTCCTCACCCTTTGCAGCCAGAGCCAGTGCATCCCAGTGCTTCATGGGTGCGTGTCAGTATCAGCAGGGCGAGCTCAACCTCAACGCCTGTGCTTAACAGCTTTGGCCTTGACTAACTTCTTGTTTTAGTGCAACTGTACATTTAAAATGTTTTGTTGCTTTATCGTGTATTGAGTGCTGTGAGTTAGAAGATAATATATGTGAAATGCTGTTTCACGTACACCTTTCCCCCACCCCTACTCTCTCTCTTGACAACATCTCTGACAGATCTCAAGGTTTCTTCGATCACTTTTTGTTACAAAAGCAGTCATGTGTTTAGGAATTAAGTTCAACTTTCTAGTATTAAATTATTCAAGGCAGTCTAGCCTAACCAAATTCCCTTCTTTGCCAGCCTAGGCCTCATCGTTGGTTGTGTTTGTTTGTTTTTCTGGGGGGGTTGGGGAGGAAGAAGGATTTATTACTTGCAGCAAGTAAGGAGAACATCAGAGACCTTTTCCCAAAGCAGTGTCTCCCCGAATCGCCAAACTGGGAAATTTTACGCTAGGGGTACATTCATGCTCACGAAACGGCTTGAGCAGAAGAGAATTCAGCAGAAAACCAGAGTCGACAGAATTCAAGCTTTTGTTGACTGAAGTCAGAAGGATCAACATCATCATCCTATCTTCTATCTGGTGTGTGTGTGTGTGTGCGTGCGCGCGTGCATGTTAGTCTCTCAGTTGTGTCCAACTCTTTGCTACCTAATGGACTGTAGCCCACCAGGCTCCTCTGTCCATGGGATTCTCCAGGCAAGAATACTGAAGTGAGTGGCCATTTCCTTCTCCAGGGGACCTTCCTGACCAGGGATCAAACCCAGGTCTCCAGCATTGCAGGTAGATTCCTTACCATTTGAGCTACCTGGGAAGCCTCCACCTTGCACCTGGATGGGGGTCTTTGTTCCTAGTGATAGGACTTAAACTCAGGTCCTTAATGTCTCACTGCAAAAGGAATTCAGCAAGAGACAAAGTGATAGGAAAGAAGTGGATTTATTTAGAGATACACATATCGTGAGCATCCCTGGTGGCTCAGTGGTAGAGTTTGCCTGCCAGTGCAGGAGATGCAGGAGACACAGATTCCATATCTGGGTCGGGAAGATCTCCTGGAGAAGGAAATAGCAACCCACTCCAGTATTCTTGCCTGGAAAGTCCCATGGACAGTGGAGCCTGGCGGGCTACAGTCTTTGGGGTCTCAGAGTCGGATATGACTTAGGTACTAAACAACACGACCACCGACACATACCACAGACAGAACAGAGTCCACGTCAAAGGGCAAGAGCAGCGCCGGGACAAACAGACTCCAGAGTGTGGGCTGTCTCAGAAGGCGAGAGGCCCTAATCTGTGTTTTTAAAGTAAGAAAATTGTACTTGTTTCTTAACACTTACATATATGATACAAACACAAATATAAACCTTTTTTTGGTAATAAACAGATAGGGAGGAAGGTGTGGTCTGTTTCACTCTTTTTTTACTTTCTCACCCTCCCTACTCTTCAGAGTCCGGGGTAAGAGTAGACTTTTTCATTAAAGGGAGATGGTCAGTCTGATGGGATTGGCGCTGTTCTAATCTGACCCTCAGGGCCTGTGTCATAGAGGTGTCCACCTTCTATTTCTTTTTCCAGGACAGGTTAGGGGAAGGAGTTCTTCAGAGCATACCTTCAGCCCCTACCCCTCCACACAGCCCTTCATCTCTCATTGCTGGAGTCTCTTTGCCTTGGAAGACAGCTCTTTAGGTCTCTCCCAATGAATCAAGTTTGATGGCAGTCCTCCAAGGCAGCTGTTAGGCTCTTGCAGTTGAATCTTGCCACATCACTGACGTGAAGTGTACTTTGCCCAGTTGCCTACTTTCGTCCTTGCCCTACGCTTGTGGTCTGTCCCTGGCAGCCTGCCCACCTTTGCCGTTTCTGGTTGGGAAACAAGCACCTGTCTCTGGTTCATTATCCATCCTCCCTGTGCCCCCACTGCAGTTCTAGGGACTGGACCGTGGGGACTCCGCAAGTCCAGTGGCAGCCTAGCAGGTGCTTTGTCCCTCAGTAAATATTCATCTCCAGCCTGGGGGGTGTGATGGCCATGTCAGCTTTCTACCCTAGAGAAAGAGGAAAAAGTTAAAAGACCCGCTACTCCTAGAAATTTCTTTTTATCTCCTCCAGAACTTCTAGCCTTTTCTTATATAGCCTGCCTATGAAATGGTCCCTAACCCCACCTTAGTTTTCATGTCTTTCTATAAGCTCTGCATGTGAATGTCTGGAATATTACTTTATGCTAGTGGGATGCTTAGCACAGCATGCTCTTTAGCTTAGAACATTATTAGAAATTCAGAGACAACCACAAATGTCCCATTTTAGCATTTCGGTAAGCATTTCTGTGTATGTTGACTGAGGAAGCTGGTTATGCAACAGCAGACACCAGAAGTTTCATAAATTAATATGCAACAGATCATTCATGCTCACTGTAAACAATGGATCTCATTTTTTTTAAAATTTAGTAGCCTGATGAGAGAAAGAAAAAGAGAGGTATTGTTCCAGAATTATGAAAATTGTAGGTACGGTTTTACGAGGAGAAGAGTTGGGTAGGACTCAGCAGTGTCATATGTTTGGAATGCAGTCATTGTATAAAGGGACCACATGTCTATGTAACTCCAGAGCATGGAACATGGTCAGCGCACAGCAGTTACAGAAGGTGAAGTTTTGGGCTTACTGTCGGGTAGGACTTCATAATATTTAAAGGCATTCAGCAGTGGAAGTGCTTGTTTTCCTGAATTAGAAAACTCTCTGTTCCCATGCTGTTCATTTTTTTTCCCTGTTGTTATTTTTTTTAAAACCTACTGTTTTCTTTTTCTTTTGTTTTTTTGGCCATGCTGTGTGACATGCAGGATCCTAGCTCCCTGACTAGTGATTGAACCTGCAGCCCCAGCATTGGAAGCACAGAGTCTTAACCACTGGGCCACTAGGAAAGTCCTGGTTTCTTTCTCTTTTAAACAACTTTTGCTTATTTTTGGTTACACTGGGTCTTAGTTTCGGTGCCCAGGCTTTCTCCGGTTGCAGCGAGTGGTGGCTACTCTTCATTGCAGTGTGTTGGCTTCTCATTGCTTTGGCTTCTCTTGTTGTAAAGCACAGCTCTAGATGCATGGGCTTCAGCAGTTGCAGCACTCAGATTCAGTATTTTCCGTCTGTGGCTCTAGGGTGTGTGGGCTTCAATAGTTGCAGCTCCCAGGCCCTAGAGCCCTTGGGCATCAGTAGTTGTGGAGCATGGGCTTGGTTGCTCTAAGGTATGTGGAATCTTCCTGGGCCAGGAATTGAACCTGTGTCCCCTGCATCGGCAGGCGGAATCCTATCCACTGAGCCACCAGGGAAGTTCCCCCCGTTTTTAAATTTACCTTTTTACTTTAAATAATTCCAAATATGCTATGAAGAAATTAATTTGTTATTAAACTTGCTCAATTTTCCAAAATAACTTAATAAAGACATGCAATAATATATATTAAACATTAGTAATATACCATATAGCAAGTAAATATGAATACTAAAAGCAATATATTATCTAAAAATGTGTAATATAAAGAAAGTCAATCTACTAGGTATGAAAAACCACCTTAAAAAAAACCCACCTCAATGTGAGCTTTATTTAGCATATTAGCGTTGGTCAAATTATCCATCAAACATGATTACATCAGGGTATATACTTGGCACATGGGGTTGCTGAGTTAATATTGAAAATGTTACTGTTCAGGGCATTTAGTTGACTTAAGAATTATTCATTCATTCTTTGATTCAGTAATATTTATTGGATTTACTACAAGTCAGATACTGTTCTAAGCAGTGATGAGACAATCTTGTACATATTAGGCAAAATTCTTGTGAAACATTCTAGAGGGGGAATGAGTAATTAAGTTGATTCTAGCAAATGAGATAATAAATGAGATCCTCTGTTTAAAAATAAGTGGACCCTCTCCAGTATGGCTTCCAGAAAACTCATATCCTAAGAGAGTCTAGTCGTATATCCTGGAGATCTTCCTTTCAGAACAAATTGTCTTTGGTGGCTCATGTTTGATCTTAGGACATGAAATTTGTACGTTGCCATGTTTGTTTTAATATAAAAATAAAAGCACATCTTTGGTTTATTTTCAAAACCAAGAATTTATATGCTGTAGATACATGTAGAAGATGCTCTCTGTTCATCCTGTGGCTTGAACAGATATACCCAGCACAGTGACATGTGTTCTGGGGAGTTGTGAGCCTCCAGCTTGTCAGGCAGCAGAGATATCACTGCTGTGCAAACTAGAGATTGAATTCTTATTTAAAAATAAAACATGTATTACATTTTTTTAAACACAAAGAGATTTAAAATGCAAACAATAAATGACTCAGCATCTTCTTGCTCAGAAATAGAAATTTAAAATGTTAAAAAGAAAATAAAAGGGGAGGGGGACAGAACAAAAGGAAAAAAATGACCCCCACCCAATTCCCCTCCAATTTAACCATAGTTAAGAAGGGGTTTTTTTGTGATCCCTTCAGAAAAAAGTGTTTTTTATTCTTATCTGTGTATATGTGTGTGTGTAGCTATACATTTCCACAATAGGAATGTGATATGATTACAATTAGGGATTCCCTCGTGGCTCAGAGGGTAAAGAGTCTGCCTGCAATGGGGAAGACCAGAGTTCAATTCCTGGGTTGGGAAAATTCCCTGGAGAAGGAAATGGCAACCCACTCCAGTATTCTTGCCCAGAAAATTCCATGGACAGAAGAGGCTGGTGGGCTACAGTCCATGAGGGTGGCAGAGTCTGGACACAACTGAGCGACTTCACCTCATGATTACAATAAGAAATATGTAATACATATTCCTGGCACAGAGCTCCTAAAATGCTTGGATTTCTGAAGTAACAGTGGAAGCAGTGTCAGACTTTATTTTGGGGGGCTCCAAAATCACTGCAGTTGGTGATTGCAGCCGTGAAATTAAAAGACACTCCTTGGAAGGAAAGTTATGACCAACCTAGATAGCATATTGAAAAGCAGAGACATTACTTTACCAACAAAGGTCTGTCTAGTCAAGGCTATGGTTTTTCCAGTAGTCATGTGTGGATGTGAGAGTTGGATGGTGAATAAAGCTGAGTGCCAAAGAATTGATGCTTTTGAGCTGTGGTGTTGGAGAAGACTCTTGAGAGTCCCTTGGACTGCAAGGAGATCCAGCCAGTCCATCCTAAAGATCAGTCTTGGGTGTTCATTGGAAGGACTGATGTTGAAGCTGAAACTCCAATATTTTGGCCACCTGATGCAAAGAGCTGACTCATTGGAAAAGACCCTAATGCTGGGAAAGATTGGGGGCAGGAAAAGAAGGGGACCACAGAGGATGAGATGGCTGGATGACATCACCGACTCAATGGCCATGGGTTTGGGTAGACTCCCGGAGTTGGTGAGGGACAGGGAGGCCTGGCGTGCTTTGGTTCATGGGTTTGCAAAGAGTCAGACAAGACTGAGTGACTGAACTGAACTGAGTTGGAAAGGTGTCTTTTGTTATGCTAATTAGGAGACTTCTGAAAAGCCCCTAGTTAACCTGAGACTGGGGCTGGTTGTCAGAGGATCAGAGATTAGAAGGTTGACCCTCTTGGGGTGGGGAGTGGGGCTGGAGTTCAGTCATTAAACTCACCAGTCGATTCAGTCACCAATGAATTGGTTCACGGAACTGTTCGGTTCAGTCACCAAGGCCAATGTTTGAATCAGTCATGCTTTGTAATGGAGCCTCCAGAGAAAACTAAAGGATGGGTTCTGAGAGCTTCTGAGTTGGTGAACACTGGACGTGAGAGAGAGGAGTGTGGTCAGAGGGCGGGGCAGCTCCACTCCCCTCCCCCATACCTTGCCCTCTGGCTGTTCCTGAGTTACGGTCTTTTATAATATAAAATAACTATATCATATAATATAAAGCAGTAATGTAGTAAGTTGGTTTTCCTGAGTTCTGTGAGCTGCTCTAGCAAATTAATCAAACTAGACTGGACTGGTCATGGGAAGCTCTGATTTAAAACCAGTTGGTCAGAAGCACAGGTGACAACCTTGACTTTTGATTGACATCTGAAATGGGGACAGTCTTGTGGTCCTGAATCCTTAACCTGGGGAATCTGATGCTATTTCCGGGTAGATTGTGTCAGAACTGAGTTGCATCGTAGGATGTTGTGGCAACAAGCATGGGGACACTCAGGCCACCGAGAAGTGTGGATGTCTGTGTGATGGAGGAGGTGACTGTAAGCTTCTTGGAATGACGATGCCTAAGCTGAGTCAATAAGATAAATGGGAGTTCCCTGGGTCGAGGAAAGCAGAAAGGTATTCCAGCCAAAGAGCAAAGAGGTAAGAAACAGCATGAGTACAGGGGATCACAAGTGGTTTGGTGGTGTCAGAATAAAAATTTGGACCTTTATGACTTGGGACTGTCAGAGATGATCAACAGAATGTTAATACTGAAATTTAAAAATAAAGACTTTGATAAACTTTAAAAAAAAGAATATAAATTTTGAAGCATAAATGAGATGGATGGAGACATGTTCATGGAGGGCTTTGCACTTCATGCTGAGGAACTGAGAATTCCCCCTTCAGCCAAGGGATATGCATGTCTTTATATATCAATTAAAAACTCTCTATTTACCCGGAACCTTAGTCAGCTGTATCACCAGTGGTTATCAGAGCCCACTGCATGGTGAATGATTTCAAATCCATCATCACTGTCAGGAAAACAGCTAAGAAGAAGATGGCCTGCAGCATCTTTGAATACCTGAGATATCTCATCACTGTCATCACCATCGTTTTATAAAATGTAGGAATATAGTCAATCCACATAAAATATATTGCTTGGGTTTGGGTTAAAAGAACAGGATGGAATGGTAGTATGGCAATTTGATCTGATGAGTCATAAAGTTGATACTTATTTTACTTTGACTTCTGAGTCTTTTTCCTTCTGATGTTCCATGTGTTTTGTGTAATGCTGGAGAAAAACCATTAGTGATCCTTGTATAAGATTAGCAAAAGGCACTGAAAAGAAAACATTTGAAAGAAGAAGAATCCAAATGGGAATACCTCATTCATTTACTAAAAATAGAAATTGGTTCTAAGCATAAGATAGAGTCTAGAAACAAACATTATGGGAAAGGTGCATTTTTATGGAAAGGAAGGCAGAGTTCCCTGTTGATTTCCCCACGACTCATGTGTTTATTCACTTTTGCTTATTTTGCTCCACACATAAAACTTTTTCCTGAATCATCCATAGTGGGATTCCAGGAAGCTGCATCAAATATGTTACTATAGCTTACCTTTGTCATCTGTGATGTTTTGTTTAGCTGAATCTTTTTTTTGCCTCTGCTCCCTGTACAACACAGAAGACCATATGCCAGTGTCCCTGCCAGGGAGCAGAGGTTTCCCTGGTCTGTAGCTGTGCCTGTGTTGATGCCACAGAGGAGCAGTGGTCCAGTGCCATCTTTTATTGATAAGGCCAGCAAAGGAGAAATCTAATGAAATTATCAAAGCTTTGAATTAATTATGAACTTGAATAGGAGAGCTAAGCTCTCTGGAGCCAAGGATCTCATTACCCATGCATTCTCATTGCATTCTCTTCTGGAGCAGAAGGTATTTTCAGCTACATCTCTTAGCTTGGCTTTGGACCTTATTCAAACTTGGCTAAACTGACATCCTCTTCTTACTACAATGTGGCTGCTAATGTCTGTGATGATTAATTTAATTTAATTCTGCTCTGGATCTACAGGAGATGTCAGTGGGTTTTCTCTACCTCTCCTTCTGCCTTTTATTATTTTTTCTTTCTCTCCTTTTCTCCCCCATCAAACTGGATATTATGCGAGTTTTTATCTTTTTTGGAGTCACGTGAGAAGCTTTCAGAATTCAGATATAGCTTCATGGAATATAGTGATTGATTTAATGCTAAGAACTTTAGTGTATCTACTATATATTCCTGGGATATTTAGGTAAGCACAAAGTCAAAAATTTCTTCTTCAAATTTTGAACACCAAATGGAAGTTTTTCTTGACTGTTTCTACTTTAGAATTAATGGTGTAGCAATAACTTCCATGGGCTTAACAACTGTTCACATTTCTAATGTGTGTTGTATGAGAACTACAGATCTCACTTTGTGAGTGTAGCTCATAGGACTTGTGCTTTCTAATGAAGAGTAGTTCATGTTTGTTTGCTTTACAATTCTGGTATTCCTTTTCCCAATAATTTGCATTTTCTTTCTTTCTTTTCTTCCTTCCTTTCTTTCCTTTTGCTTCTTTATCTTGCTTTCTTTTTTTAGGTGAATAAATCAACCTGTGACTGTTTCAAGTAGCAAAATCAATAACAACAATGCTTTGATTTGCTATTGGTGATGGTTCTTTAGTACTGTCATATAGGTTCAAAGCATATCATGGCAAGCCTTTTTTGCTTGCTTTTGAGACCCATTATTTATGAATTCCTAAGCTACAGTTCATCTATCTTAGTAAATGACAGGCCATTGGCAATTATTGTAAGCAGTGACTAACTTTGCCTTATAGAGTCAGTGTTTTAAGGTTTTGAATATTGAGGGGATGGGAGAATGATAATTTTTGCTTTTCCTTTTCCTATTTACTTTCAGTGAGCTTTTTCCTCCCATTTATTTTCTCTATAGGCAGCTGCAATATTTAATTCAGCCTTTGGAAGTTTTTTGGTAAGTAAACATGATTTAATTTACCTTCTATAATTTTTGTTGTGTGTTCTTATGAAAGATTTAGTGAAAATTGGACATTATTTTTTTTATTTGGTTAAATATAAAATCTTGAATCCTGTCATGTATCATTCTCCGCACTGTAAAGAAAATTAGTTAATAAAGAAAAGAAATGTTGTCTTACAATATAATTTGGAGGCTTGGGCTTAATATTCCATTTAATGGATTCAAGGAATCAATTAAAACACTATGTGTCTCCTTATAGAGGTTATGTCAATATATTGATCATTTAATGAGGTCTTTTAGATTATTATTATTTTGTATCAGTGGAACTGAGGATTTTGAAAAGGAAACATGACCCAGCTGGTCAGAAAGGGAATGCTAATTTACTTGTGGACATGTCATTTATTTTGTACATTTCACTGTCAAAGAAGCTACTGTCTTAGATACTTCTGAGAAATCTATGTGAAAATTTGAAATGAGGAAATAACAAATGAGTAATATGTAAGAAAATACATTATTTTTGACATGTGAACTATAAATTGTATATAAAAAGATTAAAATAGTTCATTTTCATAAGTAGAACTACTGTAATTATAAGGACAATCCTATTTTAGGATTTTTTAATCATTATCTCTGAAACAGATGATTTAACAAAGACTTGGTTTGTGTTATGAAAGACTGAGAAAGAAACTGGGTTTTCTGTCAGTTGAGGGTTTTATTTGTACCCTCCCTAAAACTTTTCTCAAAATTCATGAAAACAAATTAGGATACTGTATTTTTAGATATATAGCTCATTATTAGGTATGTGGTACAGTGATTTACAAAAAATTGAGAATGAAATCAGTGAGGTTTATAAACTGGTTCATGAGTCTAGGCAAAATATCAATTACCTCTGTTTAAAATATTCTTTATGTTACTTGTTATTTTATGTTTTTAAATGTAGTTTCAGCTTTAAAACATATTGTTACATGGTGTTAATTCTGCATAGTGCTGTATAACTTGTAATGTGCCAGTGTTACAAAGCTTTTAGTGATGGACCTTCTGCGAAATACATTCTTGGATTCTATCTTATTTTTAAAGAAGTAGTAATGTTATTCTCCATGGTGTATTCTTATTATTGGGTTTTAGAAGAGAGAGAACAGAGTCTACTTAAGGAAAATGATCTCTGGAGCCACTTATTTTAGACTCAGTAATATTTTTGTGGTCATTATTTCACATATCCAAGCACTATTTTCTGAATGTTGTCACAATTGATAACACACTGTCTGTAAGATATGTCCTTGTTGGAAGCCAGTTTTTTTAATATGGTTGGGTTCATATATATCCACTGTCAAAACATGGTTTCTTAAGCTGGATCTCTTACTCTTTAAAATGCCTAGTGTAAGTGAAGAAATAACTTTGAGGCAATTGTCTGAGTAGCTAAAGCAAAATATAGTCCCTCAGCTGGAGGACAAGCTCACTAAGTACGGCTTGAGCTGTGCATTGACTGTATGAACAAAAAATATATCATGATATTTGTTCTACCAGGCCGAATTCTTTCATAAAATCCAATGAAGTCAAACTTGTTCTAGGGATTCTTTTGGATTTCTGTTATGCTCTTTCATTTTTAAAAAGTCATGCATTCTCACTCCTTAGTCTTTTGCTCTTTTTTGTCTCTTCACCTTTTAACATTAATGAGTCAATTTATTGATCTCTTAAACACAGAAGTAGTTTTCTGATAGCTGTAGAGTTGCAAAATATGACATCATCCCACTCTTCAATGGAGGTAACACAGAAGAAGAAATACAAAAAGCTAAGAAATCAAACAAAAGATGTTACTAGATGATATATGATTGTCAGATATGAACTCTGGATTGAAAGATTGGACAGAAACAATTTTGCTGTTGGACTTGAAATGTGATAGGACTTAGCTAGTAAAGAAGAAAGGAGAGGAAAAGATGTGAGCAGTGGCAGAGAGGCAGAAGTGATTCTATTTTTTTCCTCTCCTTCCTTTTTCTTTCCCAAAGCTGAAAATTACCAGAAGGGTTGAGAATAAAAGTTAGGATTGGAGATGTTTTGTTCCAGTGTTATAAGAGAAATAATTCTATTTTCACTTTTTGTTCTCCTCTATATATAACAAACCTTATGAACTATCTGCAAGTCTGAACTAAGTTAGATCTTAAAACAGTTAGATTCAGCTTATTTATCTGAAAAAAAAAGATAATAGTGACTTGAACAAGATAAAAGGTTGTTTCTCTATTATGTAAAATTTGGAAGAAGGCTGTCCAAGTGTGGTATGGGAGCTTCATGGTCAGAAAGAGCTTTCTCCTCCAGGATCCACAGCCTCATGGTCCAATGTAGCTGCTGGAGCTCCAGCCTGAAGAGCAAGGGCTTTACCTTGGGAAAGCACAAAAGAGCTCTCCCCAAACCTAAGTCTGCTTTCTTTAAACAGCATTCCTGGAATTCCACACCATACTTGTAGTAATATCTTATTGTAGAACTTAGTCTTATGGTCCTACCTAGCCACTGGAGAGGTTGGGACATGTGGCAATTTGCTAAGGGCTATAAATTGGGCTTCTTTAACTAAGAAAAAAGAATGTACAAGAGACATTCTTTCTGCAAAAGAGCAAGTGTTTCGATTAAGATATTAAGCTCCGTTGAGTAATATGAGATGGCTTCAGGGAGAAGTTGGTACTTGAATTGGGCTTGGAAAAACGACTTATTTCAGAGGAAGAAAATTCCAAACTATAACCTTCATGTTTTATTTTGCTACTCCTAAAGGGTGGTGTTTGTTAGAGTGTTTTTTAGAATATTTTCTTACATATGAAAAACATCCACCTATCCTTAAAATTTAGAATTATGGATAGTAGCATGGATTCTTGAGTTAGATGGTCTGGATTTTAAATCCTTACTCTATTGAATACTATTCTGACCATAAAGCCTCCCCTATGTATAAAATGAGGTAATGATCAATTGTACAGTTGAGATTAGGATTAAATGGGATAATCGATATAAAATGCTTGAATGATGCAGTAGAAATAACTGGTCTAGGTTTTGTCCAAGTTCTAGCATGGATTGTTGGTGCATAACCATGGACATTCATAAAATGAAGAAACAGGTTATCTGTGACCAAGTCCTATAATTCTGAAATACTGATTCAATGATTATTCTCTGGTTTTGACTATTTCTTTTGTATATTCAACATAGAGTCTAAGAAGGCTATTTCCTTCAGATTACATTAGCACTTTGAATGAAAGGCTTTTATAAGATGAATTATTGAGGAAAGAACCCTTTGGGCATTCTTGTTGATTATCAGATATTGTGTGTACATGCTTAGATTCTCGTCTTGTCTGACTCTTTGCTACCCTTTAGACTATAGCCCGCGAGGCTTCTCTGTCCATGGGATTTTCCAGACAAGAATACTGGAGAGGGCAGCCATTCCCTTATCTAGGGGATTTTCCTGGCCCAGGGATTGAACTAGCATCTCTTGTGTCTCATGCATTGCAGACAGATTCTTTACCTACTGAGCCAAGAGGGAAGCCCTTCAGACAGCTAGATATACCAAATAAACTACTAAACATGCTTATCATAGCTAGTCTAATAATGTCCCATGTCTAATTAAAACACTGTTTTTAAAGAACTAATTGTTACAGAAAACTTTGTTTTTAAAATGTAGCTATGCTGGTAATAACTAATGATAGATGAATTCAATTTACATAAATTTCAGACCAAGAGAATATTTTAAAATTGTGCCACAGAGGATTGCTTTAAGTTGAGAGTTAATGTTATTAGCTACTCCTCTCATTTAAATTGTTTGCTTTACAATAATTGTGAAGTATAATAAGTGTATTGAGGTTTCCCTCTTGATGAGGCTTTAATAAAATTTGATAGTTAACCACCCTGAATAATGAAAATGTTATGAAATTTTATATGTATATATGTAAATATATTTCTTTGTCAAGCCATGTGTTTCAAGTCCAACCATTTCATATATTACTTCCTCATCAAAAAAAAATTTTTTAAAAATCAGATTAGATATTGGCAACTTTTTGAAAAATTCCAGTTAAAGAATCATTTCTTTAAAAGATTTAGCTGTGTTGAAAAAAAAAGATCACATGATTTGTTAAACCATTAGCATTTTTGGTTTGGAGGCTACTTTCAGTGTTTCCATGTCTTCAAGAATTAGAAGTTACAGTTTAAAAGGAAAAAGTCTTTCTTTTTAGATCCCTCAGTCTGTTTTATTATTTTTGGTAGCTCCTAATCTTATAAACTTGTATGCAGAGACCATCATGAGAAATGCTGGGCTGGAAGAAGCACAAGCTGGAATCAAGATTGCCGGGAGAAATATCAATAACCTCAGATATGCAGATGACACCACCCTTATGGCAGAAAGTGAAGAGGAACTAAAAAGCCTCTTGATGAGAGTCAAAGAGGAGAGTGAAAAAGTTGGCTTAAAGCTCAACATTCAGAAAACTAAGATCATGGCATCTGGTCCCATGACTTCATGGGAAATAGACGGAGAAACAATGGAAACAGTGTCAGACTTTATTTTGGGGGTCTCCAAAATTACTGCAGATGATGATTGCAGCCATGAAATTAAAAGACGCTTACTTCTTGGAAGAAAAGTTATGACCTAGATATTGAAAAGCAGAGACATTACTTTACCAACAAAGGTCCGTCTAGTCAAGGCTATGGTTTTTCCAGTGGTCATGTATAGATGTGAGAGTTGGACAATGAAGAAAGCTGAGTGCCGAAGAATTGATGCTTTTGAACTGTGGTGTTGGAGAAGACTCTTGAGAGTCCCTTGGACTGCAAAGAGATCCAACCAGTCCCTCCTAAAGGAGATCATTCCTAGGTGTTCATTGGAAGGACTGATATTGAAGCTGATACTCCAGTACTTTGGCCACCTCATGCGAAGAGCTGACTCATTTAAGACCTTAATGCTGGGAAGGATTGGGGGCAGGAGGAGAAGGGGGACGACAGAGGATAAGGTGGCTGAATGGCATCATTGACTCGATGGTCATGGGTTTGGGTGGACTCTGGGAGTTGGTGATGGACAGGGAGGCCTGGTGTGCTGCAGTTCATGGTGTTGCAAAGAGTCGGACACGACTGAGCGACTGAACTGAGGTGAATCTTATAAAGGGAAACCCTGCTGCTACTGCTGCTAAGTCACTTCCCTGTCCATCACCAACTCCCGAGCTTGGTCACACTCACATCCATCGAGTTGGTGATGTCATCCAACCAAGTCATCCTCTGTCATCCCCTTTTCTTCCTGCCTTCAATCTTTCCCAGCATCAGGGTCTTTTCCAATGAGTCAGTTCTTCCCATCAGGTGGCCAAAGTATTAGAGTTTCAGCCTCAGCATCAGACCTTCCAATGAGTGTTCAGGACTGATTTCCTTTAAGATTGACTAGTTTGATTTCCTTGCAGTCCAAAGGACTCTCAAGTGTCTTCTCCAGCACCACAGTTCAAAAGCATCAATACTTCAGCACTCAGCTTTCTTTATGGTCCAGCTCTCATATCCATACATGACTACTGGATGTAAATACTTCTTTACAAGATGCTATTTCAAGTTTATCATTTTATTCCTAAGGACTTGATAAAAATCCATCCTGAGCTTTAAATAACTCTAAATAACCCATCCTGGGCTTTAAAATAACTTATGAACTATATTTATACAATTGGTTTCTACCTTTATAAAACGAAATCCATCATCATGCTATGTGTTTCATTTGTTTACTTTCTTGAGTAGATGGACACAATGAAGCTGGATTGCTGAGACTAGACTGCTTTCTCTTTAAAACGTACCATTGGTTCAGTTAACAGTATGGCACAAAATAGGGAAATAATGTATAAAATTAACCCATATATACCCAGAATCAATTAGATCCAAGGCACTTTTCTACATACTGAAGCAAATAAAACATAAATATGTGAAAAGTAAGTAGTGATAAATTAAGACAAGAAGGAAGACATGAATTGCTTTTAAGACAATGTTTTCCAAGTTTCAGGCACCTTTATGACTTGACATGTCAACATATTATTTGATTATCAATGAAATAAAACTGACTTTTAATATTTATTTTAAAGCAAAAATCTACATCAGCTCAGCAAATGGAACTAATCTTGTTGTGAACAGAAAGAAGGTAGCTGAAATTAAATGGAATGGAAAACAGGTATTAGAAATTTGTGCTCCACTGCCTACACAAGACTGTGAGTCCAATGGCCTATTCTGCTTTTGATAGGAAGTAAAATTAGCATCAGAACCAAACCAAGAACTGTCTCTTCCTGCAATCTGAAGGACTGAAAAAGATTTTTTATGAAGAAAGTTTTATCACTAATTCTCTGTGCGTTGTTTAAGTCATCTCGCTTTGACTTCCACTTTGAGCAACACTTTCCTAAGATCGTGGAAGCGCTGCTCTCTGGGGTCATTTCTCAATCATTTCAGCAAAGAGGTGACTTAAAACCATTTGGGGAGGTCAGATGAGGAAATGAGCAAATCAGGGACGCTGGCAACATGACCATGCTCATGTTTCTCTCATTATAGTATTTTCTACCTGACGCTTGTCTAGAAAAGCAGCATGCCTGTATGCCAAGCATGTCTGTAGAGGTAAAAGTATGCTATATTGCTTGCATAAGGAAAACCCTGTGATAACAGTATTTGCATTCGTTTCTCAAACAAACTTTTATCTGAAGTACAGTCATTGTAAATAAAAAATGGTCTTTGTTACTTCATAAAAATGTATAGAATCCTTACCTACTCCATTACAGCAGTAAAATGCTCTATGCCGTCTGACAGGACTTGTGTAGCAAGTAAATGCATTAGTCACAGTGACCATTTTTCTTGCAAATTTGTGACATAGATTTAATTATAGGAATGACCAGCAACTTACAAATCTAATTTTGGTGGAGGCTGAGGCAACTTTTTTTTTTTTTAATAATGATGGATTTTTTTTTTTTAAGCAATGATTTCATTACTATTTAAAGAAATCTACTGGTGTAGAACTAGCCAATTGACTGAAGTTATTTTATTACCCTTTAACAAATGCCATGTACTTTCATTTTTATTTTTATTAATGATTAAAATGTCACCATTTCCAAACTGGAAACGTATTTGCTGCTATATAGATTTAGGTAAAAGTAAATAAATATAAATTGGGTGAGGGAGGGACAGGATATTTGTAAAGGGCCCTTAAGAAACAGGATCTTGGTGGTTGGTTAAAAGCAGGACCATCTCCTTGATTTGAATTCAGCCTAATTACAGAACTGTTTAGTCTATAGTCATTAGTAGGAGATACCACTAGCTCTTAATACTAAATGATAATGTGGTAGATAGTTCTCATTTCTTTGCTTTTGTTTCTCCAAGCTAAAAATTTACCATGATTGACTTAGTTATTAGTTATTAAGCTAATATTTGGGGGATCTGTGGATGATAGTGCAGTGAGTCAAACAGTTAAGTTTCCTGTCTTCATCAGCATGACAGATTCTTAAGGTGAGAATATCAAGTCCCAACACAGGGCAAGGGGATGAGGTGGTAATTTTCCATTCTTCATATACCTCTTTGACTCAGATCCGCTGCTTTGCCACAACAAATCTTCCCATGGGCAAAGAAGCAGAGGACATCTGAGGATGCATAAGCTGTTTAAACTTGTGGATTCTACCAACCAAAAAGAACCTTTTCTTTAACTACTGGTGTTTAGGATGACAGCAAAGTTACATATCTAAGCTCTATTGTGGACTCAGGTTTCCAAGTAAGCATTTAGCACTTTTAGGTATCAATGTGTTGTTGGAAATGGTAGAATGTCATTTGGAATTAAGAAATCAAACTTTTTTTAAAGCTCGATTCGCTGGATGTCATTGTGTGTCCTTACATCAGTTTTATTAATGCAAATTAATAAGAAGTGGACTTCCTATTGTGTGCAAGGCTCCAGACTAGGTTTTAGAACTAACTAAATTGATCTAACTAAATGCACTGTCTTGGCATCAAGAAGTGTAAAATTCCTGGATTTAAATGGCATCATAGTGTGTTTCTCAAGGCAACCTGATTTTTAATCACCCCTAAATGATAATTTGGCCCCATGGAGTTCAAAGACCACTTATTTTAACTATAAAACTTCGAGTAGAAGATTAGCACTTCCAAATGCTAAAAAAATACTCCTTTTTTTCTTATTGTAACTCCAAAGAACACTGGATTTTGTTTGGTTATCTGCTCAAGTAGGTGTTTTTAAAAAGTAGCATGTCAGATTCTAGATTCAGTTTGTAAGTGTATCAGAAGCTGACTTAGAAACGTGCCTTACAATATATAACTTATTCTGTGGGAACATTGTGTTAAAAATTAACTTCTTAAAAACTATTATAATTGTAGTATAGTTAGCCTTCAGTATCTCACCTTCAACATCCAAAAATTCAACCAAATGAGATAAATATTCAGGAAAAAAAAAAAAAGATTCCAGGAAGTTCCAAAAAGGAAAACAAATTTGCTGTATCAGCAACTATTTACATAACATTTACATTGTGAGAAAGGTTATATGTAATCTTGAGGTGAATTGGGCTTCCCTCATAGCTCAGTTGGTAAAGAATCTACCTGCAATGTAGGAGACCCGGGTTGGATTCCTGGGTTGGGAAAATCCCCTGGAGAAGGAAATGGCAAACCCACTCCAGTATTCTTGCTTGGAGAATCCCATGGACAGAGGAGCCTGGCAGGCTACAATCCATGGGGTCGCAAGAGTTGGACACGACTTAGCAACTAGAGAGAGAGATGAATTAAAGTATATGGGAGGATATACATAGGTTACATGCAAATACTACATCATTTTACAGAAGGAACTCGAGTGTCTGTGGATTTTAGCATCCATGGGGTTTCTGGAACCAACCGCCTGCGCATACTGCATATGTTTAATATATGAAGTCACCAAATCATTTTCCAACTGATTATACCATTTTACATTTCTACTAGGAATGCTTGAGGAATCTAGTTGCTTTATTTGCTGGTCAGTCCTTGGTACTGGCAGTACTTTTTATATTAGCCATTCTCATAGATGTATGGGCCTCTCTGGTGGCTCCGATGGTAAAGAATCTGCCTGTAGTGCAGGATACCCGGGTTTGATCCCTGGGTCGGAAAAATCCCCTGACGTAGGGAATGCTACCCTCTCCAGTATGCTTGTCTGGAAAATTCCATGGACAGAGCCTGGTGGGCTACAGTCCACGTGGTCACAAAGAATTGGACATGACTGAGTGACTAACACTCTAACTTTTTATGATATATCATCATAGCTTTAATTTGTATTTCCCTAATGGCAAATGATGTTGGATAATTTTTTATGTGCTTGTTTGCCATATGTGGGGCTTCCCAGCTGGTGCTAGTGATAAAGAACCTGCGTGCCAGTGCAGGAGACTTAAGAGAGGCCAGTTCAATCCCTGGGTCAGGAAGATCTCCTGGAGGAGGGCATGGCAACCCACTCCAGTATTCTTGCCTGGAGAATCCCATGGGCAGAGGAGCCTGGTGGGCTATAGGGTCGAACAGAGTTGGGCACAACTGAAGCGACTTAGCATGCCTACATTACCATCTGTCTATCTTCTTGAGAGTGTCTGTTCAAATTTCTTGTCCCCTTTTTATAGGGTTGTTTTCTTATAATTGGATTGTAAATTTTTAAGTATGTTTTTAACATTAGTCATTTATCAGATATATATTTTGCAAGTGTTTTTCAGTCTATGGGCTTGTCATTTCATTTTCTTAACAGTGTCTTTCAAAGAGAAGTTTAAATTTTAATTAAATCCATTTATTTTTCTTTTATGGCTCATGGTTTTTGTGTTCTCTAAGAAATTCTTGTTTAGCTCAAAATCACAAAATTCTTTGTCTATGTTTTCTTCTAGATGTTTTATAGCCTTTGCTTTTTACATTTGAGGTCTATGATTCATTTTGAGTTAATGTTCATATATGATGCTGTATGTGATTTGGGATTCATTATTTTGTATATGATTGTAGAAGTTTAAAGTTCTGTCTAAGTTTATATCTGTCAAATGTGTCCACCTTTCTGTTTATGGATTTTTCCATAGCCTTTATACTTATAAAGCCTTTTCCTAATCACAGTGTCAGATAAAATTGCACATTTTTCATATTTATTTTTGGCTTTATAGTCAAAATGCATATATATGTTTAAAAGTAAAGCTTGTTGTTTCAGGTTCAATAAATACAAATGACAGTTTGAACGTATCTCACCTGATGAAGATATCACTGATTAAAGAGGCCAGTTTCTGGTGTTACTGTCCCTACTGTTGTTTTTTCCCTATGTAAGTCCATCTTTGTACTGATACTCTCATATCTACATAGTGACATATATGCTTGTCCCTGAAAATAATTAAATCAGTATTCATGACTGTTAAAAATTATTTCTCTGTCTTAGGATATTACCCATGACATTAATATAATTACCTAAGATAAAATTATTTTTTTGAAGTATAAATTGGAGATGTACATAGCAGAGTGATTGAAAATTATAGAAACCTCCTTTTGATCTCTATCAATTTAATTTGCAAATGTTCAGACACATTAACAGCAAAATGATTCTACTTGGAGGATTGTTGAGTAAGGTGAATAGCTCTCTTAGAGTTTTAAATAATAGAAGACTTTAAAGAAATAAAATAAATAAAATGTATGATTAAAAAAAAACCTTGATCAATTTGATTTTAACTTTTCAATTGAACAGGCTGTAGTCATCAGGGAAAAAGATCTCTTCATGATAAGAACATGGCTCTTGGAAATTAAAGGCAAAATGTCACAGATCTCCAGACTCATGAGATGAATATTGATTTGTATTTTACATGTCCACTGATGGTCATACTCTGAGTTTACAGTGTATGCATCTTCATTTTCAAGAATCACATACTTGTTTACTTTTCCTGGGTGGTTTTCTCTGCGGTGTCTCTAGTAAGTAGGGTAGTTAACCATGCCCACTGTTTTTATAGTTTTACTCTAACAGGTGCTTGGTCTAGTGGTCAGTATTTGTGGTTTAATTTTTTTTTTCACTACTCAGGCAATAATCTTACAAGTACTTATTTTCTAACGTGTTTCTAGCAGAAATGGATGTTTTTCTGGAACTCTCTTGCTTTTTCGATGATCCAGCAGAGGTTGGCAATTTGATCTCTGGTCCCTCTGCCTCTTCTAAAACCAGCTTGAGTTTTCACTTGAAAGCTTGTGTCCTCTTTGTCCATTCACTTTGGAGGGATGACGTCCAACGTTAACTGCGCTTCTGGTCATTCTCAGGAGCCAGGGTGATGCGGATTGTCTCCCTCTTCACCACCCTCTGTGCTCCCATAGGACAGACTGGCTTCACGCACTGCTTTCCTGTGGCATTCCTACCCCGCAGTGCGTCCAGCGGCTCTTACCTGCCCTCCACCCAGCCGGCCATGCCGGAGCTCTCTCCCCGCAACCCCACGCACTCTCCCTCTCCGGCATCCTCTTTCATTCCCGGATTAACTGTTGATTCACTCTTCTCCTCCGTCCCCTCTAACACCTGGGGCTCCCACCTCTTTGCTTATACTATTTGGCTTACTCCCACTACTTTGCTTATACCATACTTTCCTATTCTCATCCTTTCCGTATCTTATCCATCTCTCAAAAGCTATCTGACCCTTCCAGCAAGTTCTCTTAACTTTTCTTTTATGGTTATTTAGCTCTTGGGATTTAGCTTTTATGGAATTTAGTTCTTGGGACTTTCCATCTATATCATAACTGGTTGATATAGTTACAGTTAAAATTCTGATCTATCCCCCATCTTTGGCTTTTCCTGTGGTCCTTTTCTTATTATTTTTTCTAAAATACTTCTCTTCTAACAGATATATTTGTTTATTATTTTTATTGTCTGTCTCCCCTTATTAAAATAAAAGCTCCATGAAGTTAGGTATTTTTGGGGAGTGCTATTTCTCTGTCTGTAGCACTTGTAACTGGAACATGGTAAGCACTTAAAGAGTATTTGTCAAATGAATAAATAGAAATCATTCAATGAATGTTATTTTACCTCTCTTCTTCATGTATTTAAAATTGTAAAATATATATTATACACTTAAATACATGCTCATTATTACACTTACATGTTAAATTAGTTTGACAAAAATTCCAATATCACTTTAATTGCTTATCCACCAAATTGTTCTTACATACTTTAACAGGGTTTTAAATTGTTAGCTTTTAGTCTTAATAAAACATATGCTATAGCCATAGAAATCTGTGTTGTTTTACATTCACAGTATTGGTTCAGAATGCGGATACAAACTCATTCCCACATCTAAATTTGATATTGGCTAGTTTGTAAGATTTTCTACTAATAACTCCCTGTGAGTAGATCAGAGGAGATTGTCTCTATATAATAGATTACCAACCCATATGCTATTATCATTCAAATAATTTATTTTAAATATCAGAAGCTCTTCCATGAAAAATTGCTGTTTGACTACTATATATATATATTTAAAAGAGCTGGAGATTTATATGTAAGAGAATCTAATAAGTGATTGCCATTATATAGGTTTTAAAAGAATTGTTGTACTGTTCGCATTAAGAAAAATGATTTTATCATTAAAGTTTATCCTTTAACAACTTGTGAAATATATAATTAAATTGACAAGTGAGAATTAAATTTCTAGACAATGCTGAAAAAAAATTGTGTAATATCCTAGAGAAGTAAAAATACAAGGAAGTATGAAAAATAGAGGAACCAAGTCAATGGTGTGTAAAAATGAGATCAAGTCTGTATCTGAGAGGCAATAGAAGTACTTAGGAAATAGAAATAGTGGAAAATGAAAAAGAAAGAAAGGAAGCCAAGGTGATGATGAGGAAGCAGATAGCTTGAACTTGTAATATGATATTATAGCAAGTGAAAGCTAGTGCAGTTCCTTCTTCAGAAGCATCATGTTACAGCTATCTGCACTTGTACTTGGTAGGTTCACGATTCGGAATATCGCCTTAGCATTGGTCTTATTATCTGGTCAGAGGTTAAAACTTGCTAAGTGAGATATAAAATATCATGAAGCTGTGCCCTGGCTAGTGGAGCTTTAGAGAGTGTTATACCTTTATATAATGGAGAAAAGGAGAGAATTTTAAACTAAAGGAAGAGATATATAGTTAATCAGACATGATTTTTTTCATGAGAGAGCTGATTCCATTTTCTTAGGATAACCTAAAAAATACATTTGTGCCATTTATGTTTGTTATACTATCCTAATAAGCCATTTAGAATTCCTAATCAATATCTGCTGAGGTGTACACATTTGGAGCAGGACAGGGAGATTTTCAGTGTTTTTCAATAAATAAAATCAGCAATAGGAAAGATTATTTCTTCTTTACTGTCCCCTACACCTCCCCCCCACCAACATGTAGACTTATATGTTACTTTTTCTGCTCTTCATTAATGTTTAAATACTTCTTTAAACTAAAGAGGAAAAAATGAGTAGAAATAATGAAAAGCATTAGAGAAATGTATGTAAATGCTTCCTGCTTTTTTCCCTTTAATTCATAGGTGTTTTCCTCCAAAGATGGTTGGATCCTGATTCTGTATCATTATATGTCTCTATAGAATTTTGGATCCCTATATCATGTAGTTTCAAGTCAAACAGTTGTTGAAGTCAAAAGGTTACATTTCCAACTCTTAAAAAAATGGAATAAAAACTCTCACTGGTGCAGACAAGTGGTTTTAAGAAAAGACTTAAGTGTGTAGCAGTAGAAAGTATTTATATTAGGAGAATACTTCCTCTGGTAACAGAATGCTGGTTTGTGTGTGTGTGTGTGAAGTTTCAAGGTATATTTGGAAAGTAGCATCAAGATCTCTCTCAGGACCAGTGTCAAGAATCATCAGTCTTAAAATGAATCTTCCATCATGTTTGCCTTTTCCCCCCAAATTCTATCAACATGATGCCACAATCACTAAGTGTTTATTAGTGACAAAAATTATATAAACTAATGAAAGTCTCAAGTAGCATTGTGCACATCTGGCTTAGTTTTCCTAGATATTGTTAATTTTTCATTTCTACATGGGAACTGTATCCAGTGAGGAACCTAACACATACTCTGATATGTGTTATAAAAATACAGACAAGCTAGTAATAGAAGGGCAAGTTTTTCTCCTTAAAGAAGTTGGGTGCCGTATAGTTTTTGTGGGTTTTCTTTTTGCCATATAGTTTTAGAAGACGTTTTTCTATCTCTGCTGTAAATCACACGTGATGCTTCAAAGACCTGAGACCTCTTTTCTTGGGTTAAGCTTTTTCTTGGCGTACTGTCACCCCGAAGCAGAGTCATACCCAGTAGTATTACTGTTTTTTTTCACTGTCTGTTTGAATTATCCATTTTTAAGATACTGAGTTCCTTGTTGCCAGAGATCTAGGTGACATATACTTTGTAAAATTAGCATGGTCCTTTTTCAGAAACTGATTTTGTGGCTCCAGCTTGCAGGAATGAACTCACATTAATCACACTCAGATATCAAGCAGATTGCCAATTTATTAATTGAGAGTGAGAAAAATAATTATGAGAAGTGCTTAGGCACTTGGGTTGATGCCTTCTTGCCTCATGGTTAAATTCACACAGGAAGGCGTTTTAATAAGTTTACTTGGTGGGGATGGAATTAGAGGATGGAGAGGTAGGTAGAGAACTCCCAGTTTGATTCTGTCAGGCTGTTTTGTTTTTTTTTTTTAAATTTTCTGAAGGATAACCGATTGCTTTTATTTATTTATTTTTAACAGTTTTTTTTTTTTTATTGTTTCTGCCATACAATGTCATGATATCACCATGGGTTTACATATGCTCCCCCTCCAGAACCCCCTCCCTCCTCCCTCCCCCCGGGAAATCTCACTGCACCAGCCCCGAGCATCAATCCTGGGCTGGCGATTGATTAGACATATGAGTTTTAAGTGACTGTGTCTAGCTCCACAACCAGGGTTATATTGCCCTTGGAAACAGACCGGTCCATCGTTTGGATCCAGAAATCTTTCCTAGATGGTTCTTAGGTAGGTGTTCTTTAAGGTACTTTCTCACTGCTTCCATTGCCGACTGGTTTCCCCGTTTATAGATTTACCATACTTTAAAGTGAAATCTTGCTGACATTGAAATGAACCTAATACTTTAAAGTGATTTTGCCTGTCTATTCTGTAAAAGCATTTCCTTTATTTCCAAGTTCAGAGAGGGAAGAAATACAAATATAAAATCCCATTTTGTATCATCTATATAGTTAAACTGACTGAGATGGTAGTCATAAGCTACATGCAGCTGTTTAAAATTTAATTAGTTAAAATTTAAAAAGCATTTAGTTCCTCAGTCATACATTTCAGAGATTCAGTAACCACATGTGACTGCTAGTTGCTGTTATGAACAGTGCAGACAGAATGTTGAATATTTTTATCATTGCAGAAAGTTCTATTGGACAACGCTAAAGAAACATTTCATTGACAAAATAGTTTGCAATTATCTATTTTAATCTAATTTGCTGTCTGATATCCTTATGCATCTTCATTTTTGTATATTTATTTCTGTATAGCCCAACTTACTATTCCAGTCTTCTCTAGTGAATTTGAAGTCGATCATATACACATGTTCAGCTGGACAGGGATTTTGTTGTTGTTAATAGTTAAGTATCCAGCACTTAAGTACTCTGTTTATTAAAGAGTGCTTATGAATGTCAATTGGCTATTCTCCTTCAGTTAATGGTAGGACTATTTACTTTGAAGTCTTAGAAAAAAACTCATGTAGAGCCAAAACATTTTTAAATGTTGTATTATAATTTTGACTGTTTGAAATGGTAGATTTCTTTCTTTTTCAACAGTGTGCTATTTTGATAAATTAAGAAAGCTCATTCAGAAATGCTAACAATGCCAGGAAAGTAAAGAGCTGTCCTTTGGAAAATAGCATAATGTTGTAGCTAGGTGCCTGAAAGTCAATGCATTTTCAAGGCCTGGATATGATTTTATTTTTAACTTGTGTGTCTCCTTCTGCGTTTAATAGTGCCTGTTCTCATGAAAATCTTAGAATTTTAAAAAATCTGCTTTCACCCCCTGCACACTTGAAAGATTATGTTCAATAAGACTGTTCTTTTGTACATAGTAGTTTAACACAGTCAGTGATTTCAAATTTTGGATTTCTTGATCAGTAAAATATACATATGTATATATATATATATTTGTTGCTGTTCAGTCACTAAGTTGTGTCCGACGCTTTGTGACTCCGTATATAGTTTCTACCTTTGGAGTTTTTATGTGCTTGGTAGACTTGTGAAATAACTTCTTGGAGAGTATGTATCTACGCTCAAATAAATATTTACTCATTTATATTCTGATATATAATTGTTCTTATCTTTAGAAAAGGTCAAGGTAGTGGTTTCAGTGTAACTGCTGGGAGAAGTACCTAGAGGTCTCCAGGCACAGACCCTGCTCTCAGAGGGCTTACGCTGTAGTAATCAAATATACACAGAAGTCCATGTAAAAGAACAGCTACAGTATGGATGATTGGGACTGTTTCCCAGAAGGGATGGTATGAGAGGAAATCTTTCAGAATAAACAGAATTTGAGAATATAGTGATGTTCATTCCAGACTAAGGCTAAGGAGATCTTACTATTACTAATTCTGTATGCAAAAGTCTTTCTAGTAGTCTTAGTTAATGATGCGTTATGATGTTAGCATAGATGAAACCTGGTATAAGGCCTGGTCTAATATTTATCATAGTTGAAGATGAATTTCTGAAAGAAAGGTGTATTTGATGTGAGAAATCTGCAAATTCATTTATTAGATTTTTTAGTTACACTTTTACACATGATTAAACTACAGTAATATTTTTTAAAGTAAATATAAAAGATACATATATATACACAATAGTCTCTATATATAGAAAATGAAAATGGTCTCTACATATAGAATATTAATCTTTGCTTCCATTGAAAATAGTTCTTTTTAAAAAGTTAAATAAGTAAAGACCTCATTTACTTTTATCAATATTATTGACGTCTTAGCAGAGCCCTATTAAATTTGCCCTATAGTATGGTCTCCAAATTATGTTCTACAAAATACACGAATTAAACAAGCAAAAAAATAACTGATGTTTCATAGAACTTATAAAGTATCACACATGATTGGGAAACAGTTATGCCATATAGGAGAAATTTTTTGTTCCTCTTTTTTCATTTACAGAACTATACCTTTTATATACCTGTTCCTTCCCTAGAGATTTTCTTATATCTCTATGTGCAAGGATAAATTAGATCTTGGTCTATGGTTAGCTTGACTTAGTATTCTAAGCTCTTTCCAAAAAAAAAAAAAAAGAGTTTAGTATTCTAAACTCTTTCCAAAAGCTGTTTATTAAGGACATATCCATTCAGTGTAAGATCTTGAAAACAGAGAACAACCCAGACAGAGAAGGTCAACCTGAGAGTGGATGTGGCCTGGCGAGGGCAGGGACCGGGCCTCGTATGCTCCCTGTTCCCTTCCTTTATGTAGATGTAATGGTAAATTCAGGCTTCCCTGGTAGCTCCACTGGTGAAGAATCTGCCTGCAATGCAGGAGATCCCGGTTCGATTCCTGCGCCAGGAAGATCCCCTGGAGAAGGGATGGGCTACCCACTCCAGTATTCTTGCCTGGAGAATCCCCATGGACAGAGGAACCTGTGTAGTCCATGGGGTCCCCAAGAGTCAGACATGACTGAGCACCTAAGCACAGCAAAGCACAGCAATGGCAAATACAGTGCCTTGTACATAGTAGATGATCAATATGTAATTAACAGGGACTTCCCTGGTGGTCCAGTGGTTAACACTTCTTGCAGTGCAGGGGGTAGGAGTTCAGTCCCTGATCAGGAAGCTAAGATTCCACATGCCACAATAACAAAAAATCAAAACATAAAAAAACAGAAGAAATACTGTAACAAATTCAATAAAGACTTTAAAAATGGTCCACATCAAAAAAAAAACTTACAAAATATGTAATGAGTAAATAAATGAATGGGCAGTTGTAAGCAAGATAAAATAAAAAGAGATGTTTACTGGGCTAAATCAGTTCTTGTTGGTGACTGGTGGAAATTATATGAGACAGGTTCATGAAGAGCCTTGAATGGGAAACAAAACTTTAACTTGATACCTGGTGAGACGTGACTGAAGCATCTTCTAGGTGTGTACCCCGCTGGAAATGGTGTCCTAGAAGCAGAGGTCCAGCAGCAGTGTGCTTGTTGGTGAGCTTGTATGGGAAAGACTGATGTACACGACTCTGAGTGTAGACCAAGAGTAATGAATGCCCTGGCTAGAGCCTTTGAATTTTCTTACAGAGAAAGAACCACAAACACAAAAGGAAAAGGAAAATTTTTCTTAGCCATTTATTAAATTACTTAGACAACTAATATTAATGCAGTGCCTACTCTTCCCTGAGGTTAAAGCATCTGCCTGCAATGTGGGAGACCAAGATTTGATCCCTGGCTCGGGAAGATCCCTTGGAGAAGGAAATGGCAACCCACTCCAGTATTGTTGCCTGGAGAATCCCATGGACAGAGGAGCCTGGTAGGCTACAGTCCATGGGGTTGCAAAGAGTTGGACATGACTGAGCGACTTCACTTTCCCTTCAGTATATGAAGGCCCTAACACAGGAGCCTCATCACCAAGCTTTGAACCCAGGATCCTTACTTCCAAGCACTGTTAAAGGGATTCAGTAAGATCAAGTCTCTGAGACGCTTAACAGGGTGTCTGGCACATTAGCAAGAATTATAAGTGGTAGCTGCTGTGATTATTGTCTTATCTAGCTAATTTTAGACACCCTGACCCTCCTCATCCCTATGGCCAAAACCCTCTACTATAATCCTGTATTGAGACTTTTTAATCTAGTCTCTAATATTTGCCTGAGCCTATGGTCCTTTAAAAACATTAACAACATTTTTAAATTAGAGACTCTGAAACTTGTGCAAGTCAGATCAGATAATATTAATGAATGGTGAGTACCCACCTCTCAGCTTGAGCGATTGTTAACTCAGCTCCCTGTTTTCCTGGCCCAGGTTTTCATGAAATAGTTTGGGATATCTTTATGGCAGAAAGATATTTTGCCATATGCAAGAAACGTAGGCAGGAGACTCAAAGATTTTAGGATTAAAGCTGTGGTATCGTGAAGAAAAACAAGGAATTTAAGCAAGGGAATAATTTTGAGTGAGGTGGTTAAGTTTGGATTGGTACCTCTTAGTTACATGGTAGTACTGGGACATCCAAAGGCTAGTGTCCAGGGATGGATATAGGTGGAATCTGCTTTCCCTTTGTGAATGTATAGTACATGGATCTTAAACCCATAAAGATTCTTTGGGGTTGACCGTTAATTCCCTTTCCTCTTTTTTTTTTTCTAAGACTTCTGATCTCATCCTTTCTGTTTCCCAGTCTCTTCAAGTCAGTGATGATTAGGTAATGAATAAATATTCAAATAGGATGGATAATAGCTTCAATTTTGATTTTATAGTGATTTCAGCTCACTCCTTTCAAAGTGTAAAGCTGTATCACAGCCAGAGTTTCATTCATCAAAAGGAGACATAAAGAGATGCCACTGATTCCTGAAATTAAATAATACAAAATTAATAAATTTAATATATAAATTACTATCTTTAATTCTTTTATTAAGAAATACTCAACTTTCAAAATATCTCTTCTTATTTCACCTCGAAAATAGTGTAAACAACTTAGCTCATAGACCAAAACAGAGATCCTGTTATTCCTTTTGATGCATGGGTGTCATGACATTAATGCTAATTTGGGTTATGCGTATTCATTGAGAGTAAAAATCAGGCTCATTTTAGCACCTGATTTAAGCCTGCAGCAGACTTTCATATTCAAATTAGGAACTGAGAGATGTGTATAGAAAGTGGAGATATATATGTCTAGGACCTACTTCGGCTTTATAACAGGCTCATAATTATTAGCAATGGGATCCAGGCTGTTAACACTGGACACTGTTAGAATGTTCCTTGATAATTTATAGGGTTGATTACTCTAGCCTCAGGTGGAACCTTAGGAAGAAGAGCTGCAAATGTAAATCTTCGTGGTGGTCCTTGGAGTAGCGTTTCAGTTTGAGACTCTGAGTTATGTGGGTCTCAACCTCCTTTCCTCCGCTGGCCTTTCCTGTGGCTCGTCGTCAGCATCGTCATCGGTTCAGATCATGCCTGGTCAGAAATCACTGGTCCCCAGGGAAGAGAGAGTAGGGCGAGCCCTGTTACAAGCACACTCGCTGCAAACCTTTCACCTTGCTGTCAAGGTGAGAAATGTTTGTCCTTAAGGGAACACTGGAGGTTAAATCACCAGTGCTTCTCTCACTTATCTTCTTTCCTGTACTACCCAAGCTCTTAGCCAAATTTAGAGCTGAAAGAATCTCAGAAAATCAGGCTCCTCGTAACCTTTTTGCCCCTTGTTCAGACATATGTTTTGTGCGGGCTTAAAGTACTGACTACATTATGCACTGGGGGCTGAGTAATTAGGATTTCTCAAAAGTTTTTATATAAGTACATTTTCATTTCAGGGCTTATTCAGAAGGAAATAGAGACACAGACGTAGAGAACAAATATATGGACACCAAGGAGGGAAAGGGGAGATAGGATGAATTGGGAGATGGGATTGATATATGTACCCTATTGATACCATGTATAAAATAATAACTAATGAGAGCCTGCTGTCTAGCACAGGAAACTCTGCTTAATGTTCTGTGGTGAGCTAAATGGGGAGGGAGTCCACAAGGAGGGAATATGTGTGTACATACAGCTGATGCAGACCAGTCCATCCTGAAGGAGATCAGTCCTGGGTGTTCATGGCAAGGACTGATGCTGAAGCTGAAACTCCAGTACTGTGGCCACCTGATGCAAAGAGCTGACTCACTGGAAAAGACCCTGATGCTGGGAAAGATTGAAGGCGGGAGGAGAAGGGGGCGACAGAGGATGAGATGGTTGGATGGCATCAGTGACTCCATGGACATGAGTTTGAGCAAGCTCTGGGAGTTGGTGATGGACAGGGAAGCCTGGCGTGCTGCAGTCCATGGGGCTGCAAAGAGTCGGACACGACTCAGCGACTGAACTGATAACTGATTCACTTTGCCGTACAGTAGAAACCAGCACATTGTAAAGCAGCTCTACTCCAGTAAAAATCTTTAAGAAACATTAGAATTTTGAGAGGTAGTGTCGGAGCTTTGCAGATATCATTGTGATAAGGCAAGCGATGCATTCTTTTTGCAATCAGCATGTGTTAAGGGTGTATACATCCTCACACACAGGAACACCAGACCATGCATTAACCCTGGAAATGGAAGTTGCTCTGGATTTTTCCAACTCTTTTTTGGCCCATTCCATCCCATTCTCTCTCAGCCATGTCTGACTCTTTGCAACCCCATGGACTGTAGCCACCAGGCTCCTCTGTCCACGGAATTCTCCAGGCAAGAATACTGGAGTGGATAGCCATTCCCTTCTCCAGGGGATCTTCAGAACCCAGGAACTGAATCTGCAGTCTCTTGCATTGCAGGCAAATTATTTTACTGTTTGAGCCACGAGGGAAAAGACCCTGATGCTGGGAAAGACTGAGGGCAGGAGGAGAAGGGGGCAACAGAGAATGAAGTGGTTGGATGGTATCACCGAATCCATGAACATGAGTTTGAGTAAACTCGGGGAAGGATAGGGAATTCTGGCGTGCTGCCGTCCTTGGGGTTGCAAAGAGTCAGACACGATTTAGCGACTGAATCACACAAATTCCATTCTCTGATGGCAGCCCATTCCAGTATAGTTTTCTGGAGAATCCTCATAGACAGAGGAACCTGATAGGCTACAGTCCTTGTGATTGCAAAGAGTCTCACACAACTGAGGCAACTTAACACAGCACAGCATATATAACAGTGAGAATGATCTTAAATGATCTAAATTGATATGTCATTTTCCTACTTAAAATCCTTCAATATGTCTTGGGATAAATACCAAAATTCCTTCAATGACTTACAAGGCCCGGCTTGATCTGTACCTTGCCTCCTGCTTCATCCCATGCCACCTTCTTCACCCACAAGGCAGCTTCCATATAAACATACTTGAGTGTCTCTGGTTCATTCATTCAGCAAATACTTTATTGAGCACATACTCTATACTGAGCTTTTAGTGAGGGAATATGACAACTAAAATGTATAGATTTGTGGCTAAACATATATATTTCATACAATTATTATATATTAGTTTATCTTATATATTTTAGTTGTAAATCTATGTATTTTACTTATATGTATATATATGTCATATGGAGAAAAGGGGGAAAAGTAAAGCAGGAAGGGAGAAAGACAAGGAAGAAACTAGAGAGATTACAGTTTTTTAAAAAGTGATAAGTGACTGTCTCATTTAGAATGTTTAAGCAGGAACTTGAAGCAGGTGAGGGCGGAAGCTATGAGAATATTTTGGGAAATAGTGTCTATATAAAGAGAATGTCTCCTGGCGGAGGGCCTGGCATCCCACTCCAGTATTCTCGCCTGGAGAATCCCATGGACAGAGGAGCCTGGAGGGCCGTAGTTCATCGGTTGCAAAGTGTCAGACGTGACTGAAGTGCCTTGGCATGCACTCATGCATAAAGAGAATGCACACGAAGTGCGAAAGACCAGACAGGAAAAGAGCCAGAATAGGGAGGGCAATAGAGATCAGTTCAGATATGTGAAAGGGGCCAGACTGTATGGTTAGGGCCTTTGTGGGCAGTGGAAGGCTTTGAGTTTAAAGGAGATGGTGTGTTAGTTAATCTGAGCTGCCCTAACATAATGCCGTGGACGCAAGTGTCTCTACCTTGGGTAGTGTTGTGCAGGTTACATGAAATAGTCTTCGTTAAATGTTTAGTACAGCGTCTGGCACATTAGTAAGTAACCAAAGCTAGCTGTTGTTACTTTCATCAGAAAAGTCCATTGGTTTGTCCACACTTAGCCGGTGATGAGAAGAAACTCAGCCGGAATTCTGTCCCTGTGATTTCGCATGCAGTCTACTTTCCATTGTATCATGAAGCTGAAGGAGTTTCATTTTAAACCAGAGGATAGTTCAAGTTATAGAAGGCAGTAAAAGTTTCTTTCTTTTAAAATAGTCTATAATTTGAACTTTGTAGTATTGCATCCTGACGCACATTCCTCCCTTTTAACGGGATTTCCCCATATGTCTGTTTTTTCATAAATTTTAGGTTTGTTTCCTTGAAGTAGTCCTAAACTTTGAAGATCCTTTGAGTTATTAAATAATTCTTTCTCTGGAAGTTGCTTAATTTCTTTCTATTGTTTTCTCAACTATTCACTATTTACTGTTTTCACTGGGAATGAAAATACTGATTCTAGGACTATTAAATGAAGACTTTAAGGAGATAGCTTCTCCCCCTGTAGAGAAGCTCAAATGATCCTTCAGAATTCCTTTCTGTTCAGTCTGGTAGAAAATTTTTTAATTCATTTCTTTAACAAATTTTTGCTTAGTATTAACTGTATGCCTAGGACTAAGATATAGTGGTAAATTAGTCAGGCACAGTCCTTGCAGATGAAGTTTACATTCAAGTCAGGGAAAGAACAATAGATGAAATAATCACATTCTAATTTTAGTTATGAAGGAAAATAGCAGAATGATGATAAAGCAGAAAATGTTCTCTTTTAGTCCAGTTCTTTCCTCAGCTACTCTCTATTTTCCCTCCTCTCCTAAGATAAGTTATTTATGAGAAAACCTCATTCTTTTAAGTTTTTCCTTAAATCATCCAGATGAAGTTGTTTAATACAGGACAAATAATGTGAGTAGCTGACATGAGATAGTCAAATTTGACTGATGTTGATAGATACAAAACTAACCTAGGTCACCTTATGCATGCCAAACTAAAGAGTGTCATTTTCTGAGGGGAAATTGAAGTATAATTGCTTTGCAATGTTATGTTAGTTTCAGCTGTACAACAAAGTGAATCTGCTATTATGTATACATATAGCCCCCTCCAACCTCCTTCCCACTTGCCCATCCCACCCCACTAGGTCATCGCAGAGTACTTAGCTGTGCTAGACAGCAGCTTTCCACTGTCTAGCTATTTTACAGAAGAGTATCATTTTAATAACAGCACAATAATAAGTTGAGAAGAAATATGTTACAAATGACTTTATCAGTCACTGCATTTGTTTTTTACTTTGCTTTGCTCCTAAAACAGATACTCATTGCAGAGAAATAGCGATGCTGTTATTTTTGCTGTACAAAATTAATATTTAAAGATGTATACAATGGGGAATGATGATTAATAACTTGTTTTTAAATGATTTTTGGAAAAGATAAAGGAAAATACCTTTCAGAAGATCATGTGAGTTCCTCCCATCTCTTTTAGGCCAAGTAATTATATTCTATCATGCTTTTTTTTTTTTTTTTGTAGAGGGACAGAGTGAAGATAAAAGACAGCCATAGAGATAGCAGCCTACTTCACAGCTGACTGAAGCAGGTGTTAGAAATGCAGATGAAGCATGTTGACTAAAGACTATACAAATTTGAAGTGAAAATGCCGCTGGTCTTCATGCAGCGTTCTGCACATATGAAGTTTCAGGCAGTTCAATTATTCATTGTATTGTGTGAACTAGCTCAGGAGTTAGGGAAAAGGTGCCTTTTACATTTAAACTGTTTCTTCCCCTTCTTCCTTTTATCTACACTTGACAAGCAAAATGAACTTCATTTTGTAAGTTTTATTCCAGCAAGTGAATGACTTACATTTCTGTATGGAAAAAAAAAAAATCTTAGAACAGATACCTCAGAGGTGTAAGGGACACTGTGAAACAACAGAAACTGGTGATCGTTTCTCTTTTTCATTTTTGTTATAATCCAAGCCACTAACGACAAATGAATGTGAAAGTGGCTTTCGAGTTGTCGTTACCACCAGCCTCACCGTGAAATATTTCCTAAGTGCCTGCGTGTGTGTCCCTTGTTCCTTACTGGATTCCTTACTGGTTTAAGAAAATAAACCATTTATTCTCTAGTCTTACAATTAAGGGTCCTGACTTCTAAAAGGTGGAGCTGAGATATTTTTAAACATTTACTATGTCATTTTAAGCAGACTTACATTTTAGGGGAAATACCACAATTCGTGGAATGATTTCTACCCTCATTTTGGTCCCTTTTGTTTTCTGGTCTCAGGGGTTGGTTGACCGTGCTCCAGAGTACTACACTGGTACTGGACTGATATTGGTGTCAAAACAGCCACTTTTTATGAACTCAGAGCACTTCAGGACGCCCAACGGGGTTTTATTATGTTTGTGTTATTATGTTTATGTTTTCCTCCTTGACATACGCAGGAAAACATAAACGGCTCATTGTAAAGGTGAAGGAGCTAGGAACAAGAGATGTCTTTCTCTCTTTCATCTTTCTTTCGTCTTCCTTCCCTTCCTTCCTCTGTTGAGACTGAAAGTTTCAGACCTGCTGAAATTTTGACTCTGTCTGTGCAAATGTATAGGTTTAAAATATCTTCTTTTTTTTGGCTCCAAACACAAAAGGCTTCAGCATACATGCTTTGTGACCCTTGGTAGCAGGACGGCTGCGGCAGCTTCAGGCACCATGCCTTTGTTCAAGGTAGGATGGAAGGGGGAAGACACTGCTGGGAAGCTTTCTTCTCATTTCTGCCCTTTGTAAGAACAAACATTTCCAAGAGGTTCTCAGCAGACTTGCTCTAATATTTCGTTGGCCTGATCTCAGTCGCAGGGTTACTGCTGGCTGTAAGGAAAGGAGACAAATAGTTTGGCTTAGACCTATGCCTCTTGACCCCTTCCCTTCATGACACACAGAAGAAATGTAACATCCTAGAGGCAAAAAGAGTGTTCCTGCTGCTCTAGGTCCTGCCCTTCTGCCCTGCGAGTTGGGTCGGTGGGTGAATATCTTCTCTATCTATGGTACATTTAAGACTCATATTGGTGGGACTTCCCTGGTAGTCCAATAGCTAAGATTCTGTGCTGTCAGCGCAGGGAGTCTGGGTTCAGTCCCTGGCCAGGGAACTAGATCCCACATGCTGCAACTAAGAGTTTTCTTGCTACAACTAAAGATCATGCGTGCTGCAGTGAAGACCCAAGATCCCATGTGCCACAAAGACCCAGCACAGCCAAATAAGTAAATAAATAGATGTATATTTTAAAAAGACTCATATTGGTTGGAAATGCCTAGTTTGGACTACTCATGAGTCACATTCAGGATTAGACGTTGTTCTAAAGAAAACAGAGCTCTGTTAGCATATAAGAGGACAGAGTGGCCTTTAGGTGGCTAATTTATAGAGTCTGGCACAATAGCTGTTTGCTTCAATAAATTATATTTGATCTTGGAATATACTGTGTTTAGACTTGAATAAATGTGTATCTGTTACTCTCGGAAGTTACCCACCCCATCCCCGCCCCCGCCGCCCCTTTAATAGTGAAACTTGTATATATGCTGTGAAAGAGACTTGGAGCTAGAAAAGTTGACTTCTTTTTTTCAGGCATACTTTCAGCCTCACTTGTGATAATATGACTTCTGCATATGTTGAGTTATCCTGGCAGTTTGTAAAAAATCACCAAAGTGAACCAAGTTTATACATGAGAGACCAGAACTGCATTTTAGGAAGGGTCCTAGGAACCAGGCACTAAGCAGATCAGTGGTCAGTGGCTGCTTACGTGTCAAACTGCAAAGGCTGCTCTGTCAAATTATTAGGTTTCCAGTGTAGTCACTCGGGATCTCCTTGGAAGTTATCTGTAGTTGAGAGTGAAGATCAGGTGGAAGCTGCATCAATAGTGAGTTTTAGAGGCTGACAAGGCTTTATTCTGCAAAGCACTAATGAGTTTATGAATAAGGTGAAATTTACAGTGAAGCTCTAACTCTTTTATGCTGCAAAAGAAATAGATGGAGTGCCTAAGGTAGAAACTGATTGGTTTGCATGTTAGGCATTTAGTGATAATCCTAAAAACCAAATCTCCTCTAGAGAAAGAATTTTTTAGCCTGGAGACTTGGACTCCTAGTACGTTCTGAAAATTTATACTCAAAATGTATTCTGTAATTGTATATGGATTTTTCTAGAGAGAAAGGCCATCTAATTTTCAAAGATTAAAAACAGAGAATCTGTTGAATGCTTAAATAGCCCAGACTTGAAGCAGTTTTCCAGGTCTCACTAGAGTTATATTAAGAGTACTGCAACTTCTAATTGTTCTACGACCTGATAATCTATTTAAACAGTAATTTCTCTTTGATGTATATGGTGCTTTACAGTACATGCAGTAGATGGCATAAATGGTTTTATGGTAAAGATATGTTTTTCTGTAAAATATTTATCAGTTCAGAGTTCACAAAATTCAGTTTTTTCTCTTGAGGAAGATAAAATGTGTTGCATGAGATGACCAAATTTAGGCAGTGTTTTTGTATGCAATGTAATAAAGAAGCCATAAAACTCTTTTACCTTCAAGATTATGTAGTGTTAAGGGTAAACTAGTTATAATAGTCAAATGCTAATTATTTATTAATCCTTCAAGAATTTGAATACCCAAGGTATTTTGATATTTACCTACTTAGACTTTTGAGGTGAGGTGAAAGGGCTCAGATATGTCTGACTCTTTGCAACCCCACGGACTATATAGTCCATGAAATTCTCCAGGCCAGAATACTGGAGTGGGTAGCCTTTCCCTTCTCCAGGGGATCTTCCCAACCCAGGGATTGAACCCAGGTCTCCCATACTGCAGGTGGATTCTTTACCAGCTGAGCCACAAGGGAAGCCCACGTTAATCATGGCAAAAGAGCAATAGATGATAGATAGGAAGAAAAAAAATGCTCTTTTTCTCTATTATAAAATAATTCTCAGATCTTCATTGCCTTCAAAGTTACTCCTACCCATTTAGATGTGTGTGCTTTAAGTAATCTCCCCCCGTGGATGAAGCTGACAGCATTTTCCAAATTGATTTTCAATCTGTAATATTCCAACCATACCTCAAACCTCATTAAAGCTCTTTTCATCATTTCTCTGACTCCATTAGTTATGGCAGCATCTCAAAATTTAGTTTTCTCTGTAAATTTCATTATTGTGGTTACCAATTCATTATAAAATGATCAGAGGAGTAGGAGGAAGGGAAGAGGAATTGACATATGAGGACAAAGTGAAAGATTAGGACTCTTTGGCCTGAAGAGTAGAAATCTATCAAATCATGAATGGCACGAGTAAGGAGAAATTGGACTAAGATGCTAGATCTGGAAATGGGAAGATGGAAGGAAATTCTTGAAACTCTCTTGAAATATAAGAAGTGGAGCTACCTAGCAGGGACAGAAAAGTAATTTTTAAAAGCTTGGGGTGAATTTATTTTTAAGCAAGAGAAAAATTAAGATGTAGCAGATCTTCCTGTACACTCTGAACATATCCTAAGTAATTGTAAATGTTAGTATGCTAAACAAGGCTTCCTTTTGTTATTATTATTATTATGTTCTCTGGGACATCCTATAGAAACAGAATTTTGTGGTGATCAGGAAAGATGAAGTCAAGTCTGACTTAGAAAGAAAGATGAGGTCATGTGCTATCTTCATATGAGTCTAGCAAGCAAGATTGGTAATAACCAATACGACTGCAAGTACATCACTGAAGACTTCTTCGGTTTATTCTGACAGTGATATGTCAGTGAATTCATCCTCTATTTAAAAAAAAAAGTGCTTTCAGTACCAGTTTGTTTATTGTAACCACCAGGCAAAATATACTCAAGGATGTTTTATGTATAAAGAATTCTTGCAGATAAAGAAGAAACAAATACCCATACCAGGAGGAAAATGAGCAAAGATCTTTAATGTTCATTCACAGAGGAACCACCATGGATGAGCAATAAACCTAGGAGATGTACAACCACACTGCCAATCAGTGCAAATGAAAATGTTTTCCATCTATAAAATTAGGAAAGTTGAACAAGATTGATGAGACCTATTATTGGTGAGACTGGAAAGAGTTAGAAATACACACCCTTGGTAGGTGTGTATGTAGGTACAGTCTTTCTAGATGGTAATTTTACAATGTGAAGCAAATTTGAAAACACTTAAAAAAATAATAACAGAAACACTTAAAAATAATAACAGCAGGGCCTTCCCTGGTGGTCCAGTGGAAGGAATCCACCTTGTAATGCAAGTGATCTGGGTTCAATATCTGTTCAGGGAACTGAGATCCCACATGCTGCGGACCAACTAAGCTCATGTGTCTCAACTTCCGAGCTCGCACCACAATTGGAGTGTCCATGCACAGCCACAAAGATCCGACATGATCCAATAAAGATTCCTCGTGCCGCGACTAGGACCTGATGCACCCAAATAAATTAATCAAGCTTTATTTATTTATTATTGTTGCATATAGTAATATCAGAGCTGCCCTGGACTTGGGGCTATGCTAAACATTTAGTAGGTATTGTATTTGTCTTCTGTTTGTCCTAACAGTAGCTATCATTGCTCCTATATTATAAATGAGGAAACCAGAACTTAAAGAGTTAGTGCTCTTCTCTCCCCCACATTGATATAGTTATTAAGTGATGAAGTCAAGATTTGAACTTACATCTTTCTAACTTCAGATTCCACAATGATAAACCATTTTGTTGTTCAGCCTCCTCTTGATAGAACTGGTCAGTTCCAATTCTCAGAATTTCTGTCAAAAGGACAATCATCAGTGCTAAAGTTGTACATATAAGAATGTTACAGACCTTCATATTTAGATACTAGGTATTTCCTGGTGGCTCAGTGGTAAAGAAACCGCCTGCCAATGCAGGAGATGCGGATTTAATCCCTGACCCGGGAAGATCCCCTGGAGAAGGAATTAGCAACCCACTCTAGGATTCTTGCCTGGGAAATCCCATGGACAGAGGAGCTTGGCGGCTACAGTCCATGGAGTGGCAAAAGATCCGACACAACTGAGCAACCAAACAACAGCAAATCTGTGCACCTATATGAAATGTAGTTTGGGTATAGTCAAGGCAGTTAGCTAGAACCGAGACCATTATATAAATTTGGGAACCTAAAAAGTGTCCCCTCAGTGAAAGAAGTACTAGAAAAACCCTACTTATTGGCCAAGATAAGTGATAGTGTTGTCCTAGGCTGGGAGTTTGAATGGAAGAAAAAGAACGTCTTGTGAACAATGGAAATTTCAAGCCTGTTCTATAGATGGTTCTGAGATATGAATTTACACTATTTTTATGGGCCCAGAAATTAATGTGAAAGCTTGTTTCAGATTGGAGTTTTGGAAAGAGAGAATTCTTTTGAATTAGTGAGATATAATCTCTAGGTAGAATTTCACCAAGACCCAAGTAGGATAAATATAAATAAATCAAAATTAAACTTCACTACAGACCACTGCAATTACAACCATTACTAGCAGTACTAGCAAACACTTATACAATGTCATTTTGTGCCAGATTATCTCCTAAGAATTTTTTTATACATATTAACTCACTTGTTTATGGATAGTAACTCACAATTATTTTATTGAAGAGGGAAGTAAGGTACAAAGAAGTTACTAAATTTTCTTAAGGTCACTCAGCTACTATGTGGCCAAGCCGAGATCAGAACCCAGATAATCTAGCTCCCAAGTTTGTGCTCTTGACCTTGCACATAGTGCTCAAGGAGAAAATCTTCAAAACAATCCGAGAGAAAAGACCGCTTTCTAAAGCAACAACCGCAGATAGTCTTGCAGCAGACTTCTCTAAAGCAGTCAGAGAAGACAGAATATAATGGAGTATCTTCAAGTGCTGTGGGAAAGTGATATGCCCTGTGCCCCGCTGCCCCCGCCTGAGATTATTCACAGATAATCATTCAAGAGTGAGGCTGGGTTCTTCTTCCTGTCCTCCTATTCCTCTTCCTTTCCTTGTCTTTTTCTTTCTTCCTAGTGTTTTTCTTTAAAAAATAATTTGGGTTCCCTTCCTTCCTGTTGAGGCGGCCAGGGTTGGGGTAACCTGTGGATCCAGGACTAAGGAGGTGGTCAGAACCAAGAAAGCCAGTCAGTGGTCGAGCTGAGGAGATTTTGGGTGAGAGGTAAGACTGAGGAGGCCTTCAAGGCTGACAGGGCCAGGATATTGATTGCATGCAGGGGATATGAGGATATGAATAAATTGAGGGTAATTAGTGCTCAGAAATGTATGATATCACTTATATGTGAAATTGGAAAAAAAAAAAACTAATGAATATAACAACTAAAAAGAGTAGACTCAGATATAGAGAACCAACTAGTGGTGACCAGTGGGGAAAGAGAAGGAGGAAGGGGCAAGGTAGGGATAAGGGATTAAGAGATATAAGCTGTTATGTATACAGTAAGCTACAAAGATATATTGTACAGCACGTGGAGTAGAGTCCCTATTTTGTATTAATGGAATATTTAACCTTTAAAATATTGTGAATCACTATTCTGTACATAACATGTAAACTATACATCAACTATACTTCAACTTAAACAAGTGGAAAAAAAATCATGAGATCATGTCAGACATTACACAGGAGCTGACCTGAAAGGACATGAACTGCTCACATCTGGAATTATTTGAGTATCAAAATAAATAATGATAGTAAAAGAGTATACCACACTGGATAAAATAGGAACCCAAGGGTCCATACTGATATAAATAAGTGACTAAGCAAATCAATGAGAAGAATTACAGGCTATGAACTTTTATAAATTAAAAAAATGATGGCATTAGAAAATTGCCACTTGGCAACTATTGTAGAAATAGTACTAATAATTGATTTAGGCATGAATCATCCATGGAGGTTAAAAGTAGCTCATGAACTTAATAAAGGAAGAGCATGGCAGTATTCTCAAAAAATGTTTTAATTAACAAGGAGATAGTAACTTCACTGATGAGAAACATAGAAGACACCACTTTTAAACCAAATGAGCAAAGTGAACATCCCCAATAATGGGGCAAATAGGCATCATTGCTGCTGGATGTGGTATACTGAGAAGAGTATAGTGTCACTTGAGACAGTCCTGTGAAAATGCATCACCTGCATTTAATCACGAGAATGACACAGACAAACCCAAATAGAGGCAAACTGAAATAACTGGGCTGTCCACTGCAATAAATACCAAGGTTATGAAAAAGCATGGAAAGATTAAGGAATAGTGCCAGATAAACAGACATGACAACCAAGTACAAAATATAATTCTAGATTGGGATAGTTGGTGAGATTTGATGGGACTGGACTTGATGGTAGATGGTAATATTATTATCAAGACCATTTCCTGATTTAGCATATTTTACCATAGTTATATCCCTGGAGAAGTAAATGGCAACCCACTCCAGTATTCTTGCCTGGAGAATCCCATGGACAGAGGAGCCGGCGGGCCATGGTCCATAGGGTCGCAGAGAGTTGGACACGAATGAAGGGACTAAGCATGCACACACACACACTGTGTAGTTATATAGGGGAGAGTCCTTGTTTTTTAGCAGGTACACATTGAAGTGGGATTCCCATGTGGCTCAGCTGGTAAAGAGTCTGCCTGCAATGCAGGAGACCCCGGTTCAGTTCCTGGGTTGGAAAGATCTGCTGGAGAAGGGATAGGATACCCACTCCAGTATTCTGGCCTGGAGAATTCCATTGACTGTATAGTCAATGGGGTCACAGAGAGTCGGACACGACTGAGTGACTTTCACTCAACTCACATGCTGAAATATTAATGGTGTGTCACATCTCCAGCTTACTCTCAGGATAATAATTGTGGGTTGTGCTTGCTCACCCATGTGTGTCTTTGTTCATTCTTCTTTTGTATAGTTTTATAGATGTAAATTTTTATTTCATTCTAAACAGGCCTACAGGCTTCCCTGGTGGCTCAGCAGGTAAAGAAACTGTGTGTAATGCAGGGAATCCAGGTTTGACCCCAGGGTCAGGAAGATATCCTGGACAAGGAAATGGCAACCCACTCTAGCAATCCTGCCTCAGAAATCCCATGTACAGAGAAGCCTGGCTGTCTACAGTCCATGGGGTCACAACAAAAGTCGGACATGAGTGACTTACACACGTACACAAACAGGCCAACGTGCTATGTAATTATTACCCTTTAACCCAGTTTCTAAAAATGGTTCACAGAATTTCCTTTGACCTAGTTTTTTTGTTGGTTGTTGTTGCTTTTTTTGGACTGCATAGGGTCTTTGTCGCAGTGCAAGCTTCTCTAGCTGTGGAGCATGGGCTCCAGGGCACACGAGCGCTGTGGCTGTGGCGTGAAGACTTCTCAAGTTGCACTGTGCCCACCCTCTAGTTGTGGCTTGTGGGTTTAGTTGCCCTGAAGTATGGGAGACCTTAGTTCCCCGACCAGGGATTGAACTTGTGTCCCTTCTACTGGAAGGCAGATTTTTAACAACTGGACCACCAGAAAAGTCCGTTGATCTAGTTTCGGCTACTTGACTTTTGCAATCTCAACCAACAAATGGTGATTCACAGCACCCCAAATCACAAATTCATTTTTTACTGATTATTTTCATGGAATTTCTTTTGATTTATTCACTTTGTCTTTTTGTTTCTAACCTTTAACTGAAATATACTTGATGTATAAGTCCATAGTTTCTAATTAATATATTTCAAGCATATGTAATCCACTCCATAGTGTTTTATAATGAGAAAATAATATTTAGGGTCAGAAAAATTTGGCTTCACGTAGCGATTCTGCTTCTAGCTAGCTGCTTGAATGTGGACAAAATTCTCATCTTTTGGGAGGGGTCACAGTTTCCTCATCAGCAGGCAACTCAGGATTGTTGTCAGGAACAAACATGGAAACATGAAAAGTCTAAGCAGAGCTGCTGGCATGTAAGAAGAGCGCAAAGTAAGCATTGTCTTCCCTCAATTCACTCTTCTTGCTCTCACCAAAAGCATCCACACAAGCCTCTTGGGCACGGGGAAATACAAACCTTATTAAGAGACCATAGGAAAGGGCTCTGTCCTTGCCCCTTTGTTCACATTTGGCTTCTCTCCTTGTAGCTGATTCTTGCCTTTATTTCCGTAATTAAGTCATCCATCATCATCCAGAAGATGAATCAAGCCAGACGGTGATCACAGGTTGCAGGGAGGATGGGAGCAGCACAGAGAGGACGAGGGGATTGCCCGAGCACCTAGGTTTACTGGGGACCGGCGGCCAGTGTATGTGAGGGCGATCAGATGGAGCGCAGTCTTTTCCAACATGGGGCCTGTTAGCTCTGCTGTTACAGCAGCTTACGATCTCTAAGAAAAATGTTGATTGATTGTGAGCAAATGACTGTCTGATTCTCCTCTCTGACTCCTGACTCAGCAAGCCAGTTTTAGCTGTTCTTATTCTTGGGGACCTTCAGTGTTTACAGTTTCTTTCTTTTCAATTGGGACTTTCAGTTTTCCTTTGTTTCCTTTGGGGTATTTTTCTTATTTCTCACCCTGCTTATATGTAAATATATATCCCCTAAATGTCAGCATACATTTTACACAATCTTAATTACATGTTAGTTCATTGCTGTTTCCTTCATATTCGTTCACTTCTGTTTTTAGTATTTGTGGGGGTGAGAAATGAACTGGGTCAGGATGATCAAAAAGAACAAACATCCACTTGAAAAGTCTTAAGAAAAAAAATCTATATATCTGCAAGGTCCGACCGATAACTGTTGTAATGTGTGTGGAGAATAGGAACTCTTCTTGACAGCCTGTCTGTTCATCTGTCTGTTATCAGACATAAAGGACAGGAAGTCTAGTGGGACCTTAAGCTTAGCCTGGTTTGTTTTTTTTGGAACCAATTTCCACAAGTCAAGAGTTAGGGTTCTGCTCCCTATCAAAGAGCTCAAGTGCTGAAATTCCAAGCCCCTATCTTTTAAAAAATTTTTTATTGAGGTATAATTTCTTTATAATATTGTGTTAGTTTCAGTTATACAGCAAAGTGATTCAGATATGTGTGTGTATATATATATAATTTTTTAGATTCTTTTCTATTATATTACAAAATATTGAATATAGTTCCCAGTGCTATACAGTGAATCCTTGTTGTTGATCTATTTTATTTTATAGTAGATTGTTATCTATTAATCCCAAACTGCTAATGAATCTTTCCTACTTACCTTTCCCCTTTGTTTGAAAGCAAACCATAAGTTTATTTTCTATGTCTGTGTTTCTGTTTTGTAAATAAATTTGTTTGTATCATTTTCTTAGATTCCACATATAAGTGTTATCATATGGTATTTGTCTTTGATATGCTTTATTTAGTATGATAATCTCTAGGTCCATCCGTGTTTCTGCAAATGGCATTATTTCATTTTTTTTAATGGCTAATATCCATTATATATATGTGCCACATCTTTATCCATTCATCTGTTGATGGCTATTTAGGTTGCTTCTATGTCTTGATTATTGTAAATAGTGCTGCTATGAACACGGGGGTGCATGTTTTTTTCTAAATTAGAATTTTCTTTGGATATGTGCCCAGGAGTGGGAGAGTTGGATCACTTGGTAGCTCTATTTGTAGTTTCTTAAGGAACCTCCAGTCTGTTCTTAATAGTGGCTGTACCGATTTATATTCCCACCAACAGTGGAGGAAGGTTCCCTTTTCCCCACACCCTTTCCAGCGTTTATCATGTGTATACTTTTTGTTGATGGCCGTCCTGACGGTTGTGAGGTGTTGCCTCATTGCATTAATAGTTTTGATTTCAAGCCCATGTCCTTAGTTCTACTCTGATTCCTGCCACAGTAGGCATCCTGCATCTAGTAGATGTTTAATAAATGTTTCAACAAGTATTTTTTGTATCAGCAACTCAAAACATGACTCAAGATCCTGCCTCCCATACCAGATATTTTGTGCTCCTTTTATGTGGATTCTCTGCTCTGCTTAACTTCCAAATATTAGAGTGTCTCAGGGCTTGGCGGTGGGTTCTGCTTTTTGCTTTGTCTCCCTTGGAAAGTTATACAATCCTGTGGTTTAATGGAACATCAAAATGCATATGCTACCAAATTGATATCTTCAGCTCCAACTTCTTCCTCAAATACCAGACTCATATATCAAAATGTCCATTTCATGTCTTATCTTGGATGTCTAATAAACGTCTCAAGTTGACCATATGCAAAATAGAATTCTTGACCTCCCCTATCCTTAAAATGCTTCTCCCTTAATCTTTCTCATTTCAGTAAATAGCTCTAACCATTGTATGCCGCTTACCTGGTGGCTCAGATGGTAAATAATCTGCCTGTAGTGCGGGAGACCTGGATTCGATCCCTCGACTGGGGAGATGCCCTGGAGGAGGGCTTGGCAACCCACTCCAGTACTCTTGCCTGGAGAATCCCATGGAGAGAGGGACCTGGTAGGCTGCAGTCCTTGGGGTCACACAGAGTTGAACACGATCGAAGCAACTAAGCAGCAGCAGCATTGCATGTCCAGTCACGCAGTGATGTCCAACTACAATCCCACGGACTATAGGAAACCTGCGTCTCCTGCATTGGCAGGTGGATTCTTTACGACTGAGCCACCTGCAAAGCTGCTCTAACCATTATTTCAATTTAAAAGTTTTTCTAGACTTCCCTCTTTTCACTGCCTCCTTCTCTCTATATCTAAGTCATCAGCATATCCTACTGGATCTACCTTCTAAATATATCTTGAATTGATTATCTTCTCTTTGCCTTCACTGTCATTACCCAAATGCAAGATGCCATCAACTCTTGCCTGTTAATGCTGCAGATAGGCCCTAATTGATCCCCCTGCTTCTTCTCTAATCTCCCTAAAGTTTTTATTTCACATATCAGCTAAAGTAATCTTTTCAGAATATAAAACTCACATTGTGTCACCATGCTCTTTCCTAGCTCTTCCCTGTTTTTAAGACATCTCTGGTGTCTTCTGTTGCCCTTAGGATAAAGGCTAGACACCTTATTCCAACCATAAGGTCCTAGTACCTAGCCCTGCCTTCTTCCTCAGCCCCCCTTATACCACATCCCATACTCACCACACTTCAGCAGCACAAAGTTTCTCTCCCCAAGCATATCAAACCTGTTTTTCCTGAGGACCTTTGTATTATTAATATTAATAACACTTAGTATTATTATTAGCCATGCCCTTTCTCTGGAACATCCTTTCCTGCAGTCTTCACTGGACTGTATCCTTCTTGTCACTCAGGTCTCAATTCATATGACACCTCCTCCCTGACCTCCCCTGAGTGCCTCCCCAGTCCTTTCTATCACACCAGCCTGTGTTGTCTTCAAAGCTGTTATCATTATCAAAGTTATTTTGTTAATTTACCTGTTGGGTGACAATCCCCATTAACGCATAAGCTCTGAGAGAGCAGTGTCCTTGATGAACTATTTTCCTGGACTCAGGGTAGAACAAAAAGTCTGGGGATTTGCAAATTTTACTGGTTAGTAATCTGTCTGTGATACAGATTCACAGGCAAGTTTTCCCTTTTCCCACCTTGGCTATTTTTTCTCTTCCTTCTTTTTTCCTTCAGGATGGACCTGTCCTTGTTTCTGTCCCTAAAAACCCTTTCTTAGGCCACAATTCATCCTTCTTGCCTTTGGACATCACCCAGCGATATGTTTCTGAAGGAGAGTAAGTCCAGCATGCAGTGGTCCACAAAGCTGTTTCTTATTACATCACATTAAAGGGCTTCCTGATCTCTGGTCCAAGACTTGTCTACGTTTCTTAAAAGGAATGTTCCACCGTTGTTACAGTGTAATCTCATGGAGATTCTCCTTTGGAGTTTCTCATTTTCTTGATCTTCATTTGTCTTCTTTGACTTCTTTTGTGATGAAGAATCTCTTTGATAACTCCTCTCACTGTGCTTGACCTAGAAAGACAACCAAGTAGGTAAGCGGTAGCAGGTGTCACACATTCATTGTATGTGCTCATCGTGTATGCGTATAAGTGTAATTAAACCATGACCAGTTTTCATGTAGCTCATTCTTATATCTTGATATTTCATCGCTGAAATAAACATGAAATTGTAAGGACACTGACTTACATTAAAGAGATTTAACTTTTTTTCTTTTTTCAGTACAGAATGTTTTTCTTTTTTTGATTGAGGGGGTCTAGCAGAAGAATACAAGAGAGTTGTTCGCAGATGTTTGCTCATGCCCACCCATTTCCATATATCTTCAGAAACCTCAAAGTGTTCTGACTACATGATGTTGTAGAAAATGCCAATGTTCTGTCAATAATGCTTTGAACGCCTGTCCCATTACACACATGTGGACTGCCTGAAGAGCTCACTGTGCTTTACAACTCTGCCTCCTAAACTCTGGTCCCCAGAGCCCCTACCCCAAAAGAACAATTTCCTTTGTTATTGCTTCATCCAGCTTTTTCTTTCAGCTTTAGTTTCCACTGTAGTTTGTGTCCTTAGATCATACCCCAGAGAATCTGTAAAGGTGTTTCCTCACTCTTCTGTTTACCCCAGATTATTCAACTGTACAGTGATAACATCCTTGAGTATCCTGCTGTAATCTTTTATTTGCTCTTTACAAAAAATATATTTATCTATTCGGCTATAATGGCTCTTAGGTGCTGCAGATGGGATCTTTGTTGCAGCGTGCAGGTTCTTTAGTTGTGGCATGCGGGATATAGTTCCTGGACCAGGAATCAAACCAAGATCCCTAATTTGGGGGCCCAGAGTCTTAGCTGCTGGACCACCAGGGAAGTCTTCATTTGCTCTTGAACAACCCACAGATTTACATCTCAATACCGCATCAGCATGAGAGGCCAGGCCAAACTGAAGGACTTATATTGGACATTCTCACTTTGAGACTTGCTGTTGAGGAGTGATATTAGTGAAAAACCCTGCTAAGTAGGGTGTGAAGAAAAGCTCAAGCTGCCCAGTAGCTAAAAATCTCAGACTGCTGTGCAAATTCTTCCTGGTGCAGACTAGAACACAGTCATGGGATTTCTCAAGCTAAAGGTTTAGTCCCACAGCAAAAGCAGAAAAGTTACCTGTGGTCGATTTGTATATATTTGGGGAATTGTGTTCTGAAAGCAGCTCTATCTTATCCTGAAATTCTTGGATTCCTTTGTTGTTGCTGGTAGTGTTAAGTTGGAAGAAATTCCCAGCTGTCTGAAAATTTCTGTGATATTATTTCAGTTGACAAATAATGTACAGGTCTCCTGGTTTTTAAATGAATGTTATTTGATCCACGTTAAGCCATCTTTTAGTTCTTACATGTGTCTTAACTTTATTAAAGTCAAAAATAATGTTTAGAGAAGGTAAAATCATAAATATGATTCATAAATACTTAAAAAATCAACAATTGTGCTCCTAGTTGAATAGAAATCTCAGAATTGTAGTTTATCTTTTAAAGAAAAACTTCTGGGATTGAGGGTAAACCAGTTTTAGAAAAGAAATCAAATATTATGGAATTTGAAAATCTAATTTGGCATATATTAGATTAATGCCCTGTAAAACCCTAAGGTCTGAACTCATTTTACAGAATGTTTGACTTAATTCTCTTATTTTGCTCACTTTTCCCATTGTTCCTTATGTGTAAATCTCAGGGACTTTTCCTTTTATGGGTTTAAACATGTAGTACTGAATTCTAAAGGAGCAGATCCCCCCCTGCTTTTTTACTCTTGGTGAACTTTTGAGGAGGCAGTGGACTGAAATATGTGTGTGTGTGTGTGTGTGTGTGTGTATGAAATTACTTTTTCTATGAATATATGCATAATCCCACAATTTCACCAGTGTACATATTTTTTGCTTGCAAATAAGAAGGGATTTAAAAATTTGGTACATAAAAAGCAAAGTTGACAAAGACCTTTTCATATATTTGTCTCCTAATATGTTTTTATTTTTAAAAAATATGCTGCAGCTGATTGAACATGATTTGATTTTGACTTGTGCCATACAACTATGATTCCTTCAAAAACATGTCAATATGCAGTATATTTAAGGTGGTGTCAGCACCAATTCCACCTTTATTTAGAGTAATGTAATCTGAAACTATCAACCTTTTCTACTTTCATGAGCTTTTGACTTTCATACCATAATGCATGAAATACTGCATTTTATTTAAAGCTTTGGGTAAAAAATTTCACTGGAGAGAAATTTTATACTTCATTCACCCCCTCCATTGAAACAGGCTTTTCTACCATTGTCTGTGTGTCTTTCAATATTCTCAGCCCTTTGAATTACTTTGGGTTAATTAGTTATCTCTTTATTTAAAACAATACAATGATCCCCCTCTTGCCTCCAAAGAATTGAATTAAACAGGGTGAATAAACTGGGGAATAACATGTCAAATGATACCAGAGTCCACTTACATGATCAGTTCTCTTCAGATAGACATGATTAACCTGTTGGCTAGTAAATCTGGACTAGAGGGAAGAAAGAATAATTAATATTGGAAGGATGTAAAGAGGGGGGAAAAAGCCTGTAAATTGACCTATGATAAGAAGAAGCCATGATGTGAGGCAAAGAGAATGATCAGTATCTGGAATTCAGGGCCAACTTGGCTTATTTTTATGAGGCTATCTTATATATTTTTGTGAATATTAAGTTCCATAAAGTCCAAATTAAGCAAAGAAAAACAAATGGCATGTATGGCTATCTACACATACTGTGGGGGGGCAACCTTTGGGGGTAGAAAATACGTTGAAATATTGAATAACCAAAGTAGAAATGCTTCTTTAGCAAGGTAGTTCTCTAACTAGTTCCCTAGCTATCCATATATACATTGTTTTGGTTTTTCACTTCTAGTCAGAACATTTTAGTAGGTTGTAACATCATATCTGATGTTAGTGTATGTTGGAGCAAATACATATTAGCAGCTGAATCCACTGCACACTCAGCAGCCTCGTTCATTTAATTGTAAAGTGAATTGTTCTATCATTTTTGTGCATTCATTATGACTAGTGCTTGGGGAAAGCCGGGCCAGTTTTAATCATGTGAAAAATCTACTCCAAATGAGCTTCTGCTATAAAGGAGAATACAGGTACATATAAATATATGAAAATCGAGATAGTAGAAACTGTAAACCTCAACAGGGAAGCATGCAACTGAGGGACATGTGACATGGTAACAAGGAGTGAGAGCTCAGAGATTTTGTGGGTGGGATAGAAGTAGTCAGGGAAGTCTTCATAAGAGAAGGGTATTGGCGTTAAACAATTCTGATGGCTGAACAAAGTTCATGTATGTCTAAAAAGATATGTGTTTTTTAAAAATACAGATTGTTCATTTTATACTCATATGAATGAGTATATGAAGGAATGTGATATCCCACAGAAACACGGATGCACAAAAGGATGTAGAAGGGAGATGTCTTTGCATCTTTCCCAGGTCCTCCATATTTTTGTTTGCTCGTGTGGTTTATATTTACTCTGTGAGCCAATGCAGGCTCTCTAAATGGGCATGTTGTTAAAGGCATAGTGACAGTTTTTTGTCTTGGTGTCCTCATGCTATACTATGCTGGCCTAGTATAATTAGCCGTTATGATGTGTCATTTAAGGTATAATGTTTGTACTCCTTGAATTTTTTTTTTATGACAAACTCTCTCACAGCTTTGGCCATGTCAATAATCATTAACACTTTGTTATAGAAAGGTAGAAAGGAAGACTATGAAAGAAGGCCTATTTATTTTGCTTTTCAGCTGCAGGCTGGTAGATGAAAAACTTAATGAGGAAAGATATTGAAATTAATATTTAAGTCAGGTTTTCATTCATGTCATAACCATGGATTATGAGAATTTGGAATCTGGGACTGACCTTGACACAGACCCATAGCCATTGATACTGGCCTTTCATACTAAGTTCAAGAAAATTTGCAGTTATTTTGAATAGATTTTCAGGCATAGCACGAATAATACCTACTGACTGTTTAGTTTCCTGCATTGGCAGGCAGATTCTTTACCACTGAGCCACCTGGGAAGCCTATATTTAGATGCTAGGGTTAGTTACGTCCACTGAGGTAGATCTTCTGTGGGTCTTTGAGACAATTTTACTGTAATCACACAATTTTTTTATGTGATTTATATATTTACCTGTTTTTATTGACATGTAGTTGCTGTACAATATTATGTAAGTTATAGGTATACAATATAGTGATTTATAATTTGTAAAGGTTATACTCCATTTATAGTTATTGTAAAATATTAGCTCTATTTTCCCCAAGTTGTTCAGTAGTTCCAAAGAGCCAAAAGAAAGTCATTGTGCCTGGAACTCAGAAGGTGAAGTGAAGAATGGCTTGTGATGAGGCTGAGGTAGGCTGGGGTCTCTGGATCACACAGGGTCTCATGGGCCTTGTTAAAGAGGATTTAGGGCTTTATTCTAAGGGCAATAGGAAGAATTTCCACAGGGGAATGATGTAATTAGATTTGAGTTTTAGAAAGATTGCTCTGCCTCAAGTATTGAGAATGCTTTGAAATCTTTCTTCGAGGATGAAGAATTTGGCTCATCTCTAAAGGGACCTTTTGGGGGAAATACTGAATATTTATGCTAGTGTTCGTTTCTTGGGTATTGGTCCCTGGGATAAGAATCAGTGATAAAATTAGCATTGTCAGCTTCTGGGTTTTCAGTAAATCTGGGGTTCATGGTTATATGAGTGTGTACATGTATGAGTATATACATATGAGCATATTATGTATGCGTGTAAATGTGTTGTTGTTCAGTTGCTAAGTTGTGTCCGACTCTTTGCGACCCCATGGACTGTAGCACCTTAGAGTCCTCCACTGTCTCCTAGAGCTTTCTCAAATTCATGTCCATTGAGTCGATGACGCTGTCTAACCATCTCAGTTCTCTGCCACCCCCTTCTCCTTTGGCCTTCAATCTTTCCAGCATCGGGGTCTTTTGCAGTGAGGCAGCTCCTTGTGTCAGGTGGCCAAAGTATTGGAGCTTCAGTCTCAGCATCAGTCCTGCCAATGAACAGTCAAGGTTGATCTCCTTTAGTATGGACTGGTTGGCTCTCCTTGCAGTCCAGGGGGCTCTCAAGGATCTTCTCCAGTGCCACTATGTGTGTGTGTGTATTTGTGTTTGTGTATATATATTTATATACACGTATACAGACACACACACACATCTGTGTATGCACACATACATTCTGTCTCCCAAAATAAAGAGATCCCAGTGTATTTTTTCTCTATCTTCTGCCTCTAACCATTCAATTTTAATGTTTTTTCAGTTGTGACATACATGTTTAAGGGATGAGGAAAAGAAAATATAGTTATCAATCCCTTTACTCTATAAAATATAATGACATGTTATGATTATTCTCCATAAGAGACTGCGAATGTGTTGTGTTGTGCATAACAATTTTATAATGTAGATTCCAAGTTTTCAGAAATTGTAGACATACAGAAGAATGCTGTGTTTTCTGCATCATGATGAACACTGCGGTCGTGCACATATACAAGACTCGATCATATTGAGCATTCCCTGAGCTCCATTTGCAGACAAGTCGTTTCTCCACCATGACAAAATTCCCACAAGATTTTGAATAATTAATTTCCTGGAATTTGCAGGATTCAGCAGTTATGTTCAGCATTATTGATGGCAGCAAACTTTATCTCTTTTATTTCTGAGACACATAATGAAATAGGGAGTCCCTCAAAAAACCACTGTGGTTAGTTGAGACTAATTTTGTAAGGGCTGATGGACTTTTGCCTTAATGTGTGTATGATTTTATCTCTCTCACAGCAGAATGCACAGCAGACACTGGCAGAGTGAATGGGCACTAATTTATGAACCTTTCCAGCCTTCTCTGTGCTGTACACCTTTGAGGGCAAGGCGCTCTAATTACACTCACTTCGCACAATGAGAGCTTCTAATGACAGTTACTGATGCGAGTTAGGGATGTTTGGGGACCTTAAGAGAGGATGTATTGACTTTGAGAAGGAAAGACTTCATCTGCCTTTTGTGTAGCTCAGCCCCAACCACTGACCAGTTGCTCAATGAAATTCAGCTCCATGGCCCCAAAGATGTAAGTAGGCCCTAAACCGAGGGACACTTTTCTTTCTCAACTGAAATTAGGTCAAAAGATTCTGTTTGCTTTTAGCAGTGTTTTTACTTTGCGCTTTTTTTTTCCTTGGTGATGGTCACACTGGCGGTTTCCTTTTTGGTAACAAGAATAACCCATAGTCCAGACTGCTCTTTTTAGACACATTGATTTGCACAGTCACAAGTGGATACCTGACATTGTTTTCCTCTTTACACATTTGCAGTGTTCAAATTGGAGGGACTAGTATTTAAAAGCTCCGGTATCCTTTATATTAATTTGGATATGAGAAATTACAATAAAGATAAAAATCAAGATAATTACTAATTGTACTGAGGACATGAGTTCATATGGTCTACTTGCCCTGTTTTGAGCAAGGCAGAAATTTTCTTTACAAGTCAGGATGACGTACTTTGTATATGTCATCTTTTGCAAACAATTAGAAATTTAAATTACATAACACAGCAACTTTTAACTAGTAGAATGATACTGCCTTTCTAGCTTCAGGTTCTGTCTCTCTCCTTAATGAAGATACATTAGGTTTTGTCTATTTCTTTTCCCCTTTCAAGTTGTTTTGAGCATTAGTTTCTCCCACAGCCTTTCTTGCTTTTATATTCTATATTGTATTACCATTTCCATTGTTTTTAGTTTTTTGCATTTTGAATTTTCTGTCTTTATGTCTGCTAAATCTGAAGCTAGAATTAAAAGAAAAAGTATTTGCAATGCACACAAGTTTAAACCCAGTAAATTTAAATAACTTACAAGTAATATAACTAATAAAATTGAAGGGGAAAATGGCTCATGTTTTCTTGGCGCTTTCTACTAAGAACATTCCCAGCTCTAGGATTCTGATTTAAATGACTATCTTTTACATATGCTATATCCTTACCCTACAACTCCCCAAAGCTAACATGCTTTAAGCCCTTAATAAGTGCTAGCTTTAGCAATATTGTCAGTTTTTGAAACCATGAAACATTCCAATTGCCTCTCATCAGTTTTAATACAGTTTCTTGTGAATGGGTATGTTTATAACCAAAGATCGTATTTTTCAGTCATGAATTCATTTATTCTGGCTTCCCAGGTGGTGCTACTGGTAAGGAACCCACATGTTGATACAGGAAACATAAGCGATGTGGGTTCAGTCCCTGAGTTGGGAAGATCCTCTGGAGGAGGGCATAGAAACCCACTCCATTATTCTTGTCTGGAGAATCCCACGCACAGAGGAGCATGGTGGGCTACAGTCCATAGGATCAAAAAGAGTCAGATGCAACTGAAGGTATTTAGCACCCACACATGCATCCATTTGTTCATTCAGTGGACACACACTTTCATTGATTGGTCACTCTGGACAAGGTACAAAATACAAGTCATTCTTCCAACAGAAAATCTCAGATATCTATGATAAATTGTATAAAAGACAAAAACTAACATTTACGAGCGTTTATTAAGCTAGGCAACAGTGCTACATGCTTCTGCACCCACGGTCAGAAATCCTATCAGCTGCCCCAGGAAGGAATGGTCATCCGAATCTTTTGCCAAGAACTCCAAGTGTTAGAGAGACCAAGTAAACTGATGTGTGCAGGCTCCCAGAGCCAGGAGGCCTTCACAGCAGGCTTCCTAATTTCAAATCTGGAGTTATATCTATGCATCAGCCATTGGCTCCCCCCATTCCTGCCCCCCCCAACTATGTTAGAAGCTGATTCTCTAACCTTGGCCATAAAGACTGTAAGGCAGGAAAAGGACACTGAAGTTCTTTCTCTCTGAAGGTGTTGGTCTGCTACTTGTCTTGGCTACTTACTGCTCTTAAAAGAGTTAATAGAGCTTATTAAGCCTATAAATAAATTCAAAACTCAAACATAGCCATAGTTTCAAAGATTGTCTGTATAATTCAGGGAAATAAAATGTGGCACAAATTGTTCTATGCACTAAGTTCTTTTCTTTATTCATTTGAAGAGCAAAGCCTATCAGTTTTTTGGCATCAGAATATAAGAGAACTGTAGCCCAGTTATTTGAGGTTCCACATCCCTAATCAACCAGAAAGGTTGTACCTGGCCACTGACTCTCAGTCCTGTGAAAAATAGCACCACATCCCCTGTTTGATGACACAGGGGCCTGACACGTGACTCTTGGCCTGAGCATTGTCCAAGGTCAGGGGATCAGCTTCTAAGATAGTTTAATAGAGAAATCACAAATGCCCGGGTGAGGCATTTTGGTGGAACTGCCGAGTATAAAAGCAGAGCTAAAATTGCCTAGCTCATCACCAGACCCCAAGGAAAAAGCCCTTTAATGTTGCATATGTTTCAAGCATATACCTCTTTATGTGTTGCTGCTGTTCATGATAATTCAGAAAGTTAAAGCCAAACCAGTTTTAGAGTCCCAGAGATTAATGTGTCACTCTGTGTATAACAGAAAGTTTCAGCTTTTTAAAAATTACTTGTTTTTTTTTTTTTTTTGGCTAAATAGCATTAATCATTGAATTTCTAAAAGTCCAAGCAGGCACAAAGAAACACCTAATTTATTTATTTATTTTAATTTTTTCCCCCTAGTTTTATTGAAAAATAATTGACAAATATCACTGTTTACATTTAAGGCATGCAGGCTGATGGTTTGATTTGCATAAGTTATGAGATGACGTAGATCCAGCTAACATCCATCCTCTCTTATAGATGCAATAAACAGAAAAGAAAGAAAAAAGTTTTCTCCTTGAAGAAATACCCCAATTTTAAGCAAGTTATTTAGCAAATATTTTTGAACGTATATAATAGGTAAGATGACAGGGTCATACAAAGATCAATAAGACAAAAAAAATCATTGAGCCCACATGTCACCTATGCGTCCTTGGACATATTACTCTATACACTTCTGTTTCCTCTTGTAATATGGTAATGATGTCTACTTCATAAAGCTGTTGTAAGTATTAAATGATACAGTGTATGTAAAATGCCTCCTCTTGAAAAAGAAAGTTATTATTTTTATCATCAGTATTCTTCCTACTAAAATTAAGTGACTTGTAGAAAATCAGCAAGAGTTGCGGACAGGATCAGGATCCTCCTCTTGATTCTCTCATACACAAACATCTGTTCAGTGGATTTGCTGGTTGATTTTGCAGGTATTTGTTGAGTGCCTCCTATCAGCAAGGAGCTGTGCTAAGCTCTGTGAAAATACCAGTTGCTGTTGGACACGCTTTTTGGCCTCAGGTGCTCATGAGCTATTCGAGGATGTGTGGCATATATGACACATACATAAACAATTGTGGTGCCAAGAAGAAAGCAGAAAGTGATCTAAAAGAGGCACAGACGAGGAAATTTGAGAAGGGAAAGCTTCAGGGACTACTACAGGACATTGGATTGGGCCTTCAAGGATGCATTGATTTGGACATTCCCAGGAAAGAAAACAGTAATGCATGGTACAGGAAGTGGTGAAAATTCATGGTGCTTGAATAAAGTTCTCTGAGGGAGCAGGATAGTGGAAGGTATTAATCGGCACAGAATACATGCCGTAGTGTTTCCATGAGAAGTGTCACAGTGTCTCAAAGTCCCCAAGTAACCGAGAAAGATCGTAGGGGATGGAAGTTTGGGAGAGAGAGAGGTGACAAAGTGATAATAATCGCTCATTGGTGAATAGAAGTGAAGGGTATGTGGGGGTTCATTATACTATTCTTGGGAACATTTCTGGAGATTTGAATTTTTTTAAAAGTTGAGGGGAAAATATATACATAAGAAACTCCTATAATCACTAAACAAAGAACAAACTACCTACTTAAACAAATGGGGGAAACATGACAGGAAATGCCACAAGAGATTATGGGAATGACCGATAAATAAGTAAAAATATGTTCACTCTCTTAGAAGTTAGAGAAATTTAATTCAAAGTAAAAAGAGGTTACTTTTCACCCACCTGCTCACCCCATTTTTAGAGTGTAGTCACTTTGTATGAAACTGAAAAAAAGAGATGTGAGTACTGACCTTCTGTGATCACTATAGGAGTTTAAGAGCAGAGTATTTGAGGTATCTGGCACTAAAAGAACTCAGAAACAACATCTCTCTCTCTTTATTTTTTTGGAATGTTTTGTCTCCTTTACCTTTCTTGTTCATACAATACATATGATACACTTAAGTCAATTGACTGGTCAAACAAATTACTTCATGTAGACTAATGAGAAAATTTATTAAATGCCTTATAGATTATAATGTTTAAAAGTTCAGCAAGGCTCTAAACATAGTTTTTAAGACTTATAACCTTTTAGTTTTGAAAGTATAAAAAAAATCATTTGAAGAATCAGTAAGTAAGCACTCTGAAAAAGGAAGAAAACAGTATCAAGATTCAATTACAGATATTCACAGATTTTTTTCTTTTGTCTTCAAGAGCCAGCAAATAATAATTTCTCATAAATAAGATTATGCCTTTAAATGTCTTTGGTCCTATTCATTTCTTCACACCATACATATATACGTACACACACATATCACTTAAACTTTCTTCTAATCGGTCTTAACTAGAAGATAACCAGATGAACAGAGTGCTTGAAATGAAGACACATGAGAAGGACCACAGCTAAGTTAACACAATAAGGAGGAATCCAGGGAACAAAATGAGCAGCGTCTCCTCCTAGCACTACCATTATCCAGTGAAAGATCATGAACACCTGAACTAGAGCAGCAGCAGGTATATGGGAGAGAACCCACAGGCCGTGGCTACTGATTGCATTTGAGGGAACAAGGAGAAGTGTAGAGTGCAAGAAAAGATCCAGGGGTTGTTTGTAGAAGAAGAATTGCTGCGGGAAGGAGAAAATGCTAGCTTAATTGAGCCGTTTGCCACATGGATTGTTAAACCCATCAAGGGAGTCTTTTCAAGAATGGTGGTTGATCCCTAGAAATTATTAAAGATACACCCATAGTTTAAAGACTTCTTAAATAAATGCTCTGTTTGTAAGAATTATATTCTTAAATATATATTACTGCCACACACAAAATAAAACCATTATTGAAAGTATCCTTCCCTGGCCTCTCCTTATGGAAAGACATTGCTATTTACTTTTTTTTTGGAGGCAAGAAAGAAAGGTAGATATGTGTTTAATCTCACAATTATTTCCCATGGTGGAATTAAATGGAATTAAAAGTAATGGAAGAAATCACAAATAATGATTGAAACATTAAATAAGACATCGGTAGTATACTTTCAGTTGAAATTGACAGCATATACAATTACTTAATTGACTTAGACAGTAAGAAATTGTATTGTTTCATGAAACTGGAGTCTGGAATTGCCAAGCATTGACATAATCCAGTGAGCCCAGCTCCTTCGTGATTAGCATATCCTCACCCACCTATGTTGGCTTCCTCCTTCAACAGATTCCTCTTGTGTTGGGAAGATGAATATAGTAGGTCAAGGTTTCATATCTGCAAACCCTCTTTTCTTGAACCCCCAGAAAGCAAGGGATATGTGCTACCATCGTATTAGAAAACATAACTGCGGAGAAGCAGGAGTGAGGGAAAATGAGAAGCAACAATGGAGAAAGCGTCGGTGATCAAGGTGACTTTTCCTTGGTGTCAGCTGTCACCGATTGCTTGACTTTTTCATACACTTGACTCCCCGAGAGGTTACAGACACATTTATATCTCAGGATTGGCCTTCCAGACAGAAGGAAAGAGAATTTATCTGCTGCTTCTCTCAAGGGTCAAAGGATTACCCAACATAGGGACAATTCCCCTCAACTTTCAGGTTGTACACATGTGTTATTAAGCAAGTCCCATGTCATCTCATGCTTCCACATCAACAGGGAAGACCGAGTTTTGTGGATCTGTATATGCCTTTTGGGTGGTCAGGGACTCCTGCCCAGTCTCAGTTGGTGCTCTGTGAGATCCTCTGCATCTGAAAATGTATTCCTGATACATCTGTGGAGAGAGAAGTACTCCACCTCCACCTACTCCTCCGCCATGTTGTCTTCCTCCTGGATAGCCATTGTTAAATTTCTCATGTTTTCTACCAGAAAAATATTTATGACAATACCAGTATACTATCTGTGTGCACACACATATGTACATGTGGACTTTCAAAAACTCACGCAAATGGTAATAGATAAAAATAGGAGCCTTGCTTTTTCCCCCTTAACTTAATCCAATCTTCCTATGTTCTGTTAAACATCTGCTTAAGAGTCGATTGACAAGGTATATCATAATGGCTTTAAATAATTCTCCATGAATGAATATGTAAAGTTGTTTTTAGTTATTTACTGTTATGAATAACTGATCATGAACATTAGTGTGCATTTATCTTGGTTGGTTGGTTGGTTGGCTTTGGAGCATATTATTATCAACAATTCCTAGAGGTAGAATTGCTGGGCCAAAAAGTGTTCATATTTTTAATTTTGAAAAATTTCCTTTATAAAGGTCCTATCATTTACCTTCCTTTCAACAGTGTGAGAGGGAGTCCACCACATGCTCACCAATAGTGGGTGTTACCAACTTGTAAATTTGTTAAGAGAAAGTATCTTGTTTAGATGTGTATTTATCAAATCTCTATTATGGCATTGCTTATTTATTGCTAATTATAAGTGATATTGAGCCATTTTTAAAGTGTTCATTAACTTTTACCTAACCTTTTCTTTTTTAATGCAATATCCTGATTTTATATTCCTATAAAATTCTATATGTAAAATTAACCTTAAGTCACTATATACATCCATGTATGTATATTGATCTGTATATTATGTGCTTTAAAAACCCTAAGAGTTTATTATTAGCTTATTATTTAGTTCAGTCATTAGCTTCTTTACCATCAGTTTCTCTCAAGGAATCATGCTAGGCATCAAAAGATACAATTTTTTTTTTTTTTTTACCAATTTAACCATTAATCATTTGTATTCATTTCATAAGCTATTTATATAATAATAATAATGTGTGGCAAATTTTTTTATTCATTCATCTTTTGACTGCATTTTTTCATACAAATTTGTTGTTTAATATGCAGTTAGATTTAGCAGTCTCTTCCTTTATAGCTTCTGGGAATTTTATTTTATTACTCAGTGTGCTCAGGCTGCTTTTAACAAAATGTTGTAGACTGGGTGGCTTAAACAACATGAATTTATTCCTCAATGGATAGGAAGTTCAAAATCAAGGTGATGACTGATTCAGTTCCTCGAGAAGAATCTACTTCTTGCCTGTGTCTGGCCGCCTTCTCACTGCGTCCACGCAAGGTGGAGAGAGAGGTCTAGAGGCCTCTACTGTCTTCCTCTGTTGCAAGGCACCAGCACTATTAAGACCGTGTATGACCTCATTTAACCTTAATTACATCCTAAAGTCCCTATCACCAAATGCTGTCACAGTGGGAATTAGGAACTCAACATATGCATTTTGGGTGGGAGAGAACACAATTCAGTCATAGCAATTGCCAAATGGAGTACTGCATTCTATGTTAATCCACCAAATGGCCGTTTTGAGAACTATGTGAGATCCTTGGGGTCTCAAGTCATTGTTATTGTTTGACTTAGTATACAACTTTTTTGACAGCAAGAATATAATTTCATTGTAGTATCCTCAACACTCATCTCAAAGGCCTCTTCTGTCCTATTCTGAGTGGGCCAACTATAAATTTGATGTTAGTCCTCAGAGATCATCTGTACGATACCTTCAATGTGCATCTGTGGAAAATGAGACCCAGAGAGACTGAGGTGACTTCCCCCAAGTTTCAGAGTTAATCAGCCCCAGAACTTAGACTGGGATTCTGGTCTCTCTGACTTTCAGTCTAATGCTGACTCTTCAATAGTGAATAAATATGTGTGAGTACTTAGAACATACCTGGCACCTAATAAGTACTGCCTAACTATTCACTGTTATTGTTACTTTGCTGTTGTCTTCAGTATGATCATCATTATTCATAGAGAACAGATTCTGAAAGTAGATTGAGATTGAGTCAGTAAAATTCGCTGTCAGTTGTTACTCCTGAGCTTCATGTGTTTCAGCTTTAATAGAGAACAACAGTAGAAGCTATCTTATGGGGAGTTGAAAGAAAGTTTTTTTTTTTTTTTAAATATGCAGAGCACTTGAAGCAGTACCTGGAACAAAATGAGAAATATTATATAAAATAATATTATTATGGAATCATATAGTCTCCTAGAATCAGCTTCCACCAACTGGCCAATATTGTCTAATTGCTTCCCTCTACCATCTAACGTCGTGATTGTAAGCATGTGCTACGATGGCCACTAATACAGTAAAAACACTTAAGTTGTGTGATGAGGGAGTGGAGCACAAACTGGATAAGGAGACAAACTGAACATTGAATTGTTTTCGAAGCCTGTTTGCAAAAAGAAATTAGAACCATGCAAAGAGGAGATGATACCAAGAAGAGGTGAGAAGATATCAAGAAGCGTGTCACTGATATTGATTAGATTTAATCCTCCTCTTTCCATCCTCTCCATATTGATATAATTCTGTCCTGGGGTATCGTGGCTCATAATAGGGAAGTTTCATAAGCCCTAGTTTTCTATTTTTCTCATGTGTGAAAATGCAAATGTTATGAAAAGGAAAGTCAGGACTTAAGGTATCATTCTTGTAAGAAATTTGAAATAAATGATAAAATTTTTTAAAACATCTGGAATATGTTTAATCTCTAGGTTTTTAAAAGTTTTTCTAGCGAGAAAATGTACTATGTATTAAAAAAGAATCGTTCCATACTTAGCATTGCTCAGTTCCGTAGAGAACATCTTTTGTGGTTGCGTTTTATACAGAAGCCTCATTATTTGATTTTCAAAATGCCACATTGACCCCTAAAATATTGGGCTCCCTGCCATTCATGTTTAACTGAAGAGCAAAATTCCAAATTTTAAAATATTTTAAAATTCAAATTTTAAAATACTGAGATCTCCCCATCTACTATTATCCATCCTATGATTTCAGTAACTCTGCTCATTGAGTGCTTACTGTATGTCAGCACTCTACTCATCACTGAGGAGACAAACTGAAAACAGTCCCAGTGCTCCCCCAGCACCCCAGCTTTGGGAGTGTATAGTCTGTGAGTGTAACAGTCTTGAGAAAAAGTACTGGATTGGTCGAAAACTTCTTTTGGGTTTTTCATAGGCTCTTATTGGAAAACCCAAGCACACTTTTTGACCATCTCAATAATTACAGCATGACACGAGTACTGTAATAGTGTAAATCCAGTGATAGCACAAAAGGAGAAATGATTGCTCAGAAATAGACCATTTCACACACAGTCAAACTCATTTAGTCCTTCTCCAGGAAAATAAATGATTACCAAAATGATTACTAAAATTCATTTTAGCTATAAATGACACTTATGAATGGATAAAAGATTTCTAGTTATGTAGACATTTTGGTAATCATTTATTTTTAGAGCGATCCAATGCTTTGTCTTGGTGAAGGAAATAGCGACCTACTCCAGTACTCTTGCCTTGAAAATCCCATGGATGGAGGAGCCTGGTAGGCTACAGTCCATGGGGTTGCAAAGAGTCGGACATGACTGAGTGACTTCACTAATGCTTTGTCTACCTACAGGAGTCATTCTTTCTGGGTTTACGAATCTTTATTTCCTATGTAATCATCTGTGAACTACTGCTGCCGTCAGTCAGTTCAGTCACTCGGCAGTGCCCGACCCTTCCGACCCCGTGGACTGTAGCACACCAGGCTTCCCTGTCCATCACCTCCTCTTAGAGCGTGCTCAAACTCATGTCCATCCAGTCGGTGATGCCATCCAACCATCTCATCCTCTGTCATCCCCTTCTCCTCCTGCCTTCAGTCTTTCCCAGCATCAGGGTCTTTCCCAATGAGTCAGTTCTTCACATCAGGTGACCAAAGTATTGGAGCTTCAGCTTCAGCATCAGTCCTTGCAGTGAATATTCAAGACTGATTTCCTTAACGATTTCCTGGTTTGATCTCCTTGCAGTCCAAGGGACTCTCCAGAGTCTTCGCCAACACCACAGTTCAAAAGCATCAGTTCTTCAGCACTCAGCTTTCTATGATCCAACTCTCACGTCTATACATGACTACAGGAAAAACCATAGCTTTGACTAAACAGACCTTGGTTGGCAAAGTTGTTTCTCTGCTTTTTAATATACTGTCTAAGTTGGTCATAGCTTTTCTTTCAAGAAGCAAACATCTTTTAATTTCATGGCTGCAGTCACCATCTAAAGTGACTTTGGAGCCCAGAAAAATAAAATCTGTCAGTGTTTCCATTGTTTCCCTGTCTATTTGCCATGAAGTGATGGGACCGGATGTCATGATCTTAGTTTTTTGAATGTTTAATTTTAAGCCAACTTCTTCACTCTGCTCTTTCACTTTCATCAATAAGCTTTTTAGTTCCTCTTCACTTTCTGCCATAAGGGTGATGTCATCTATATATCTGAGATTATTGATGTTTCTCCCAGCAATCTTGATTCCAACTTGTGCTTCATCCAGCCTGGCAATTCACATGATGTACTCTGCGTGTAAGTTAAATAAGCAGGGTGACAATATACAGCCTTGACATATTCCTTTTCCAATTTGAAACCAGTCCATTGTTCCATGTCCGGTTCTAATTGTTGCTTCTTGACCCCTATACAGATTTCTCAGGAGGCAGGTAAGGTGGTATGGTATTCCCATCTCTTTTAGAATTTTCCACAGTTTGTAGGGATATACACAGTCAAAGGCTTTGGCGTAGTCAATAAAGCAGAAGTAGATGTTTCTCTAGAACTCCCTTGCTTTTTCTATGATCCAACAGATGTTGGTCATTTGATCTCTGGTTCCTCTGCCTTTCCTAAATCCAGTTTGAACATCTAGAAGTTCTCGGTTCACATACTGCTGAAGCCTGGCGTGGAGAATTTTGAGCATTACTTTACTAGTGTGTGAGATGAGTGCAATTGTGCTATAGTTTGAACATTCTTTGGCATTGCCTTTCTTTGGGATTGGAATGAAAACTGATCTTTTCCAGTCCTGTGGCCACCGCTGAGTTTTCCAAATTTGCTGGCATATTGAGTACAGCACTTTCACAGCATCATCTTTTAGGATTTGAAATAGCTCAACAGGAATTCCATCACCTCCACTAGCTTTGTTCGTAGTGATGCTTTCTAAGGCCCACTTGACTTTGCATTCCAGGATGTCTGGCTCTAGGTGAGTGCTCACACCATCGTGGTTATCTGGGTCATTAACTTTTTTTTTTTTTAATAGTTCTTCTGTGTGTTCTTGCCACCTCTTCTTAATAACTTCTGCTTCTGTTAGGTTCATACTGTTTCTGTCCTTTATTGTGCCCGTCTTTGCATGAAATGTTCCCTTGGTATCTCTAATTTTCTTGAAGAGCCCTCTAGTCTTTCCCATTCTATTGTTTTCCTCTATTTCTTTGCATTGATTACTGAGGAAGGCTTTCTTATTTCTCCTTGCTGTTCTTTGGAACTCTGCATTCAAATGGGTATATCTTTCCTGTCCTCCTTTGCCTTTTGTGTCTCTTCTTTTCTCAGCTATTTGTAAGGCCTCCTTAGACAACCATTTTGCCTTTTTGCATTTCTTGATCACTGCCTCCTATAGAATGTCACAAACTTCCATCCATAGTTCTTCAGGCACTTTGTTTATCAGATCTAATCCCTTGAATCTGTTTGTCACTTTCACTGCATAATCATAAGGGATTTGATTTAGGTCATACCTGAATGTTCTAGAGGTTTTCCCTACTTTCTTCAACTTAGGTCTGAATTTGGCAATAAAGAGTTCATGATCTGAGCCACAGTCAGCTCCCAGTCTTGTTTTTGCTGACTGTATAGAGTTTCTCCATCTTTGGCTGCAAAGAATGTAATCAATCTGATTTTGGTATTGACCATATGATGATGTCCATGTGTACAGTCATCTCTTGTGTTGTTGGAAGAGGGTGTTTGCTATGACCAGTGCATTCTCTTGGCAAACCTCTCTTAGCCTTTTCCCTACTTCATTTTGTACTCCAAGGCCAAACTTGCCTGTTACTTGCAGTTACTTCTTTTGAGTTTCTGTTTTTGCATTACGGTTCCCTATGATGAAAAGAACATCTTTTTGTTTTTGGTGTTAGTTCTAGAAAGTCTTGTAGTTCCTCACAGAACCATTCAGCTTCAGCTTCTTCAGCATTAGTGGTTGGGGAATAGACTTGAATAACTAGTATATGAATGGTTTGCCTTGGAAATGAACAGAGATCATTCTGTCACTGATACCATATATTCTTCTTAAAGAGATATTGAATATTCCCTTTCACAGATTTTCGACTCTAGGGCTAAATAGTCTTCTTATAACAGGTGGAGAGCAGGCATAGAAAAAGGGATAAATGCAGTCTAGGTGACTGATGATACGGTTGTCTGTCTCAGGGGCTACCTTCTGGAAAGGGCCATCCCAGGGCAGTTTTAAAAACAATTGCCTATGGCTGTCTTGGGCTGAATGTGTGAGAGAAACAGAACTCGCTCCTGTGGGGGAAGGGATAAGAAGGTTCAGCATCCCAGAAGACTTATGGCTTCTCTTTGTCTGATGAAAGAGTGGCATTGACAGAGTACAGAGTGGATGATAGCAAATCCCGCTTGTCTCCAGTGAAGATTTTTCTTTAGTGGGGTGGAGGGATTCAAATTGTGAAGTCTATTTGGGATGAGTTATCTGTGATCTCTCCCTATCCCTGGAGAGAAGGAGAATGACTAATTGAAGCATCCCCTAACAGTAATTGAGACAGATTGAAAGGGGAAATGAGTGATTAACATTGAGCCTTCTCCTGATGCTGTGCATGGTAATGTTAGAGGTTTCTGGGAGAGGCGAGTATCTCAGGAGCTCATTTTCACAAAAGTCCACATAGCTCCTATAATTCAATTTCAGAGAAATATGTTTCCGCCTCAACTTAAGTTTTAGATACTTGTTGCTCTGTTTTACATCATGTCATTAGTAAAAGCTCATTACTGATGGCTAAAAACCAGAGACAGATTTGCTCAGAAGCTAATGAAGCTTAAACTTTTTAGCCCCTCTCCCTGGAACTAATTTTGCATTCCTTTCTTAAAGAAGAGCCCCCAGATTGTATCGGCTTTGGATTCCACAGAAAACTGGATCTGTTCTTGCTGATAAAATTCCAGTTGAGTGAGTGATCTGGCATGAATTGAAAAATTTGCCAAAATGAAGGCCAGCATTTCTTCACTCCTTAGGGATTCTGGAGCTGTTTACGTTTCATAAAAAGACCTAAATGTATTTACTCTAAATTATCAAGTTTTTGAAATTATGGGAATATCCATGAATGACATCCTAACTAATTAGATGTTTCTGTGAGTATACTGATTACTTTATTCCCTAATAGTGTGTTAGTAATGTTAAAAAGGAAAAGTAGGGAAAAAATCATATTATGTATTTATATAGAGATACCATTTTTTACATATTTCTGTGCACTGATACAGTAATTCTAAATACAGATCAAATGGGTTCATTTTTAAAAGACTCTCAGATTTCCTGTATTCTGAATTGGATGCAGTTTATCCTTCTTCTTTTAGTAGTATCTAATCTAGTGCCCTGTATACAGTAGCTGTTCAAAGAGCATTTGTTGAATTGAAACTAGGTATACGTTGTGAAAAAGAAGTGTTGGCAGAATCTGGCTGATTTAAAACATAGAACACTTAGCTTAAGTGTAGTGGTATGCACATTGATGCAAGTAACTTTTATAGAGCACAACTCTGCTTCACAGAGCTTTGCGTTTCCTGCGTCATACATCAAGCTGTGACTGGCTATCTGTTTTACATATGGTAACATGTATGTTTCAGTGCTGGTCTCTCAAATATCTGGAAAAGTGAGGTGAGGAGGAAGGTGGGAGGGGATTCAGGAGGGAAGGGACACATGTATGCCTGTGGCCAATTCATGTTGATATATGGCAAAACCCACCATCATTATTACAACCCAATATTGTAAAGTAATTATCATCCAATTAAAATAAAGAAATTAAAAAAAAAATCCTCTCTACTTACCAAAAATTACATAATCATCCTTTGGCAAGTACAATTCACATGATATCACAGACTTGCCACCACATTTTTATTTGATAATTAAGTCCATGGTTAACACTCAGATATCCTATGTGACTCCTCTGGAAATTCACATATGCCCCAAGATATGTGATCTGGGATCTTTTTGTTTGTTTATTTTTTATTATTGTTGTTGATTTTTTTCTTGCTTTTGATAGGTTTGCAAATTGACCTGGAGAAATTATCACTAATGGAGTATATTTAGGTTTAGACAGAATTTTATTCGACTTGTTATATATTTTTGTTGTTATTTAGTCACTAAGTTGTTTCCAACTCTTTGCTACCCCATGGACTGTAGCCTGCCGGGCTCCTCTGTCCATGGGATTTCCCAGGCAAGAATCCTGGAGTGGGTTGCCATTTCCTTCCCTAGGGGGTCTTCCTGACCCAAGGATCAAGCGTCTATCTCCTGGCTTGGCTCACAGATTCTTTACTCCTGAGTCACCAGATATCTGAAACATATACTTTGGATAATTTTCTTCTGTTGATACCAAATTTTGCTCCAACCCCTTTCTAAAACAGAGGGGCTTTGGTCTCTTTTGATTACTCACTCATAATCTTGTACACACACACACACACAAGCAATAGACACACATCGATAATTTTTTGACAAGCTTGATATTTGTGTAGTTTGAATCACTGAATGATCTCTGAACTATGTAATCTAACAAGATCTGATTTCAATTTATCAGAAATTTTCCGTCTTTCAGCTTGGAGTGATATGAAGTGAAGTGATGATAGTCACTCAGTCATGTCCAACTCTGCGACTCCATCAACTGTAGCCCACCAGACTCCTGTGTCCATAGAATTCTCCAGGCGAGAATACTGGAATGGGTTGCCATTCCCTTCTCCAGGAGACCTTCCTGACCCAGGGATTGAACTAAGCTCTCCTGAATTGCAGGCAGATTCTTTACCATCTGAGCCACAAGAGATGCCTGGAGTGATATATCTGGTTCAATATTCAAGCAGTGGGATGGTCTAGAAATACTCAGTGAAAGATTATAGTCTCTGATGGCCATGTTCTTTGAAGAGAATTAACAATATAGAAAGAGTATAATGATTTAGAACTAAATACTTGGTAGTATCAATATAGTCCATTTAAAAATTTTCTTCTGCCTGAGAGGTTGTCAGCATTGGGGTTTCATCTCTGAAGATGCTTATTTCTCAGTTTTCTGATCCTCTTAGTTATCAGGCAATTTCAGGGAAATTAAATGAGATTAAATATTTGTTTCATTTTAGACCCGCTGTCCTGGGTTTGAATATACATTTTTTTTTTCTACCAGCAACAGCAATCACAATATTAAAATAACCAGTAACTTTGTTTTTGGAGGTCTTGTGCCTCCAAGACCTGTTTGTACTGATGATCTTGCTGAAGTTTCTGATAAATCTGCATCAATAAATGATGTCGTATTCATCGATCAAGTGTTCAAGTGTAGAGCTGAAGCTGCAAACAACATATTACACGTGTTAAAGCAAAGATCATCATTTTTGATAGGAATAAAGGGTAAGTAATGTTGAAAACACTAAAGCCCTCTATAACAAAGACTAATATGAACTGTTTTGAGCTGGTGGGCCAGCATATATCTGAACAAATGCGTTCCTAATGGTTCTGTGTCCTGGAAGACAGAATGAAAGTAATTTCGGTACCATTCCTAAGTCTGCAATTCTGTTAGGCCAGTTCAGACTCTCTCCACAGGAAGCAGACATTGAGGTCAGAAGTTGGGTCAAAGCCTTTTAATTGTGAACCTCCACGATGCCTCTGGGCTCAGGTCAATAACCTGAGAGGCTCCGTTTGTGGGCCTGGAAAGGGTATATTGTAGGGGCTCAGGTGGCCCACTAGGCTATTCTAATACTCAATTGTGAGAAACAGATTATCTGCTTTGCAGATTATCTGTTCTTCTATCATCAGTCTCCCCATTGGGCTTTCAGTTGCCAAGAATGGGGCTCAAATGTGAAGTACAGGAAGTTGAGCAGAGTGGAGTCTGTGAGCAATCCCATTAGAAAACCAAATATAAATCAATCAACAGGCACCGCTTTGTTAAATGACTTCAGGCTTATTTGGCTTGGCATTTTCTCTGTCCTAATCTATATTCTCTAGAGTTGCCTAAGCCCCTATTTTACTCTTACCTCCTAGAAATCTTTAGAAAACAGACATATCATGAAATCTGTGCCAAATGTAATGACTCCGACACCTCTCCTTTTTTCGTGTTCTCTGTAATGTAGGTAGAGCACTACAAAGTAATTTAATTTCTTCTGTGGAAATTCATAAAGTCGTTCCCACCTAGGCAGTCCTTGGTGCCCTGGTAATCTGCTTGATTGTGCCCTTCAAGGCGGCTATGGTTTGCTTAAAAGAAAGAGTGGTTATTTCTGTGAGTCACAGTTTTCTGTGGATTAGGAAATCAGGGCTGGATTATGAATTATGTTTTTATCAAAGACCAGGATAATATCATCATTCTCTCCTTAGAAACAAAGAGAGAAAGAGACAGAAGGAGGGAGAGAGTCTGATATAAGTTATAATATTTTCTATGGTTATGGCACTAATGCTAGAGAATCTGCTTGCTAATGCAGGAGATGTAAGAGATGCAGGTTTGATCCCTGGGTCTGGAAAATCCCCTGGAGGAGGAAATGGCAACCCACTCTGGTGGTCTTGCTTGGAAAATCCCATGGACAAAGAAGCCTGGTGGAATACAGTCTGTGGGGTCACAAAGAGTTAGACATGACTGCATCTGAGCACAGCTCTGAGCAGAGCATGGCTAGACAGGTAGTATCCTTGATAAGTTTTTGTTAAGAAAGTATATTTTTTTCCCCTCCTTTGGCACAAGAAAGCATCCTCACATACTTACAAGCCAAATGGCAAACTCTTGGGGCTTCCCTGGTAGTATAGTGGTTAATCATACTTCATACTTCCACAGCAGGGGGCATGGGTTTGATCCCTGGTCTGGAAACTAAGATCCTGCATGCTGTGGTGCAGCCAAAAAAAGAAAAAAACTCTTCAATCCTAATTTCTGTTTTCACCCCTTGATCACACATCACTCCCAAAGTAGTGCTTCCAAAGCTAGTTTTCCCCCTAAAACGCATAGTCTTTCCTGTTTTCCACTAGTCCTGGCACAAACACTCAAAGAACAGACCACTGATTGGTACTAGTTAATAAAAATTTCTAGTTTCAGCAATGCTTTCACCTACCTTTTCCTTTTTATAACCAGTTTTGATGACTTGGCATGCTCACTTATGATACCAGCATGTACATCAATGACTTGTGAATTTTCTGGGCAATTTGTAACTCTTATTATTGAACAGATGTTCTTTCTGTACCTACTTTGTGCCAGGCACTATTCTAGGTCTTTGGTATAATAATAATAATTAACAAAACAAGTCATTTCTGCCCTCGTGGAGTTTACAACCTATAGAGAATAGACCAACAATAAAACATAAATAAGTAAGTTATGCAGTTTGTTAAAAAGAGATAATAGCTACAGAAAAACAAAAGGAAGAGTTCAATAGGTTCAAGAAGCCAGAAACGTTCAGACAGAGGTGGGGAGGTTGTGATTGAAGTGGGGTGATTAAGTTGACCTCATTTAGGAACAGCAAAAACTTGAGGGCTGTTAGTTATGGGAGTTAGTTATGAACATTTGCAGTCAAGAAAATTCCAGGCAAAGGGAACAGCCAGTGCAAAGGCCAGGAGGTGAGAGCATTCCTACAGGTGTTCAGACACCCTGTTTTTATAAACTGAAACTAGAATGCTTTTCCTAAAATCAGCCTTTCATTATCAAGTAATTTTTTTTTATTTTCCTTAATACCCTTACATTCTATATCCTTATGTGCTAGCCAGGCGACTGATGATTCTAATTGGTGAGATCCTATAACTCCTTATCAAGTACTTTTGTCTATCTTTTTGTTGTTGTTGTTCAGTTGGTTAGGCATGTCCAGCTCATTGCAACCCCATGGACTGCAGCATGCCAGGCTTCCCTGTCCTTCACTATCTCCTGGAGTTTGCTCAAACTCATGTCCGTTGATTTGGTGATGCCATTCAACTATCTCATCCTCTGTCGCCCGCTTCTCCTCCTGCCTTCAACCTTTCCCAGCTTCAGGGTCTTTTCTAATGAGTTGACTTTGCATCAGGTGGTCAAAATATCAGAGGTTCAGCTTCAGCATCAGTTCTTCCAATGAATCTTCAGGGTTAATTTCCTTTAGTATTGACTAGTTTGATCTCCTTGCTGTCCAAGGGACTCTTAAGAGACTACTCCAACAGTTCAAAAGCATCAGTTCTTTGGTGCTCAGCCTTCTTTATGGTCCAACTCTCACATCCATACATGACTACTGGAAAAACCAGAGCTTTGACTATAGGGACCTTTGTTGACAAAGTGAGGTCTCTGCTTTTTAATAGACTGTCTAGGTTCAGCATAGCTTTTCTTCCAAGGAGAAAGCATCTTTTAATTTCATGGGTGCAGTCACCATCTGCATTGCCTTTGGAGCCTAAGAAAATAAAGTCTGTCACTGTTTCCATTGTTTCCCCATCTATTTGCCATGAAATAGTGGGACTGGATGCCATGATCTTTGCTTTTTGAATGTTGAGTTTTAAGCCAGCTTTTTCATTCTCCTCTTTCACCTTCATCAAAGGGCTCTTTAGTTTCTCTTTGGTTTCTGCCATAAGGGTGGTGTCATCTGCATATCTGAGATTATTGATATTCCTCCCAAGGAACTGATTCCAGCTTATGCTTCATCTAGCCTGGCATTTCACATGATATACTCTGCATATAAGTTAAATAAGCAGGGCGACAGTATACAGACTTGATGTACTCCTTTCCCAATTTGAAACCAGTCCACTGTTCCATGTCTATCCTCACTGTTTGTTTTGAAATAATTTAATAAAATTAGAAGCAGGTGGTTTCCCTCAGTGTATCTTTATTTCTTGAAATGGTAGTAAACCTTCTCAACATCCAAGACATCCTTTTTAAGTGTCTCGTGTCTTCTGAGAAGTATAAGTCATGTGTGTGCGTGTGCGCTCAGCTGCTTCAGTCATGTCCCACCCTTGCGACCATAGCCCGCCAGGCTCCTCCGTCCATGGGATCCTCCGGGCATGAATACTGGAGTGGGTAGCCATTTCCTTCTCCAGGGAATCTTCCTGACCCAGGGGATCGAACCTGCATTTCCTGCATTGGCAGGCAGATTCTTTACCACCAGCACTACCTGGGAAGCCCAAAATAATTTCACATATTGAAAGATATTTAGTTCCTTTAGGAATTTAAATGAGTACGCTTGGAGTAGCTGTGTTATAATATGGAAGGAAAAAACAATTATTAAGCGCCTCTTATAGACACTGTCCTAGGTCCTAAAAGGACCTGTGTTATCTTGCATAATCTTTACTATTGTGAAGTAAGTGCAACTGACTCCATTTTGTATAGGATTAAAAGAGCTTTTAAATAATTTGGCCAAAGCCTCAAAATAGAAACTGGACAAGCCAGATCGAAACCCAGGTCCAATAGAATTTAAGGCCAATGAATAGCACCACTGTTTGCTCATTTTCCCAGGGGAGTGTTAGTCACTCAGTCGTATTCTACTCTTTGGAACCCTATGGTCCATAGCCCGCCAGGCTTTTCTGTCCATGGGATTCTCCAGGCAAGAATACTGGAGTGGGAAGCCATTGTCTTCTCCAGGGGATCTTCTGGTGGATTGAAGACCCAGGGATTGAACCCAGGTCTCCAGCATTGCAGGCGGATTCTTTGCCATCTGAACCTCCAGGGAAGCCCTTTCCTGGGGAAACCTGGAGGTAATTTTTGATTCACGTTTTTCCCTCACTTTTCACAGGTAACCAGTCAATACATACTGTTCACTCTATCACCTGAGTTATCTGTCAAGTTTATTCACGTTTCTCCACCTCCATCACCAAGGCCCTTTTTCAGACACGTACCCTCCAAGGCCCTGCTGGTCTCCAGTCTGGGCTAGCAGGGTCTTCCAGTCTGAGCAGTAGTTCTCAACCCTGGCCATACAGTAAAATAACTTGGGTGTTGCTGTTGCTGTTGTTGTTTTAATTGCTGCTCTGTGGGTCCCACTCCAGACCATTTAAATTAGAAACTGATGTAGGGGGTGTAGACATTCATATTTTTTTAAAGCTCCTGGGTGATTCTACTATGTTTTCATGTTGATGACTACTATATTAGACTCTTTAACAATGTATATTTTACCACTACAATCCCTGAGTAGCTCCTCCTTCCTCTCAGGATAAACTCTGGGCTTAATATGGCCATTCTTGACCTAGTCCCTGGGCTTACCCTGCCAGCCTTTGTATCTTGCCTTACCCTTGAGGTTTATTTGTAAATCACATAAAATTACATTAAAATTAAAACACCAGGAATGTTTTTTGTATTTTGAATCAACATTTTGTTTAAAATGTTCTTCTTCTAGGACTTCCTGTCCAGTAACAATCAGCAAACCCTTAGGTGGACTAAGAAGCTATGTGATCTTAATAAAATAAACAATTATTTTGTGAAGCTAATAGGGCTCTTTGATATAGCTGATTGATATTCTTTCAGACAAATCTGTTGAAAGAACATACAGACTCTGGCCAATCAGAATTTGAGTCTTCCTTGTAATAGTGTTGAAACCAACATGAATCCCTTGGACTTCTCATTTCATAATTTACACTCTTAAATGTATCTGAGAGTAGAGGAAATATTGGTGAAACAACTTAATTTGGCGGCATTGTGATATTTAATCTGAGAAAAGTTTATTTTCTTTTCTAATGTTTGATGAAAAGTTAACTTGCCTGTCATTTCAAGCTCTTTCATGCCATCATCCTTGCAGAATGCTTCAGTAACTAATTAACAAATAAGTGATACTCTTATTAATACCTTCATTCAATTAATCAGTTTTCTGTAAGATTAAATTGGAGGCCAGCATATTTATGAATCTCTTATTGTTAGATAAGCTAAATGTTATTTTATTCAATGGGCAGTAAGAGTAAAACATACTGACCTGGCTTATGAGTACACTGCAGTGACTGTCTCCACATTTGGCTATTTATCAGAATCACCAGGGAAACTTTTTTAAAAATACAGTTTCCTCAGTTCCACCTTAAATTTACTGAATAAGAATCTCTAGGTTTAGACCTAAGAGTGTCTGTTTTTTGTTTGTTCGTTTTGCTTTGTGTTTTCTTAAAAATCAGACTCCCAAGAGAGTCTGATACACAGCCAGGTTTACAAACCACTGGACCAAAACATATTTAGTAATGGGAGGAGACATAGAGTCGCCTGATAAAAGTAACCTGTTCACCCATTTGTGATAAAATATCACTTTTAGAGTACTAAGTAATTAGATGCCTGGGAGTCAAAAAGCAGAATGAAAAATAACACTCTGATCACCCATACTTCTTCTGTTTCCCTTATACTTGAGTCATCCCCAACCTATTGAGACTTTTCTCATAATAATGGGCTTCCCTGGTGGCTCAGCTGGTAAAGAACCCACCTGCAATGCGGGAAACCTGGGTTTGAACCCCGAGTTGGAAGATCTCCTGGAGAAGGGAAAGGCTACCCACTCCAGTATTCTGGCCTGGATATGTATATATATATATATCTAAGCTTCTCTGATGGCGCTAGTGGCAAAGAACCTTCCTGCCAGTGCAGGAGACCTAAGAGATCCTGATTCGATCCCTGGGTTGGGAAGATCCCCTAGGGCAGGGCATGGCAACTCACTCCAGTATTCTTGCCTGGATAATCCCATAGACAAAGGAGCCTGGAAGGCTACAGTCCCTGGGATTGCAAAGAGTCAGATGTGACTGAGTAACTGAACAACGACAGCAGTACACATGTATATGGAGGATATAAACGTACCTTCTCCATTTAGTCTTCAGTATACCCTGTGACATAGACATTGTTATATGTGGGTAATAAATGAGGAAAATGAGATAAGCAAGTTACCCCAGGGCATCCCAAGTAGGCAACATGATTCCAGCCCAGGCACATTAATCCCTACATCCCCACTCATAACCACTCTGCTCTGCTCCCCCTAACACACCATGTGCTTTTTTAAAAAATGTTCTTTGTACAGTTCCATTTTTCTCCCTCATGATACTTTCTTTGCCAAGAATCCTTTACTTTTCATTCTTCTCTATTGAAATCCTGCTTTTTTCTATAAAATCAATCTTACCTCTGCTCTTTCTTTGACCCCTTGTCCCATTATCTTCTCTGCCCTTAGAGCAAATCAATTGTCCTTGAGTTTGTATCCAAGGAGGAAAGCCAACTAACATTTATTAACCATCTACCAAGAGTACTATGTATGGTAAATAATACGACATCAGTGTTACGTTTGGGCAAAATGAAGTTCAAGAAGGTAGATGCCTTTTCCAGGAGCCCCCCTCTCAAAAGACAGATCTGAACCCCTGTCTGTCTCACTCTAGCTCTTCATGCCATGATATGTGTGTGGTCCTGTCCTTTGACATTTTGCTCATGTCCTATCACAACACATATCATGCTGTAAAATAATGAATTGTGAATTCCCTGAGGGCAAGCACGTTATATCCACCTCTGAAACCCTCATTCCAGAAAAAATACTGTGCATATAATATATGCTCTGGATAGTGTTTGATGAATGAATTTAGAGGTTCTTCCAATAATTCAGATTTCAGAAATTTTTATGGTGCTAAGCATACAGTTGGCAAACGTGCTTAACTGTATTTTCTCCTCATTCAGAGTGTACAGATTATCTCATGAATCATCAGGAAAATGCCAGATTAATCTGTTAGGAGAGTTACTAGATTCTTTCTCTCCAGGCATGGTGTGATTTAGTGACTTTATTTGCCTTCTGATTTCTGTCCATAAGGAGTACCATTTGGAGAGATAAACAAAAAAGATAAAAGAAAGAAGAAAGCCTAGAAAATAGAAAGAAAGGCTTGAGGTAATTTTTGTTTTTACAAAGCCAAACTTTCTTCCATGAAAAGTACCTCTGAGCTCCATGGGGGGAAGATAAAACCATGAAGGTTGAATGTTGGTATTTACTTGGCATGCTTGAGAAGTCTACATTCTTCTTGTCACTGTGCCCTGCAGTTTTAATGTAGAAAGAGGCAATTCTGACTTGACCTTAAGTGCCTCACCAACCTACTCAAGGGACTCCCTTTAGGAATATGAGCTGACACCACCTTGCCTGAGCTTCTTTCAATCAATAACATGGCAGAGTATACATGATACGAATAGGCAGACCGATAAGAAATAAAAGCATATCTGTTGATACAAATGGAGCGATAAATGGACTAGTTTTTGTCCAAGGACTTTGAAGGGGAAATCACGGAGGGATGAAATGATGGCCAGATGTGAATGTGTAGCAAATTCATTGTTTTCTGAAGGATGACTTTTCTTTCATTCCTTACAGTCAGGAGAAAATGGTCAGGTTGTTCTATGCCTGAAAGGAATTTGTTTCTCTGACTCTTGGAATAAAATAAGCCTCTTGGGTGTGTGCATTTTGTGACTGTAAATCTACAGTGACAAAATTGCGTTAATTTGACTGACTAGAAATATTAACCACATTATATCAAATAACTGCCAGAAATAATTCTCTATCATGCCCTGTGACTTTATTTTAATTGATTTTTTTTAAACTTTTGGCTTCTGTGATTTTTGTTTCTTCTGACACATGTTTATTAAATGCAGGAAGAAAATTGTTTTGCAAATTATTTTTAGTGTGTTTATCTTGTTTAACTTGGTAGGTTAACTCTCTTTCTTCAGAATTCCAGCCTCTTTCATTTTCAGGCTCAATACTGCTGATTTCGCTTTTTGGGCTCACTAATGGCATTACAGTCCACATCAGCAGTCTCCACAATTAAGCTGTATGCTTAGCAGTATCATTTGATGTTTTGCAAAGATTTGAAAGTCAAAATTGAATATGATTGATTGCTGCAAGATATGTTAATATTAGGATTCCTGAGCTCTGGTGTAAAATAAATCATTCCCTGTAATAACAAAGATAATGCCTCTAACATTACTCATTCTATGTTCTAGCAGTAATCAGGCCTTAGGAATAAGCCTCATTTGTCTGCTGTAGAGCCCTCATACAAATCACAAGGTGACTATTCATAGAAACGTCATTGAGGATGGTAGAATTTACCTGTCAATATTACTGGCAAAGATGTATTCCAAAGGATAACTTCATTTCCTTTATCAGCCTTTCTTTCTATTTACTGAATATTGGATGTTTAAAAATGAAGCTGTCTTATGCTTCACATTAGGGTTTCCATAATACATCCCCCAATCCAGCAAAAGAAAAAAAGCTGTTTTGTTATTTTTTTAATGATACTTGTCTTAAAAAACACTATTCATAACAGTGTAAACCAACATCTTTTGAACATTTACTAAGTGCTAAGAATGGTACCATGCATTTAGCATGGATAAATTTATTTAATCTTTATAATAACACAAACAGTCCTTATAATTACATAATAAAAAAATCCTTACAATAACACAAGGACATGTAGACACTCTGTTTATTCCCAGTTAACTAAAGAAACCTAGGCTCAGAGAGGTTAGATAACTTGCCTAGGGTCACACAGATAGTCAGTGGCAGCATAGGATTTGAACCTAGGATGCCTGGCCCCAGGGCCCACACTCTTAACCATCAGAGCAGACCTCCTGGAGGAATGTGTAAGAGACAGTCCCTGTCCTCAGTGGCTTTCTTTCTCATTTTGGTGATAATAATCATGATAGTGTATCATAATAAAAGATCAACTACTACTTAGTGCTCTTTATAGGTGCTGCAAGATTAAAGAAGAGACAAGGACTAGTATAGGCTGGGTAGCATTCAAAACAGCTTGTCGTTATTTACTTAAAACCGAAATGGCCAGTAAAACTTTAAAATCCTCAAACACTGAGTGTTGTTACTGGAAGTGATTGCTAGACTGCAGTATCTTTATTTTCTACTTGTGATTCTAGATACTGGTAGGAGCATCTTTTGTGGTTTTAATTTACTCCCAGATTTTTTGAATATTCTTCCTTTGAGGGGAGCTTTGCGCTTGCAGATCTCTTACCTGTGAAATAAATTGAATCTACAGTTGATAAAAATGTTACACAATGCCAGCTTATTGTCTAGCGGGTTTGTTCAAGAAAGAAGGAAAATGGTTCTAGTTGTGTTCTTTCATGGTCTCTGGTCTTACTCCTTTAAAGTTTCTGGCTGGACACAATGATCCTTTGTTTTCTTCAGTTAATCATGTCAGTGCAGGGTGACTACTTAGGTAAAAATAACTTGCTAATTTAATGTCAAAGTCTAGAGTGAATTAATTTTCCTTCTTTGGTTGTCAACAAGTTTGGAGTTTGGGGCAGGTCTGTTGAAGCAAAGCCCTGGGTAGCAGTACCAGTGACAGAACGTTTGTACCACTAAGCCTTCAAACCCTTACTCAGCTGTCAACACATGGGCACTTTCTGGAGCCGGGTTCTCTCATGCTGTGAGCTGCCTGCAGCTCGCCCGAAGCTGTACTTTGGCTAAAAGGGCTGATTTCTCTTCTCTAACCCTTGTTCTCATTTAGTGTTAAAAACCCACTTAAAGTCTGCCCTTCGTTCTGAAGAGTACGCAGGCAAGTGTCATATCCTTAACCACGGTGATGCGGAAGGAAGGGGCTCCAAAGAAATGCTGGACATCTGAGTGAATAATTGATTAGCGGGTAGACTGGCGGTGTTAATTGTGAGCTGTGGTCATTATACCAATGACTGCTGAAACCAGAGCTTTCTGGGGGTTTCCAAAACTTGGGTAAAGTTTTAAATACTGAGCAGTAGAGTCAATGTACTGGGGTGGAATTTAAAGTCTTTTTTATTTTTTGACAGTAATAGGCTTTATATATATATATAGACAGACACATTCTTTTTTAGATTCTTTTCCCATATAGGTTACTACAGAATGTTGAATAGAGACTTGGCGTTTGCCACTTGCCACTTTTTTTCTCTGACTGCAGGCTCATTTGTCATTGACTGTGTGTGTTGTTGTTTTGTTTTTAATGTTTGTCTGCCTGGAGTGACTTTGGGGATAATTATTTATTAGACATACTTGGGAGTGCAGGATGGATAGAACAGCCTATAGAACCAGAGAATAATAGATAGAGATAAACACAAATGTGGGATAAAGCAATGAATTCTTTAGCCCACTCCCACCAATATAGCACAAAGAAACAGAAACTTTATTCATGTAGGTTCTGACAGTTTGATTTTCAGTGAGTCTTTTCAAATGAGATTATAGAAAAGAGCTCCCAAGTTTCATCCCATGAAAACACTGCAAATCACTTAAAAATAGAATTGGCATTCAGTGTCTCCATTGAAAAAGAATTCGTAAACAACTGACGTTTTGTTGACCTGCACGGCCTAATACACGAGTAACTAAACGCATGTGGCTAATTCAATTTAAATTTAAATTAATTAGAAAATTAAATAAAATTTAAAATTCAGGCCCTTGGTTGCAAAAGCCACATGTGTTTAAATAACTACATGTGGCTACTAGCTATTGTGTTGAACAGCGCAGACTGGAACTTTTCCATCGTTGTAGAAAGTTCTAGTGGACAGCAGTGCACTGGACGATACTAGGGAAAGCCAAATAAGTTTTTGCTCATTTCTTTTGTATTGTTTTTTGTTTTGGTTTTTAGTTACAGTTTTTAAATATTTTTTTATGAAGACAAAGACTGTAACTGTTTAGTATGAGAATGTTGGTATTCATCTTGGTATCTCACTGTTATGGTATTAAACAGCTCACAGATCTATAAATACATTCCAGTAACTCAGGAGCTAAAGGCATACCTTGTAGATTAGCCAACCCATGTTTTTTAGTATTCATAGAAAAAAAAAAAAAAGCTTTGCTTATAGGTTGCTCAGAAGAGAAAAACCATCTGATTACAGAGTCAAAGAATAAAGTTTCTTTGCCTCTAATGAATTTATAATCCAAGAACATTTCAACACAGGGAACTCAGAAGAATGTTTGTCTGTGTGATAAAAGGCAAGGTTAAGAAAATCCAGAAGGAAATAGTTAAGAAAGTAAATCCTTTTAAATGAAGGGAAAAAAGTATTTTCTTAAGCTGTGTAAAACTATTTCATAATAGTAAAGGTCCATTATAAAGAATTTATACAGTAGAGAAAAGGATACCTAACAGGGTAAAATTCACTTGGAATTCTATCAAACAGCAATCAACTCTTGTAATGATTTAATATATTTTCTGGTCTGGAAAAATTATAATAATATTGATGACAGAGGGGTCATTGACAATTGAGTATGATTAAGTGTGGGTTGTGCTCTCCGTGTGTTATTATTTAATAGTCACTGCAGCCCCACAGAGAGAGAATCACAGGTCTTTCACTCCTTGATCACATCCAGTAAGAGAAAAGCTCTGAAAACCAAGAACAAAACAGAAAGAGTCTGGGTCAGGACAGTCTGATGTAAATGATATGAGGCTGTTTTTCCACTTTATTTATCTCATTAAATATGAATAGTAATATATTTTGCTGGAGAAATAGGTAATGTGCTTAATTATAGAATTCTTCCCTAGAGATTACTGGAATGTTTACTTAAACTATATATACACTATATGCATGCTGAATTGCTTCGGTTATGTTCTATTCTTCGCAGCCCTATGGACTATAACCCGCCAGGCTCCTCTATCCCTGGGATTCTCCAGGCAAAAATACTGGAGTATTGGGTTGCCATGCCCTTCTCCAGGGGATAACCTTTCATAAATGTTAAAAATACTGAAAGCCATCTGACCCCAAGATTTTGGGATAAAGCCTATAAGACTGAATTCTCTGAGTTTTCTGCAGAGGGATATCAGAACATTAAATCACTTGCTCAGCGAGATGTTCTGTCCCTAGACTGTGGTGGTCGCCACAGAAATCCACTGCACATGTTAACAGAATTACATACAGTTATACACATGTCCACAATTCCATGGATATCTGGGACAACTTAGGAGGTTGGGAGTGACATATACACTATATATATAAGGACCTACTGTGTAGCACAGGAACTATACTTAGTATTTTGTAATTAGCTATAAGGGAAGAGAATCTGAAGAGGATTATATACACACACACACACACACACATACATATATATATATGTGTGTGTTGGTTGCTCAGTCGTGTCTGACTCCTTGTGACCCCATGGATTATAGCCTGCCAGGCTTCTCTGTCCATGGGATTCTCCAGGCGAGAACACTGGAGTGGGTTGCCATTCCCTTCTCCAGATATGTGTATACATATAACTGAATTGCTGTGGTGTATACGTGAAACTAACATGGTATTGTAAATCAACTATATGTGCATGCTAACTTGTTTCAGTCATGTCTGACTCTTTGCTATCCCATAGACTGTAACCCACCAGCTACTCTGTCCATGGGATTCTCCAGGCAAGAATACTGGAGTTGTTACAGGAAGGGGGACCCCATTCCAGGGCCCGAAACTGGGCTCTTGTCTAACACTCAGAAATGAATTGTCCGAGGAGACACATGTGCTGACAAAGCAAGAGATTTTATTGGGAAAGGGCACCCAGGCAGAGAGCAGTAGGGTAAGGGAACCCAGGAGAACAGCTCTGCCACATGGCTCACAGCCTCAGGTTTTCTGGCAGTGGGATTAGTTTCTGGGTTGTCTTTAGCCAATCATTCTGACTCAGAGTCCTTCCTGGTGGTGCACGCCTTGTTCAGCCAAGATGGATGCCAGTGAGAAGGATTCTGGGAGGTGGTCAGACATGTGGTGTCTCCTTTTGACCTTTCCCAAACTCTTCCGGTTGGTGGTGGCTTGTTAGTTCCATGTTCCTTACCAGATCTCCTGTCCTAAAACAATTCATGCAAATAGTTACTATGGTGCCTGGCTAGCATGGGCAGTTTCAGTCAGCGTGCTTCCCCCTAAAAGAGTGAGTTGCCATACCCTCCTCTAGGGGATCTTCTTGACCTAGAGATTGAACCCGCAGCTCTTATATTTCCTGCATTGGCAGGCAGGTACTCCAATTAAAAAAAAAAGAATTGAAAATAAATAATTAAAAGGGAAATGTAGAAAATATAAACAGACAAAAAAAAAAAAAAAAAAACCCTGGTAAACTCTGGATAAGATGGATGAATTGTATCACTGCCAATTTCCTGGTTGTGATATTGTACTAAAGTTGAGCAAGATGTTAGCACTGGAGAAAATTGAATGAAGGTTACACAGATTCTCTGTATTATTTCTTCCAACAGTATGTGACCCTACAATGATCCTTAAAATTGTAACTTTAAAAATAGAAAAAAAATAAAAAAAACCTCCCTGCAGTCCTCCTGGTTAGTGGGAAACAGAGCTCTGACTCCAGAATTTGAGTGCTTAAAGCATTGTTTCATTTGAACAAAATTTCTATGTATTGAGGAACAGTAAATAAGCACCTACCCACCTTTTGGAGACCCAGCAGAACTTTCAGATGTTGATAACTTGTTAACCATCTTATAATTTTGAAGCATTATTCATCAACAAGAAGAAAATTTTGGTTTATTAAACTTCTGAGGTTGAATTTAATGTTTAATTTTAATTTAATGATTTAATTTAAAATGCCTGTTAAAATACATATGTAGATATTTGAGAAAAGGAAGCAAATTTCTGACTTACTATTGATTAAATTCAGTGTTTATCTAAATATGGTATTTTTCTTGTGATTTCTAGGAGTACGAAAGATGTTATTAATGAACTGTAATTGGCGGGCAAAATTTTTTATTTTCTATATTTACTGGATTTTTAAAATAATTTTATTTATTTATTTATTTTTGGCTGCGCTGTGTCTCTGTTGCTGCATGTGCTTTTCTCTGGGTGTAGTGCATAGACTTCTCACGGCAGTAATTTCTTTGTTGTGGAGCACAGGCTCTGGGGCACAGGCTTCAGTAATTGCCGTTCCCCGGCTCTAGAGCACAGGCTCAATAGTTGTGGTACAAGGGCTTAGATGCTTCTCAGCATGTGGGATCTTCCTGGATCAGGGATCAAACCCGTGTCTCCTGCATTGGTAAATAGACTCTTCACCACAGAGCCACAAGGAAAGCTGTGGCTATTTGCTGATCTTAAGCTATAATAATGTGATCTTAATATAATGAGCAAAGTTAGAATTATAGAGTACCCTGATATTTTACTCAATCTGTGGATGTCATGACATCAGCTTCGGCCAAGGATTGGGCAGTCTGCTTTTTGGGTGACGAGCGATTTAGCTCGTTGAACACTCCAATGAAAGCAGTGTTAAAAGGAAGTGGAAGAGGCTTCCACTGTGTGTATTGGTTTTTTTTTTTTTTTCTTAAACCACGTATTTGTTAGAATCTTGGGCAAGCAAGCGAGAATCAGTGACCTAAATCCTCTTTGTGATTTTGCTGTGGCAGCCTCATATTAATTGGCTCCATCAAAATAGCTCTTCTAAATCTTTCCAAGTCCATTCTTCCCATTCACCTACAAAGCAGTTTTAACTTGTCTTCAAGTAAAGAGTGAACATTTGATCCACCTAAAAAAAACCTTCATCTGACTGTGGCATTGGCTCTTTTTAGAAATGCAATGATCTCTCAATCCACCCAACTAACACTTATTATGGACCAACAATGTGTAAGGCTTTATACCTGGTATTATTTGTTGTTGTTTGGTCGCTAAGTCCTGTCCACCTCTTGGGACACCGTGGGCTGTAGGCCACCAGGCTCCTCTGTCCTTGGGAGTCCCAGGCAAGAATACTGGAGTGGGTAGACATCTCTTTCTCCAGTCGTCCAAGCCTTATCTTTTATGCTTCCTGCACGGGCAGTTGGATTCGTTACTGCCAGCACCACCTGGGAAGTCTGCTACTACAGCTGCCACCGAAACAAATTCTTCTCTTCTGTGAACTTCTTGAAAGCAGATGTGTTAGCTATCTTTTTCCCTACATCCATAATGCCAGATAGGCTTCCCTGGTGGCTCAGTGGTAAAGAATCTGCCTGTCAATGCTGGAGAGGGACGTGGGTTCGATCCTTGCGTTAGGAAGATCCCTTGGAGAAGGAAATGGCAACCCACGCCAGTATTCTTGTTGGAAGAATCCCATGGACAGAGGAAGGAGCCTGGCGGCCTGCAGTCCATGGGGTCACAAAGAGTCAGACATGACTGAGCAGCTTAGCAAATAGATAGCAGTAGAAGTAGTAGAAATAGAAGCAGCAGTATCATGACATTTTTTTCTGTGTTTGGCACCATTCTAATATTTTACACTATCTCATATAATCCTTGTATCAACCCTAGGAAGTAGGTATTTTGGAGGATGGAGGGAACAAAAAGTGCCCACTGAACAGAGAAGGCATCTTTAGACCAAAAAATGAGACAGGCAAGTCCATATGATCAGTTGTTCAGTTTATTATAAAGTAACTTACAGGCTGGGATATGGTGGACAATGATCCGGAAGCATTCACAGCTGTACTCCACACTGCCTAAGGGCCATGGAGACAATCATATTAATAGTTAACCTAGGGTGTGGAGTAGGTGTTTGGAAATAGGATGTGCATTCCTAAGTAAATACTCATGAATGGGCGACTAATCTTGTGGGCACTGGGTATTTGTCAGTGTTTTAATCATTGTTTGAGACCTATCAAAGCACAGAAGCCACCTGATCCTGATGATTATTAAACCATATACTACAAAGGGCTTCCCTGGTGGCTCAGCGTAAAGAATCTGCCTGCAGTTCAGGAGACCCAGGTCCAATCCCTGGATCAGGAAGCTCCCCTGGAGAAGAAATGGCTACCCACTCCAGTATTCTAGTTTGGGAAATCCCATGGACAGAGGAGCCTAGCCGGCTACAGTCCACGGGGTCATAAGAGTCAGACACGAGTTAGCAACTAAACCACCACTGTAACGGTTTGGCTCCAGAATTCATACTAGTCTGTATTTTCAAATGAGGGGATTCTTGAGTGTGTCTTCAGTAATAGATACGGAAGGTCATTCAAAGAGAGGCATTGCAAGCAATTCTGCTCAGTAGTCACTTAGGAAATGCCCAATGTATGGAAAGCACTCTAGACATGAATAAGATATAGACACTGCACTCAGGAATTTAGGGCAAGTTTACATCCTTTCTAATGATCTGTTTGGGGGCTGTTTGAGAAAAGAGTATAATTTCTATCTGATGGTTTATTTTGACTTTTTGTGGTCCACTGTATTTCTCACTGAACAATCCACCAATCACAAAATATTTTGCTGACACTTTTTTTCCTTTTAACTTTTACCAAGTGCCAAGTAAAACTTTGTCAGTGTATGGGGGCCTCAGAAACAGTAATAAGTGAGATAGATCATCCCTTCCCTCACAGAATATGCAGTTAGTGAAGGTGATTAAACCAGTATCAAAATAAAATGTGAAAAATGCTCTGAGAGGTGAAGATATGAGAGGGTTAAATAGAGACTTTAACTCTCAAGGACCTCAGGAGTGCTGATGCCTGAAAGATGAGGTGTCATCTCATCTGAGGAAAAAGGGATTTCAGGAGTAGACAGTAGAAAACACGTATTCCAGGCACAGGGAACAGCACGCCCAGGGGCCCAGCACGAGGAAAAACCTGGTTCACTTGACAAACTTAAGGGCAAAGAGGGTGAGCAACTGAATCTTGCAGATGCCCTCCTTCTCTGAATCACCTTGGGGAAGTTGCTTTTACTCTTTAAGCTTCAATGACTCCATTTAAAGAAAGAGAAATACAGTACCTCCCTCTTCAGATTGTTAGAAACATTGAGTGAGATCACGCTTACAAAGGACCAAGCCCAGAGTAGGTGCTATAGGAGACTTCGCCATTATTAACGTAGAGGGGCCGCCTTGACTGCATGTGGAAATTGGGTTAGAGCAGGGCTAGACTAGAGGTGTGGAGACCAATTAGGAGGCTGGTACAGTAATTCGGGAGTAAAAGAACCTTGGCCTAGAGGAGAGCAGCAGTGGGAATGATGAAAGGCAACGTTATTTTAGAGGCGGAATAGAGTCCTTGGTGGGTGTAGATATAGCAGGTGAGAGGGAAAGGAGTTAAGGTTGACTCCTAGATTTCTAATTTGGGGTTACCAGCTAGGGACAGACAGACAGGTTAGAAACCCAAATCCAACCTTTAACGTGCAATTTTGGAAAACTGACTCTGGATGTAGATGAGCTATTCTTACGTAGTCAGTGACAGAATAGACAGGAAACACTTCTAAATTCCTTCCCAGCATCTTTTCAGCATGACACACAGTAACTCGGTTAGCAAATACCATTTCTGTGAAAACCAAATTAAAAGAGAAAAAGCATATCTTTGCATGGAGTGCCCTAGGGCAGTTGATATATATATTCAACAGTGAAAAGTCTTGATTCTGTTTAGTTAGGTCATATCTATAATATACTTAGCTAAAACACGAGTGTCTCTTACACTCACTAGGAGGGTGTTCATTTGCCAAAAAAAGATGCTATGCTTCCTTCTCAAATGAATCTTCATCAACAAGTCAGGTATAACTGACTTGTTGATGACCTAGACTCTACTGGGTACAAGCACAGAGCAAAATTACTGTCACTCATTGCTTTTTTAAACATTATTTTTCCCCCCTTTTGGTTAAAATTTCAGGATAAACCCATAGTTTCTCCAGTCATTTTCAGGTATTAAATGTCCATAAATCATAATATGAAAAGATTGATCAAATAGACTTTGTTAAAATTAACACTTGTTCAACAAAAGCCACCATTAAGAGAATAAAAGGCAAGCCTCAAGTCAGAGAAGATATTTAGAATACACACATCATTTGTCAGGTATCCAGCAAAAGATTTATATCTAGGCTATGTAAATAGCTCATACAAATCAATAAAAAATATAGGTGACATAGTAAGAAATGGGCAAATATTTGAATAGATATTTCATTAAAGATGATATCCAAATCTTCAAAAGGGATATAAGAAAGGATTCAACACTGTCATCAGGAAAATGCAGAATGACTAAAATTTAAAAAGATAATCAATAATAGATATTAATGCAGATGCATAGTGACTGAAATTCTCATGTGTTACTGGTGGGAGTGGAAAATGGTTCAAATATTAATACTTTGGGAAATTGTTTGGCAATACTTGTAACTGGTATATGCATGCTACCCTCTGACTTAGCAGTTCTGCTCTCACATACACACCCAGCAGATGCATGCACATGTCCACTGGAAGACATGTTCTGTAGCAACATTTTTTTAATAAACAAAAATGGAGAACCTTCAAATGTTGATCATCAGGGAATAGATAAATAGTCTGTGATGTATTCGTATATTCAGTAGAACACAAAATATGTGTGGAAAAGATGAGCCACTACTCCCCCCTAATACATAGTTAACTCTTACAGACATAAGATTGAGCTGATAAATCCAGACACAAGAGAGTTAATATGTTTGATTCATGTATATGAAGTGTAAGGTGAGAAAAATTAACCTATGGTGGTAAAAGTGGGAATAGTGGTGACATTAGCTGGCTGGGCCTTGACTAGAAGGAAGCATGAGGAATCTTTCTAGATTACTAGAAATGTTTCATGTTTGGGTCTATGTGGTGATTACCCAGGTATGTTTATATGTATATGAGATATGTGTAGAAAAATTTAGACTGTCTTTGCTCTACTTCAATAAATAGAGAAAAAGCCTAGTCCAGAGTACTGTCAAAACTTCAATCGCCTATCCAATTGGAAGTTTTTCCCCTTACTTCCCCTCCCCATCAACTCACTGTCAATAATCTGTAGTGAGTAGGGAGAATTCCAGTAGGTTCCTTCTCTCATCCTTGGTCCACCTCCTTTCCCATTCCTGAGCCATTGTTTTTCTCCCCTCTAGGATCAGGTAAATGGAGGAAGGAGGGATCAGAGATGAATGGATACAGTGATGTGTCTTGGCTTGTAATCAGGTTCAGATGCTGAGTGTGGCGCATCTTCGAAGGCCAACTCTTTCTCTTGTCAAGATGCTTCTGTGGGTTTTTCAGTGATCCTGCTTCTTCTCTAGGAACCTCCCAATACAACAGTAACTGACATGAGCAATGATGGTTTTCCTACTCCGGCTGCAGCCCTTGGCCTTTATGGATCTCCTCCTCTGGGTGGAGTCCTAGTCAAAAGGACCCAAGTTCATCTCTTGCTTAGATCTCTTGACCCAGAGGAAAACCAACAGGTCTTTGCCTGGCCAGTGGAGAACTTGCATTCACTCCCACTGCAGCCTCTCCTCCCCTCAGCCTCTCAGCTTTAAACTTCCCAAGGAGCGAACCAGGGCTCGCTCTCTTGCTGCATATTTTTGCCACGAGGATAAAATAGAAATAATTATACATATACAGAAATAGATACATATACACATGCACATACATATGTATTATACACATATTATTCAGTACAAAAGTAAGTGTGCCAAGTATTAGCTTCTTTCTTCCAGGACTAAGTGACCTTTCACTGCCTTTCTTTCAGTAAAGCATCTTTCTTTAGTTACGGCTTTGGGTAGAGCACAGAGGACAGGGTTTAGGATTCATTATTAAGATGTATTGTGTCCTTGGAGTTTACTCTTCAGAAAGAGTAACAAAGGTACTTTAACAAAGGTATGCTGTATTTGAAATTAAACCAGATGTGGTAAAATAATCATAGTTCTGGAGGGGGAGCATATGTAAACCCATGGCGATATCATGTCATTGTATGGCAAAACTAATAAAAAAGATAAATAAATAAAAAGAAAAATAATCATAGCCCTGGAGTTTAAAAAGACCTGGATTTGAATCCCAGCCTCACAGTTCTAGGCATGCATTCAATCGGCATATTTATTGAGGGCTTCCTTTGTGCCAGGTACCTTTTGCAGGCACTGCAAATATAAGCAGAATAGACAAGATCCCCACCTTGGGGACCTTCACTGGGGTGTGGGGGGGTGAGTGAATAGTAGGAGTAACAAATAATAGGCAGATAACTAAATATAAATCAAATGGTGATAACACAGTGTACTTAGTGGGTAGTTAGGGAACGTCTTCTAAGAGACATGAACTAAATAAAGGAGGAAGAAGAAGATAGAATAGGAGCAATGTTCCACAAACCAAAGACCAAAGTATTTCAAGAAGGAGGAAGTCAAAAAAAAGAAGGAAAGTCAAATGCTATTGAGTGATGTATTGGACATGGAACAACAGACTGGTTCCAAATAGGGAAAGGAGTAAGGCTGTATATTGTCACCCTACTTATTTAACTTATATATAGAGTACATCATGAGAAACACTAGGCTGGATGAAGCACAAGCTGAAATCAAGATTCCCGGGAGAAATATCAATAGCCTCAGATATGCAGATGACACCACCCTTATGGCAAGTGAAGAAGAACTAAAGAGCCTCTTGATGAAAGTGAAAGAGGAGAGTGAAAAAGTTGGCGTAAAGCTCAACATTCAGAAAACTAAGATCATGGCATCTGGTCCCATCACTTCATGGCAGATAGATGGAGAAACAGTGGAAACAGTGGCTGACTATTTTTCTGGGCTCCAAAATCACTGCAGATGGTGATTGCAGCCATGAAATTAAAAGATACTAACTCCTTGGAAGGAAAGTTATGACCAACCTAGACAGCATATTAAAAAGCAGAGACATTACTTGGCCAACCAAGGTCCGTCTAGTCAAGGCTATGGTTTTTCCAGTGGTCATGTATGGATGTGAGAGTTGGACTATAAGGAAAGCTGAGCACCGAAGAATTGATGCTTTTGAACTGTGGTGTTGGGGAAGACTCTTGAGAGTCCCTTGGGCTGCAAGGAGATCCAACCAGTCCATCCCAAAGGAGATCAGTCCTGGGTGTTCATTGGAAGGACTGATGTTGAAGCTGAAACTCTGATACTTTGGCCACCTGCTGTGAAGAGCTGACTCATTGGAAAAGACTCTGATGCTGGGTAAGATGGACAGGGAAGCCTGACATGCTGTGGTTTGTGGAATTGCAGAGTCGGACACGACTGAGCGACTGAACTGAACTGAACTGATATATAACATGAGGGCTGTCAGTAGCCATGTGACCCCCAGACAAGTTATATACCTTATTGAAGCAATAATAGTCTGTAATAACTTTCTAAGGATTGAGATAATTATGTAAATCTCCTGTCACATAGTAGACCAGTAACTGAAGATTTTTGTCACATTTCATGTGTGTGATAAAACATGAACTTAAAAATTCACAGTGAAAGATATTTTTAAAATGATCTCCATTCCATTTCTCACTGAATTTTCAGTATCTTCAATTAATTGCACATAAGCCAAAATATGGAAGTCAATAAGTTAAAGCATAATCATCGTGGAACTTTAGCTTTGTCTTTTTTAACAGAATATATTAGTAACAAGCAGTTAACTTGATGTGTCAAGTCATGTGTTTTATATCACATGTCGTGTGAATTGTCATGTGTTTAAATAGGTCGGAATTTTTCACTTTCAAACTGGCAGAGATCACTTGTTAAGAGAATAAGAGCTAAGAAAATCAGATATTTCAGCATTTATAGGAATCTGTTTTGCTAAATTACAGCTTCTATGAATGATCAGCAAATTATTTCCATTTTAAATCTAAGAAATAAGGAAATTGATTTGGTTCTTATCTGTTTCAGGCATTCCCTAATGACTTAGCATTGATTTTTAAACATGCTTTCAATTCTATAGAATGGCTGAATAATATAACATTTGACCTAACCTCTACAGGAATGACAAAATGAGACTCTTACAGACTCCTGAAAATAATATAAAATTATGATATCTTTGTCTGGCTACTTCCCAATATTGTCACCTAAATTATTTTATAAAATCAAGCATTAAAAATTCTACCTAAAAAGTGTTGAAGAACAAAGATATACATTAAAGTGTGTGCTTTTAAATCTACTTAAATGTAAATGATATGTTTTTATGCACTAGAGTTTCCTGCAGAAGAAATCTGTATGCTTTTTGAAAGCACAGCTCGCACTCTTAGATGTTTAAAAGCTTGTCAGATACCTTACAGGGAAGGAAATAAAGTCATTTTATTCCAAGTAAATAATTTCTCCAAATTTTCTTGACCACGTTTATGTAGGTACTGAGAGAGATCAAGAGAATTCTTTTTCACGTTTTAAATTCAAAACATACCAGCTGCTGCCTAAGCTATCCACTAGAGAAAGGGAGAATAACTAAATTTCTGCAGCCATGTGTAGAACTACATTTATTGAAATCCCAGGGATAGCTTTTGTGTTTTGGATAATAGGGAAAATTCCATATGATATCTTGGGTTGCATTTTCAATCATAGTCCTTGTACTCTCCGCTCAGTGTCTAAATATGCTTCATTCATTTAGAATGAAAACTCACACCTCAGAAGTCAGCCAGGTTTGGGGATTACAAGACATTTTATTTCAAATAACGTGACTACTTCTCATTGTAAACACTGAATCCTTTGAATTTGGTTCAGAGAGGCCAGAGCTGGGTAACCCCTATTTAGTTATTTTTCCTCAAATAAATATAGAATGAATGCTGTGTATTCTAAAGTATGTGGCTTTGATGAACTAATCTCACCCTATCATATATCTATTTTTGAGGCTTTTTTTCCCCCTCTAGTTGCATTTCTGGTTTCAAGTACTTTCTAAAAATTCATTCTCCAGTTATTACAAGAAGTCAATTTATATATTGAGGATTACTCATATTTGCTCTCAAAGATCTTCCACTTTTCACCTAGTGTGTGTTTTCTAAAAGACACAATCAGATGTTGTTGTTCCTCTTAAGAAAACCCTGACAGGCCCAGGACACTGGCTGCGGCTGTAGCTGTACATTCCTATACATAATTGATGACTTGGGGCCCGCAGACAGCACCAGTACACAAGCCATATAGATTACCATACTGTGAGGGGTCTTAGGTCTTTGAATTTTCCATTTTTGAATAGAAATAACTCCTTACCAAGTAACAAAAATTCCAGAAGGAGTAGGTTTACCATAATAATAAATATTCTTCAGAGAACAAAGCATTTGGCAGCAACAGAAGATTCTGACAGTCTTAATATCCTAACTTTATTACCCTCCTCTCCACTCCAACCGTCTCTCAACCTAGCAGCCCCAGAAATGTTGGCCTTGGCTGCCATTTTGGTAACGTGTATATCTTTTTAAGTTTAGTGCTAAGGGAAGTTAAAATTCCAGGTGGCACTTTCTGAGGTCATCCCTTAATCTAGTTGCCCTTTCTGGTTCTTTACTAGAAGGTGAGAAGGCTAGTAGATACTGGTTGCCTTTTTGAAAACAATTATTTATCTATTTTTGGTTGCATTGGGTCTTAGTTGCATGGGTCTTAGCTGTGGCACACAGGATCTTGGTTGCAGCTTGGGGGTTTCTCTGGCTGTGGAGTGGGGGCGTCTCTAGTCATGGAGTAGGTGCTTTTCTAGTTGTGGCTTGCAGGATCTTAGTTCCCCGACAAGAGATTGAATCTGCATTCCCTGCACTGGAAGGCAGATTCTTAACCGCTGGACCACCAGGGAAGTCCCACCTACTGGTCATCTTTTCATGAGTAATCTGTGAGGTTCTTGCCCCCAGAGAGGTATTGGTTACATCCTATTCATCCTGTCTGTCCTTTGTTCCCTCTGAACACACTTCCTTGTGTTTAGTCCTTTGTGCATATGCTGTCCCCCAACTGCCCAGACCATTTCCAGAACCTTCCACCTCCACCCTTCTCTTGACTCTTCCTACTCATCATTCGGGCCTCAGTTTAGATGTCACCTCTTTCAGAGTTCCTCATTCAGTTAGATTAGGTGAGCAGTCTTTTCTCTCCCATTACCTGGCCTCTACCTTTTTCGTTTGCCACAACTGGACATCATGTCTTATTTGGTCGAGACCAAGCCACCTCTAACATTGTTTCCCCAGCTTCTAGGATATGCCTGCCATAGAATTGTGTCTGATAGTTGAATTTGTTGAACGAAACTACAGAGATACTGATAATATAAAATTGAACTTAAACATAAAAATGATGATAGAGAGTATTAGATTTTAGATGATTGTCAAAATCTAGTATTTCTAGATTTACACTTAATTTTACTTATAGAATATTTATTCTTAAGAATGCTGTGATAAGAGAAAAAAAAATAGATTCAAACTACAACTATGTTTTGGCTTTAAAGACTCATAAGACTAGCCTGTAATTTCAAATGGCCAAGTGAATATAAATAAAACCTGTGTTTGTTATGAAATAAACACACTGAAAATTTTTTATAAAACCAAAGTGGGGAGGAAGCCATATATCTATTTAATTTGGAGAGTTTAGGCTCATTGCTTTATCAGGGTTCATTTCCTTTTTAAAAAATATAATTTCTTAAAGAGCAAAGTTTTTATTTTTTTTCTAAATCTTAACTTGTATACTCTCTAGTTCTAGATGTCTAAAACAGAATATCATTTTTGTCATCATATCTTGGACTGCCCTTATGCTTTTGGAACACAGAATGTACAAATGTCTATTTCTCTTTTAATAAGTGAAAAATAGAAAGCTACTAAAGCTACAATACAAAAGTGACTTTCTATTGTTTTTTTAAACACCTTTATTCAAGAACATATTCCACAGTTCTCCATCAGGGTGACTTATCAATTGCTAGCTAGCTTCCTAAACTGTAAATCTTTTGTTGATTTCTCTGAGAAATAGTTTTGAGTTCCAGGCTTTGTAAGTGAAGATTAAGCTCACAAATTACTGTGTTTGTATTATAGGCTTTAGAATTAAACTGTTTGAGTTCATATCGTGACCTCAAAAATTACTGTTTTACCTTCTGTGTCCCTTGATTTCTTCTTCAATAAGTGGGGATAATCATTTGGTTTGTTTTCAGAATTATATGACAAAGTACATAGAAGAGTATCTGTTCTCAAAAATACTATTATTGTTACTGTAATTCATCCGAGCTAGAAGCAAGAAATTATTTATTCCTCCATTCAAAAATATTAATTGTACTCCTAGTATGTTATGACAAAACGTGTTCCACTGGAGTAGGGAATGGCAAACCAATTCAGTATTCTTCCCTTGAGAACCCCATGAAAAGGCAGAAAGATAAGACACTGAAAGATGAACTCCCCAGGTTGGTAGGTGCCCAATATGCTACTAGAGAACAGTAGAGAGATAACTCCAGAAAGAATGAGGGGATAGAGCCAAAGCAAAAATGACATCCAGTTGTGGATGTGACTGTTGATACTAGTAAAGTTCAATGCTATAAAGAATAATATTGCATAGGAACCTGGAATGTTAGGTCCATGAATCAAGGTAAACTGGAAGTAGTCAAACAGGAGATGGCAAGAGTGAGCATAGATATGTTAGGAATCAGTGAACTAAGATGGACTGAATGGGTGAATTTAACTCAGATGACCATTATATCTACTACTGTGGGCAAGAATCGCTTAGAAGAAATGAAGTAGCCATCATAGTCAACAAAAGAGTCTGAAATGCAGTACTTGGATACAATCTCAAAAATGACAGGATGATCTCTGTTTGTTTCCAAGGCAAACCATTCAATATCACAGTAATCCAAGTTTGGGACTGGAATGAAAACTGATCTTTCCCAGTCCTGTGGCCACTGCTGAGTTTTCCAAATTTGCTGGCATACTGAGTGCAGCACTTTCACAGTATCATCTTTTAGGATTTGAAATAGCTCAACTGGAATTCCATCACCTCCACTACCTTTATTTGTAGTGATGTTTCCTAAGGCCCACTTGACTTCGCACTCCAGGATGTCTGGCTCTAGGCACCAGCATCACCGGTAATGCTGGTAATTACCAGCATCAATAGCCCCGACCAGTAATGCTGAAGAAGCTAAAGTTGAACGGTTATATGATGACTTACAAGACCTTCTAAAACTAACACCCAAAAAAGATGTCCTTTTCATTATAGGGGACTGGAATACAAAAGTAGGAAGTCAAGAAACCCCTGGAGTAACAGGCAAGTTTGGCCTTGAAGTACAAAATGAAGCAGGGCAAAGGCTAATAGAGTTTTGCCAAGAAAACACACTGGTCATAGCAAACACCTTCCAACAACACAAGAGATGACTCTATACATGGACATCACCAGGTGGTCAATACTGAAATCAGATTGATTATATTCTTTGCAGCCAAAGATGGAGAAGCTCTATACAGTCAGCAAAAACAAGACTGGAAGCTGACTGTGGCTCAGATCATGAACTCCTTATTGTAAAATTCAGACCTAAGTTGAAGAAAGTAGGGAAAACCCCTAGACCATTCAGGTGTGACCTAAATCAAATCCCTTATGATTATACAGTGGAAGCAACAAACAGATTCAAGGGCTTAGATCTGATAGACAGAGTACCTGAAAAACTATGGACAGAGGTTGGTGACATTGTACAGGAGACAGTGATCAAGACCATCCCCAAGGAAACGAAATGAGAAAATGCAAAATGGTTGTCTGAGGAGGGCTTTCTAATAGCTGAGAAAAGAAAAGAAGCAAAAGGCAAAGGAGAAAAGGAAAATTATATCCATTTGAATGCAAAGTTCCAAAGGATAGCAAGGAATGTCAAGAAAACCTTCCTCAGTGATCACTGCAAGGAAATAGAGGAAAACAATAGAATGGGAAAGACTAGGGATCTCTTCAAGAAAATTAGAGATACCAAGGGAACATTTCATGCAAAGATGGGCACAATAAGGACAGAAATGGTATGGACCTAACAGAAGCAAAAGATATTAAGAAGAGGTGGCAAGAATACGCAGAAGAATTGTACAAAAAAGATCTTCATGACCCAGATAATCATGATGGTGATTATCATAATCTAGGTGATCACTCACCTAGAGCCAGACATCCTGCAGTGCAAAGTCAAGTGGGCCTTAGGAAACATCGCTAGGAACAAAGCTAGTGGAGGTGATGGAATTCCTGTTGAGCTATTTCAAATCCTAAAAGATGATGTATGGCAAAACCAACACTATAATGTAAATAAAATAAAATAAATAAATAAATAAAATCAGAAAAAATTAAAAAAAAAAAGATGATGCTGTGAAAGTGCTATACTCAATATGCCAGCAAATTTGGAAAACTCAACAATGGCCATAGGACTGGAAAAGATCAGTTTTCATTCCAATCCCAGAGAAAGGCAATGCCAAAGAATGCTCAAACTATTGCACAATTGCACTCATCTCACACGCTAGCAAAGTATGCTCAAAATTCTCCAAGCCAGGCTTCAGCAATATATGAACCGTGAACTTCCAGATGTTCAAGCTGGTTTTAGAAAAGGCAGAGGAACCAGAGATCAAATTGCCAACAACCGATAGATCATCAAAAAGCAACAGAGTTCAAGAAAAACATCTATTTCTGCTTCATTGGCTATGCTGAAGCCTTTGACTATGTAGATCACAAACCAGACCACCTGACCTGCCTCCTGAAAAATCCGTATGCAGGTCAAGTAGCAACAGTTAGAACTGGACATGGAACAACAGACTGGTTCCAAATCAAGAGAGTATGTCAAGTATGTATATTGTCACCCTGCTTATTTGACTTATATGCAGAGTATATCATGTGAAATGCCAGGCTGGATGATGCACAACCTGGAATCGAGATTGCTAGGAGAAATGTCAATAACCTCATATATGCAGATGACGCCACCCTTATGTTAGAAAATGAAGAACAAAGAACCTCTTGATGAAAGTGAAAGAGGATAATGAAAAAGTTGGCTTAAAACTCAACATTCAGAAAACTAAGATCATGGTATCTGGTCCCATCACTTCATGGCAAATAGATGGAGAAACAATGAAAGCAGTGGCAGACATTCTTTTCTTGTACTCCAAAATCACTGCAGATGGTGACTGCAGCCATGAAATTAAAATACACTTGCTCCTTGGAATAAAAGCTATGACCAACCTCGACAGCATATTAAAAAGCAGAGACATTACTTTGCCAACAAAGGTCATCTAGTCAAAGCTATGGTTTTTCCAGTAGTCATGTATGGATGTGAGAGTTGGATGGTGAAGAAAGCTGAGTGTCAAATAATTGATGCTTTTGAACTGTGTTGTTGGAGAAGACTCTTGAGAGTCTCTTGGACAGCAAGGAAATCCAACCAGTTCATCCAAAAGGAGATCAGTCCTTTTCATCAGAAGCTCTTATCCTGAAGCTGAAAGAAACTCCAATACTTGGCCACCTGATATGAAGAACTGACTCCTTGGTAAAGACCCTGATGCTGGGAAAGATTGAAGGCAGGAGGAGAAGGGGATGACAGAGGATGAGATGTTTGGATGGCAGCACCGACTCGATGGACATGAGTTTAAGCAAGCTCCAAGAGTTGGTGATGGACAGGGAGGGCTGGCATGCTGCAGTCCATGGGGTCACAGAGTTGGACCTGACTGAGCAACTAAACTGAACTATGCCCTGGGCATTTTACAAGGTATAGGAAATACAAGATATAGTAAAAAATAATACTGATCCTGTTCCTCACAAAGCTTATAACCCAGAGGAAGACACACAGAAAATAATTTAAAAATCATATAAATAATAGTAAAATTTTTATTGTGGTTAAGTACTACAAAGGAGATCCATGATGCCTTGAGAGTGCATGTTCAGGGGAAATTGATGTTGGCAGGAAGACACCCTTGATGACTCAAGGAGTTCAAACTCTGCAGGTAGAAGGGAGCATAGCTCAGTCAAGGAAATGACTTGACCAAGGACTGGACCCAGGGCTGGAGCGCGGAGAGCCTGGTGGAGCATGGTGAGAGATGGAAATGTAGGCTTAAAGAGACCATACGGGATGCTGTAGGCCACTGCTGGTCTTTAAAGACAAGTTGGAAACCCATGAAGGATTGCATTTCATTGTAGAGGCTAGATTGGAATCTACCAAAGTCTAAGAGTTAAACAAAGGTCAAGAACAACAACCATTTTCTCGATGTAGCGTTGGTCCCAGGCCACATTTTGAAATCCAAATATTTGCCATTGTACCCTCCTGACTCCCTCTCTGCTCCCTCTCCTATCTGAGTCATTTCACCTGGCCCCCAAGCTCCCCTACCAATATTGACCCCCTGTATCAAGCTTTACAGACCTTGCCCAGGTGAGAGATACCTGCCCCCAAATGCTCTGCCCTCCCCGATTTACAACAAAGTTCATTCTGGTAGATGTTTCATATTCATAGTAGGATTCATAGGAAAGCCCCCGAATAGAGTTGATTTAGACTAAGATGTGAGTCGGGGCTTCCCTGGTGGCTTAGATGGTAAAGAATCCACATGTAGAGCAGGTAACCTGGGTTCGATCCCTGGGTGAGGAATATCCCCTGGAGAAGGAAATGACTACCTACTGTGGGTATTCTTGCCTGGAGAATTCCATGGATACAGGAGCCTGGCGGGCTATAGTCCATGGGGCTGCAGAGAGTCAGATGCTGACTGAATGACTAACACTTTCAAGATGGGAATAGCTTACCTCAATTATAGCATTCGCAAACTTTCTGGGACCCTTTTACATTCTTAAAATTTATTGAAAACCACAAGGACCTTTCATTTGGTTATATCTATCTGTGTTTATCATGTTTGAAATTAAAGCTGGGAAATTAATTCATTTAAAAATAACAATAAATGCCTGTGATATGTAAGCATACATATTTTTATGAAAAATGAGTTTATTTTCAAAAACAAAAAGAAAAGTTAATGAGAAGAATACCGTTGTTTAACGTTTTTCAAATCTCTTTAATGTCTGGCTTAGCACAAGACAGCCATAGTCTCATATCTGTTTCTGTATAAAATCTTCCAATTTCACATGTTGGATAGCCTCTGGAAAACTGCAGTGTGCAACTGTGAAAGAAGGAAGGTGAAAAAGGCAAATAGTGTCTTGTTTAGTAGAAAGTAGCTTTTTGTCTCACTGTCCCCCTAAAATGGTCTTAGGGACTCAAGGGTCCCTAGACGTCACCGTAGGAACTGCTGCTCTAGAAGAAGATATGCAATTTAAAAAACCCAAGATGCTTATTAAATCGAAGGATGCTCACAAAAAAAAAAAAAAGATTCTCATCTGAGATGGCATTTCAGGCAATCTAAAAAGTGAATTAAAAGAATTCAACAGTGCGGCTCTAATCTGTTTCTGCCTTTCATCACCTCTCCCATACATCTGTGTCTGACTGTATTAAATTCTCCAAAAATTCCAAATGATTTTTAGTGTTATTAGAGACTCTTGTGGATGTTTAGACAGTACTTGAAATGCCTGAAACATGCTTATTTTGCCTCAGTTTCGGGTGTAAGGCTTATTCCCCATGCAGAGCAAATTGTGATTCCCTCTTGACTTCCTCTGAGCGTCAGGTCACTTAGCTTTCTACAGCACAGCCTCACCTGGAGACCACAGCTTCACCAGTTTAACTTTCAAGAAGAACTGATTTGTGATGGATAGCTAAAGTAACGAGAGGATTTTTCTTCTCTGTGGTCTCCTCTAGTTCAGAAATGACGTGACTTTATATTATTTTCTTTGGAGGCACATAAATTCTTTCTGAGGACAATTAAAAATATTTGGAATGATATATCATTTCAAATGAGTTTGGCTTCTCTCCATGACCAGCTCAAAGGACTGCATTCCTTTGGATGAATTTTGTTGCATTTGTCAAAAATTTATTCTCATTTCCTTTAATCACACCTTGTACCATAAGTTCCACCATTACCAAATGCCCTTTCACAATGTAGGTTGATCATGTATTTCTATCCATTCAATATTAAATGCCTCATACCACCCCACCGCCTAGCCCCTAGGCATACAAGTGGCTGCAGGGAGAGAAGATCTTGCCAGTGGAGGAAGACTGCTAAATCTTGTTTTTCTTGAACCAGTAACTCATTATGGAGAATTTAAGTCTCTTGACCACTAAAGTTTATCCACTGAATCCTTAGTAGCTTCTGTTCTTTAATGAGGGACGTATATAAATGATGTAAACAGTCTAGGAGGACAGCTCAAAACCCATTTGCACACCTTTATTTGAACTGAAGTTCCTGGCTTTTCCTGTAAATTGTGTCATTCATAGATTGATGGTTAGAGATGTGTTGGGCTTGGTTAGAGATCATGAATAAGTGGCTCACAGGCTTCATACAGACCCCGGATGCACTTTCTTTGGCCTGCATAGCAGGATGTCTGGCTGTGTATATGTGTTGGTTTTTTCATCTGGATTTGAGTTTTTTCTGTTTTTCTCTAGGTTGCCCTCACTCACTACTATCTTAAAAGTGGCCTGATTCAGACGTTTACCTTGTGGGTCCACTCCACTGTCAGTATTTGAATTAACAACTCTACAAGCAATCACATCTAAGAGGATAGGAAAATATTGTAGAACCCAAGAATAACATATATACCGTGAAATAAGAAATCGCCTAATAGAAAATTATCTAAGAATATGTAGTTGCTGATTTTTAAATTCTTGGATTCATATGAAAACATAACATTAGAGATAAGTGAAAAATAATAACAAAATTAAGAAGCATGCCTCGAAATGACATTTATAATACAGATATATATATATATATTTTTAGGGTGATACAGTAATTTATTTATTTATTTATTTTTTCTCACTTTTATTGTTTTTGCCATACAATGCCATGATATCACTATGGGTTTACATATGCTCCCCCTCCAGAAACCCCTCCCTCCCCCCTCCCTCCTCCCTCCCCCCCGGGAAATCTCGATGCACCAGCCCCGAGAATTAATCCTGGGCTGGCGATTGATTAGACATATGATAATTAACATGTTTCGATGCCATATTTTAAATAGCTTAACATGGAAGCTAGAGTATGTTACTATGAAAATATGTTCTCTGAAAGGAAGTCATGTCTTTCTGAAGGAGGTCATCTATCAAACCTTTACACTTATGTTATTATTATTTGTATGTCATTAATTTATCTAGAAAAAATATGTAATATACATTTAAATATATAGGATCAGCCACACAACTAACTTATAAAGTGCAGAACTTTGCAATGTTGGTTTATCTGGAAGGTCCCACAGCACCACCTAGCGCCCTGTATTTTATTTTGCATAATATTTTTATAAAGTAAAAAATTCTTATGATCCCATTTTAATATCAAATCTGACACTGAAATAAATACATGATTTAAAGCAGTATTGTAAATAAGATGAGATAAAGTAATTCTTACATGTTTACTTGAAGAATTTTAAGTGGAACATGAAAAATGATTGTATAATACAAAACCGTTATAAAAATTGACTAGAAAAAAAATCATTTCTAATTCACAACCAAAGACACACTTACATTGTATGTGATCTAATGAAGGTATTGATAAGTTTTTTTCATCCCAAGCAAACAGTGATTCCTTTTTTTAAATGTACTGCTCTACAGGATAGGTAATTTTTCCAGGTTTCTTTTTGAAATCTGTACATTCCTGGTCTTCCTAAATTAAAACACACCAATTAATGACATTCCAGCTCTTATCAAGTCCAGACAAAATTATGTAACCACTTTTAAAACTAGAATTTTGAAGATTTTGAAGATAGAATGTTGTGAAATACTTCTATATTAAAAAATAAAATGAGTCAAATAATAGAAGGAGATACACTTATATATTATTTTATGGAAAGCACCTCAAGAAACAGTCAAACAGGAAAAAATAAAGCTATGTGCAGAATACTGTGTAAAGTATGACTGTCTCAAAAGTATAAGTTTGAATAATTTAAGAAGACTGGATGAGTGGGAAGAAGGATTGTTAAATACTGGTATATTATTTTTTTTTCTGGAAAGAGTCACAAGAAACTTAATATCTCTGGAAAGAGTAGAGTGCTAGAAAATTTCACTTTTCCATACAATTAATATTTTTCTAATCAACTTTGTATATTACTTTATTTAAGGTCAACAAGGGTTCTTTGAATATTAAGATCATGAAGGATTTGATTTTTCCTTGTAATATTTTTCTAAATTAAAAGCAACGTATAATTTTTTAATTAGAAAAAGAAACTAATATTATGAGACATTGTAAGTATCTATCTTATAAGCTTATCTTTTCAGAAGGCTTCATGATATGTTTGTTTATTAGCAGGGATATAAGCTCCAAGAAGGCAAGAAATTCTGTCAGATTAATCACACTGTATCTTTGACATCTAGAATGGTCTATGGGGCATAGTAAGTGCTCAGTAAATCAATGCTGAATGAGTGAATGAATGAGAAAGTAACACATCATTTCCAAATGTCTAATAGTAACGAGCTACGTTATAGTAGAATTTTACTGTTTGCAAATATATACACACACATGTTTAGTTGCATACCTATGTCTGACACCATTTAAAACATGAACATTGATAATTATTGCTTCAAAGTTTATAGTAACAAGCGTAGTTAATTATATTTTGAGATGCTTATGGCTTTTTTTGCCTATTCTTAATTAGATTTTATGCGTTCATGTTAGCTATATTTGGAACTCAGTCATAATGAAATTCAATCAAAATGTTTACTAAAGAACAGAACTCTCATCACTTAGAGTTTATATTTCATACTATCTATCATAGTGACCTAAATGTTTACTACTTAAAGTGACCCAAATGGTTACTCCTTCCTGCAATAACACTTGTATTAATCATAAAATGCTAATTACTCATTATTAAGTATGTTCAACTTCTAATTACATACTTAAAATTTCATGACATTTTATAGCCACCTGTTAGTGAAAATCCATTCATAGACATAAATTGTATTATTTAAATGTACAGTGGTTCTTACTGATGCAGTGTGCCTAGATTTTTTTTTTTGACTGTTAAAATGTGTAAAAGTTGCCCTCTACTGGGGAACTAGAAAAATTATATTGACATAGATTTCCAGTTTTCTGAAAGACTCTTGGTTAAATTTATTGACATGATTTACTCAGTGATCACTTCTTGCTCTCTGGCACTTTGAAGTTTCAAAGATATTGAAGTGATTATCAGAGTACATATCAAAATAAATATCTGATGTGGTAAATAATCCATCTGCCAATGCAGGAGACACAGGTTTGATCCCTGGGACAGGAAGATGCCCTGGAGAAGGAAATGGCAAACCACTCCAGTATTTTTACCTGGAGAATTCCATGGACAGAGGAATCTGGTGGGCTACATTCCATGGGGTCACAAAGAGTCAGACATGACTCAGCGACTAAAGAACAACAAAAAGCATACCTACTGACATCTTTTAATGAAAACATAGCATAGCTCCAGACATCACTGTTTAGGGATGAGTCTTTACTGAAACATTAAGGGGAATTAGCTGTAGTTAGTTACATAATCAAAACTGAGTTAGGACTTTTTTAGCAACTCACCATAGGAATTTTGAGGATAAAGGTCTAAGTACTCTAAAAAAAAATGTAGCTAGCTCATTTGTATTTTCCTAGGTCATAAAATGAAATTTAATTATGCAGTAGTGATTTATTTGTTGTATTAATTGTCGACCTTTTTATACCAAAAAGTAAAATCACATGACCATAAAATGTCATACTGTGTTTCAGTTCAATTCACTTCAGTTGCTCAGTTGTGTCTCACTCTTTGCAACCCCATGGACTGCAGCATGCCAGGCTTTCCTGTCCATCACCGAAATTTCCTGTCCATAAACTCCCAGAGTTTACTCAAGCTCATGTTCACTGAGTCGGTGATGCCATCCAACCATCTCATCCTTTATCGTTCCCTTCTCCTCCCACCTTCAACTGTTCCCAGCATCAGTCTTTTCAAATGAGTCAGTTCTTCACGTCAGGTGGCCGAAGTATTGGAGTTTCAGCTTCAGCATCAGTCCTTCCAATGAAAATTCAGGACTGATCTCCTTTAGGATGAACTGGTTGGATCTCCTTGCTGTCCAAGGGACTCTCAAGAGTCTTCTCCAACACCACAGTTCAAAAGCATCAATTCTTCGGTGCTCAGCTTTCTTTGTAGTCCAACTCTCACATCCGTACATAACTACTGGAAAAACCATAACTTTGACTAGATGGACCTTTGTTGGTAAAGTAATGTCTCTGCTTTTTAATATGCTGTCTAGGTTGGTCATAACTTTTCTTCCAACAAGCAAGCGTCTTTTAATTTCATGGCTGCAGTCACCATCTACAGTGATTTTGGAGCCCAAAAAATTAAGGTCTGTCATTGTTTCCACTGTTTCCCCATCTAGTTGCCATGAAGTGATGGGACCAGATGCCATGATCTTAGTTTTCTGAATGTTGAGCTTTAAGCCAGCTTTTCACTCTCCTTTTTTGCTTTCATCAAGAGGCTCTTTAGTTCTTCACTTTCTGCCATAAGGGTGGTGTCATCTGCATATCTGAGGTTATTGATATTTCTCCTGGCAATCTTGATTCCAGCTTATGCTTCATCCAGCCCAGCATTTCTCATGATGTACTCTGCATATAAGTTAAATAAGCATGGTGACAATACACAGCCTTGACGTACTCCTTTTCCTATTTGGAACAAATCTGTCGTTCCATTTCCAGTTCTAACTGTTGCTTCCTGACCTGCATAGAGATTTCTCAAAAGGCAGGTCAGATGGTCTGGTATTTCCATCTCTTTAAGAATTTTCCAGTTTGTTGTGATCCACACAGTCAAAGGCTTTGGCATAGTCTGTTTACCAGTTCGTAAAAGCTGGTAAAGACAGTGTTCCTCCAGCTCATCTGTACTTTTCCCTCTGGTTCTAGGAATCCTGTCAGACTTTGGATAGCACTGCCCCAGAGAGGTTCAGTAGCGAGATTCCCTCTTCTTCAGACCCTAGAATCACATTGCATGTTTTTCTTCTCCCACCTGCTTGTATTTAATAAATCCAAACGTGTTGTTGAGGAGAAGCCTGTTTAAAATAGACATCAGTGGTGGGGCTTGAGTTAGGAAAGGAAAGACTGCCCAAGTTCAGCCTGACTATAGGATTCTACAGCTTCTGCCTTGGTGATGGTGGGAGGGTTTGTGGACTAAGTACGCTCACATGAGGAAAAGCCTTTATTAGGGGTCACTGGTTCCTCTGCCTCCTTCCGCTGGCTGAAGCCTCTCTGCGTCATAAAGTTCAGGACCACTTGGCTCTGGCTTAGGGGTATTATAAAGACTAGAGTAAATCAGACCATTGATGTATGAGACAAGGCAAGTGGAGAGCCGCTGTCTCCATTCATTTTGTCCATCTTTACACTTGGTATTGATTGTCACAGCTAAATCTAGTGGCAGCCTGTACCATCATTTAGACACATCCAAAAGAAATGTGTGAGCTGTGCCAGACCCATTCATTTCATATGTGTACACGTGGTCTGAATTTTTGTTTGTTGTTCGTTTGCTTTTATTGGAGTATAATTGATTTACAATGTGGTGTTAGTTTCCGCTCTACGACAAGTGAATCAGCTATACATATACATATATCCACTCTTTTATAGATTCTTTTCCTGTATAGTTCATTACAGAATATTGAGTAAAGTTCCCTGTGCTATATACTGTAGGTCCTTATTAGTTATCTCTTATATATGCTGTTGTTGTTTAGTAGCTAAGTCATATCCAGCTCTGTGGCCCCATGGATAATAGCCTACTAGGCTCCTCTGTCCATGGGATTTCTCAGGTAAGAATACTCAAGTGGGCTGCCATTTCCTTCTCGAGGAGATCCTCTCCACCCAGGGATTAAACCCATGTCTCCCTGCATTGGCAGGCAGGTTCTTTACTTACCTCTGGCCAAGGGGAAGGTAATTCATTCACTATGGGATGTTGATGTTGATCCACAGGGCTTACAAATCCTGCCTCACTCTAGGATCAGAGCTAAGATGCTCCCATTATGTCTACTATAGATTAGTGCTCATTTGATGAGAAGTTTGAAAATGCAAAGCATGGAAACTCCACAGCTGAACAGTGGCACAAAGCCACATTCACCACAACAGTTCAATGCAGGCCTACTTCATTTAAACCTAATATACCAAGGGAAGAAGAAAATGTAGGTTTCCATCATTTAAAATATAATAAAAGCACTAAATTCCTACTATATTGAAGGCAAAAATAAGGCCCTGACTCCTGAACTCTGGTCTTCACTTTCAAATCATTGGTACTTAATTCAAAATGAAAGTCTAAACTGGCAAGAGCTGCTGGCTTAATTCTAATGTTTGACCATATACCTCAGAGAACATACACACCTCTACAACATCCCTTTTTTTCTTTGTGCAAAGTTATTGAATCTATCAACAGTCTGTATATAATATGTTCTGTGTTTCTTTCTAGACACTTGTAGAATCTTTCTGATTTCAGTGTCCTAAAATTGTATGAGGCTGAGACTTCCTGGTGGTCCAAAGGTTACAACTTCTCCTTCCAATGCAAGGGACACAGGTTCAGCCCCTGGTCGGGGAGCTAAGATCCAACATGCCTCATAGCCGAAAAACCATAACATAAAACAGAAGCAAATATTATAACAAATTCAAGGGACTGCAGCATGCCAGGCTTCCTTGTCCTTCACTATCTCCTAAGTGAAGTGAAGTGAAAATTTCTCAGTCGTGTCCAACTCTTTGCCACCCTGTAGACTATACAGTCTATGAAATTCTCTAGGCCAGAATACTGGAGTGGGTAGCCTTTCCCTTTTCCAGGGGTTTTGCCCAGCCCAGGGATCAAACCCAGGTCTCCTGTACTGCAGGGGGATTCTTTACCAGCTGAACCACAAGGAAAGCACAAGAATACTAAAATGAGTAGCTTATCCCTTCTGCAACAGATCTTTCCGACCCAGGAATTGAACCAGAGTCTCCTGCATTGCAAGCAGATTCTTTACCAACTGAGCTATGAGGGAAGCCCTCACTATCTCCTGAAGTTTGCTCAAATTCATGTCCATTGAGTCGATTATGCCATCCAACCACCTCATCCTTTGCTTCTCCCTTCTACTTTTGCCTTCAATTTTTGCCAGCATCACGGTCTTTTCCAATGAGTTGGCTCTTCGCATCAGGTGGCTAATGTATCAGAGCTTAACTTCAGCATCAGTCCTTCCAATGAATATTCAGGGTTGATATCCTTTAGGATTCACTGGTTTCATATCCTCACTGTCCAAGGGACTCTCAAGAGTCTTCTCCAACACCACAGTTCAAAAGCATCAGTTCTTCAGCACTTAGTCTTTATGGTTCAACTCTCACATTGGTACATGACTACTGGAAAAACCATAACTTTGACTATATGGACCTTTGTCTGCAAAGTGATGTCTCTGCTTTTTAGGACACTGTCTAGGCTCGTCATAGCTTTCCTTCCAAAGAACAAGTGTCTTTTAATTTCATGGCTGCAGTCACCATCTGCAGTGATTTTGGAGACCAAGAAAATAAAATCTGTCATTGTTTCTACTTTTTCTGCTTCTGTTTGCCATGAAGTGATAGGACCAGATGCCATGATCTTGGTTTTTGTTTTGTTTTGTTTTAATAGTGAGTTTTAAATAAAATTGTATGATGCTGTGTCATGCTAGGGGGTGTTTATTTATACCAAGTACTCATCTTAAACAGTTGAAAACACTTACCTTGAGAAAGAGGGCATTTTGCAGGATGTAAGAAACTGCAAATTTTTGTTTTAAGCATTTTAGAATCATTTGTCTCTAAAATATTTTGCATGTATTAACTGATAAATTCCAGCTTAAAAAATAGAATACAAAAAAGAAAAAAACATTAATCTAGGCCCAAAATGTTATGTTTCAGTACATAAGAAGGAACCCAGCCAAAGTGGTAAATGATTTTATGTACCATTCCAGATGGACTGCAACTTCAAAGCACAATGAAAAGTGTGGTTGATACATATAGTAGTGCATATATGTCTATTCAATCTCCCAATTTATCCCCTTGCCCTTTTCCCCCCTGGTAACTATAGGTTTGTTTTCTGTATTTGTGGCTATTTCTGTTTTGTGAATAAGTTCTTTGTATCATTTTTTTTTTAGATTCTTCATATAAGCAACATCATGTATTTGTCTTTCTGTCTGACTGACTTAGTATGATAATCTCTAGGTTCATCCATGGTGCTGCACATGACATTATTTCATTCTTTTTTATGACTGAGTAGCATTCTATTGTATGTATGTACCACATCTTCTTTATTCATCTGTTGATGGACACTAAGTTGCTTCCACATCCTGGCTGTTGTAAATAGGACTGCTAGAAATGCAAAATAGCAAAATGGCTGTCTGAGGAGGCCTTACAAATAGCTGTGAAAAGAAGGGAAGTGAAAGCAATGGAGAAAAGACAAGAAAAGATATAACCATCTGAATGCAGAGTTCCAAAGAATACCAAGGAGAGATAAGAAAGCCTTCCTCAGCGATCAATGCAAAGAAATAGAGGAAAACAATAGAATGGGAAAGACTAGAGATCTCGTCAAGAAAATTAGAGATATCAAGGGAACACTTCATGCAAAGATGGGCACAATAAAGGATAGAAATGGTAGGGACCTAACAGAAGCAGAAGACATTAAGAAAAGGTGGCAAGAATACACAGAAGAATTGTACAAAAAAGATCTTCATGACCCAGATAATCATGATGGTGTGATCACACCTAGAGCCAGACATCCTGGAATGTGAAGTCAAGTGGGCCTTAGGAAGCATCACTACGAACAAAGCTAGTGGAGGTGATGGAATTTCAGTTGAGCTATTTCAAATCCTGAAAGATGATGCTATAAAAGTGCTGCACTCAATATGCCAGCAAATATGGAAAACTCAGCAGTGGTCACAGGACTGGAAAAGGTCAGTTTTCATTCCAATCCCAAAGAAAGGCAATGCCAAAGAATGTTCAAACTACCACACAACTGCACTCAACTCACACGCTAGTAAAGTAATGCTTAAAATTCTCCAAGCCAGGCTTCAGCAATACGTGAACCGTGAACTTCCAGATGTTCAAGCTGGTTTTAGAAAAGGCAGAGGAACCAGAGATCAAATTGCCAACATCCGATGGATCATCAAACAAGCAAGAGAGTTCCAGAAAAACATCTGTTTCTGCTTTATTGACTATGCCAAAGCCTTTGACTGTGTGGATCACAATAAACTGTGGAAAATTCTGAAAGAGATTGGCATACCAGACCACCTGACCTGCCTCTTGAGAAACCTGTATGCAGGTCAGGAAACAACAGTTAGAACTGGACATGAAACAACAGACTGGTTCCAAATAGGAAAAGAATTACGTCAAGGCTGTATATTGTCACCCTGCTTATTTAACTTATATGCAGAGTACATCAGGAGAAACGCTGGGCTGGATGAAGCACAAGCTGGAATCAAGATTTCCGGGAGAAATATCAATAACCTCAGATAGGCAGATGACACCACCCTTGTGGCAGAAAGTGAAGAACTAAAGAGCCTCTTGATGAAAGTGAAAGAGGAGAGTGAAAAAAATTGGCTTAAAGCTCAACATTCAGAAAACTAAGATCATGGTGTCTGGTCCCATCACTTCATGGCAAATAGATGGGGAAACAGTGGGAACAGTGACAGAATTTATTTTTCTGGGCTCCAAAATCACTGCAGATGGTGATTGCAGCAATGAAATTAAAAGACGCTTACTCCTTAAAAGGAAACTTATGACCAACCTAGACAGCATATTATAAAGCAGAGACATTAGTTTGCCAACAAAGGTCCGTCTAGTCGAGGCTATGGTTTTTCCAGTGATCATGTATGGATGTGAGAGTTGGACTATAAAGAAAGCTGAGCACCAAAGAATTGATGCTTTTGAACTATGGTGATGGAGAAGACTCTTGAGAGTCCCTTGGACTGCCAGGAGATCCAACCAGTCCATCCTAAAGGAGATCAGTCCTGGGTGTTCATTGGAAGGACTGATGTTGAAACTGAAATTCCGATACTTTGGCCACCTGATGCAAAGAGCTGACTCATTGGAAAAGACCCTGATGCTGGGTAAGATTGAGGGCAGGAGGAGAAGGGGATGACAGAGGATGAGATGGCTGGATGGCATCATTGACTCTATGGCTGTGGGTTTGAGTGGACTCCGGGAGTTGGTAATGAACAGGGAGGCCTGGCGTGCTGTGGTTCATGGGTTCACAAAGAGTCGGACATGACTGAGCAACTGAAATGAATGAACATCAGGATCCATGGATTCTTTTTGATTTAAGAATTTTTTTCTGGAGTGGGATTGCTGGGTCATATTGTAGTTCTATTTACTTTTATTAGGAACCTGTGTACTGTTTTCCATTGCTGGCTGCACCAATTTACATTCCTATTAACAGTGTAGCAGGATTCCATTTTCTCTACACCCTCTCCGGTATTTCTTGTTTGTAGACTTGTTTGTTTGTTATGAAGGTCTATTATAAGTGTGAGCACTGATTTTGACTACATAGTTATTTTGAATATTTTATCTAAAAGAAAGTCAATTTACCATTGATCTGGAAGTTTATTTTAACCTCCAGAGGCCTGCATTAAAAACCCTTTTCCCAAATCTCCTATGAATCTTTTCATTGCCTCCCTTCTCCATCCCCATACTCTCCCTCCCATCCATCTTCCATGATGCTACCTTGCTTTTGCGACATTTTGCAAAAATGTTCTCCCATAGCCTTGCTGACAAAGGAAGAGCTCTTCTTTTGGGAAGGCACAGAGAGCATCTATTTCAAGGTTTAATTTCTTTCAAAAAACCCTCCTACAGTTGGTTCTCATTTTATTGTCTGTGTCTTTTTTGCTAATGCATATGATAAAAAAAATAATAATAATCAGTCATAGTTCGTAACATAAGTGATAGCTTTCTTAGGGCTTCCCAGGTGGTACTAGTAGTAAAGAACCCACCTGCCAGACGCAAGTTTGATCCCTCGTCCCCTGGAGGAGGAAATGGCGACCCACGCCAGTGTTCTTGCCTGGAGAGCCGCATGGACAGGAGCCTGGCGGGCTACAGTCCGTAGGGTTGCAGTGAGTCAGACACGACTCAAGCAGCTGGGCATGCATGCAATAGCTTTCAAGTCTTCCACTTTTGAGTTTTACTCTATTCATAGCTAATTTGTCGGAGACAGTCTGGTGTCCGAAATAAAGAACTGGGCAGGGAATTTGAACCACTTCCTGTTCCAGAACTAGTGTTTCCACTAACCCTGAAGCTATGAGTAAGAGACCCTGACTCTCTGGGCCTCAGATTTGCAGTTTGTTAAGTGAGATAGCAAATTATCGCTACTATTTCTTTCACCTAAAATTCTCTGATCTCTAAATTTTCAGTGAACTCTTAACCACTGGGTAAGCATGCAGTGGTAGAGACTCTGGGTTCTGGGGCCAGATGGATGGCTTACCACCTTCTTCTTCCACTTATTGTTTGGGAATTTCATATTCTTCTGTCTGTACACTCTAAGTTTCTCCTCTGTATACGGGAATCATTGGTTTGCTGTGAGGCCTGAGTTCGTACCCATGACAAACATAGAACAGCTCCTGACACATATAAAGCAGGCATTCAATAAATGTCAACTAATCTCATTATTTACAAATGTGATATTAAAGCATTTCATAAGTCTTTCTCATCACATGTTTAGTTTTTAATAAATATTTTATTGATTTATTCGCTTATTTTGGACTGCACTGGTTTTTGTTTCTGTGTGCAGGCTTTCTCTAGTTTGGGGGAGCAGGGGCTACTCTAGAAGTGGTACGTGGGCTTCTCACTGTGGTGGCTTCTCTTGTTGCAGAGCACAAGCCCTAGGGTTTGTGGACTCAGTTGCACGTGGGCTCAGTTACTCAGCAGCAGCTGAAACCTTCCTGGAACAGGGCTTAAAGCCTTGTCCCCTGAATCAGTAAGCAGATTCCCAACCTCTGAACCACCAGGGAGGTCCTCTTCAGATGTTTATGCTGCTCCCTGAGAGAAACACTTGCAGACTTGCGTGCATTCATTCATTTGTTCAGCAAAAAACAATGTATTGAGCGCCTAGTATATGTCAAGTGCTATTCTCTTACAGACATCAATGAACATAACGGTAGACATACATTAAATCTTTTAAGCCAATGAGTAGTAAGTATTCAGTGTCTCCCTAGTGACCTGAGAGAGTTACTTGGTGCATTCTTTTTATATATTCATATGCCACTGGTAGAACATGTGTGTGATCATCAATCCTATTTTAAATCTGTACTACATATTTTGTATTGGTTTCTGCCCATTCCTTTCCTATATATGTTTTTCTTTTAAGTTTCCTCCTTCCTCCTTTCCTCTTTCATTTTTCTTTTTTAACAACTATCCTTCCATTTGGCCAATCTCTTAACTCTCAACTTTTGTTTTTATTCCTTTGGCTAGATCTCTGCCTCTTGGCATTCCCTAGTCTCTATACGCCTCTGGGTTTTTTTGTTTGTTTGTTCACCTATTAAACCAGGATAATCAATTTCCTTACTAGATAATGCTTATAAAGCGCTTAGCACAGTTCCTGTTATATAATGCACTTTAATAAATGTTGGCCCTTGTTATGATGGTGATATTTGGTGTCATTAAGGCAGTGATTCCTAAGTAAGAGATATTGCAAGCTCCTGTGTATAAGATTCAGACCATAGGAGCTCTGGTGGACATTAGGAAAATGGGACTATCCTTCTAACATTTTGTGAGAGCTGTGCTTATTGCCTAAAATGTTTGTTTTGCTACTAATGATCCTTAATAGGCTGCCATGTGCAGTCCCAGAAAAAATCAAACTGCAGCCGTTTTGGCTTACAGCTGTGTGCCCACAGTGGAGGCCTGCAAGCTAAAGGGAACCTGGGCAAGTCCTTTTTAGCTACAAAAGCTGGTATCATCAGAACAGAGAATTTGACTTACTTTTGTCTTGCTGCATTTTTGGTCTAATAGGTAATCTTCAGATACGCAGTTTTTAGAAAATTTTTTTGAAAATTACTTATTGCATGTTAAGTCTATACACTTAGGAGTCATTCATATGAAAATTCTTGGACCGTACAGAAAGTTCCTACATCCATCTTGCTGTGAGGTTTAGCTGAATTTCAGATTGTTCTTATCACTCTTAATCTGGATAGAAAAGTCCACCTTAATATTTAACAGTTTTAATACAGGCCCTTGAGTTTACATAGTTTGAAAAGAAGACTGGCTTTTTCGGTTAAAAAGTAAGAGGAAAAATCATGAATTTGAGCACTGTTTTTCAGCTGTAACATACATCGCTATACAATTCTAATAGGCAATGTACATGTTATTCCTCTTTTGTGTTCTTGTGTGTATTGTTTTTCTCTTCTACAGCTCTGGATCTTAGACCCTAAATGCCACACATTCTACCTGCCATTCAGCATCCTTAATTTCTTTCTCCCTACTGGCTTTTCCTTTTGCTTCCATCATCTCTTGCAAAGAACCATCTCCAGAGTAGAAATGGTAAAGTAAATACTGGTAAAAGGAAAGTGGCTCAAGATAAGCGGACTCTATCTGCTGGCTCAGACAAGTTACTTTGTAAGGTTCCGAGAAAACTAACATTTGAGACTATTGAATCTGTATTTTTGACAGATCAAAGAGAAAAGGAGTAGAAACAGCAGCTGGGCTTGAGCAAATGTCACTGCAAATACCAAAAAGAGGAAAAAGGTAGATTTAACACACTATTAACTGATAATTTTGTTTTCAGTCTGAAGAAAAGTTGGAAGACTAGATAATTAAATAGCATGTTATAAGCATGTTACAAAAGAACTGCTGTGGTGTTTAGAAGCCAGCTTGGGTTCACTAAAAACAAAGTCATTAAAAATAAAAGTTTTTTACACTAATTTATTTCTTTTTTAAATGTGACTGCTAATCCAAAACAATACTTACAGCATTGGTCCAAGTTATAGCCCTGGGGCCAAATGTGACCACGCCCGTTTGTTTGTCACCCTTTGCGCTGCCTTTCCCGCTTTGATTGTGGTGGAGCTTCAGCATCAGTCCTCCCAGTGAATATTCAGGATTGATTGATTTCCTTCAGGATTGACTAGTTGGATCTCCTTGCAGTCCAAGGAACTTCTTTATGGTCCAACTCTCACATCCATACATGACTACTGGAAAAAACACAGCTTTGACTAGATGGATCTTTGTCGGCAAAGTAATGTCTCTGCTCTGTAATACTCTGTCTAGGTTTATCATAGCTTTTCTTCCAAGGAGCAAGCATCTTTTAATTTCATGACTGCATTTGTTGTCTGCATTGATTTTAGAGCCCATGAAAAGGAAGGTCTGTCACTGTTTCCATTGTTTACCCATCTATTTGCCATGAAGTGATGGGACCAGATGCCATGATCTTAGTCTTTTAAATGTTGAGTTTTAAGCCAGCTTTTTCATTCTCCTCTTTCACCCTTATCAAGAGGTTTTTTAGTTCTTCTTCGCTTTCTGCCATAATAATAGTGTCATCTGCATATCTGAGATTATTGGTGTTTCTCCCGGCAGTCTTGATTCCAGCTTGAGCTTCATCCAGCCTGGCATTTTGCGTGATGTACTCTGCATGGAAGTCAAATAGGCAGGGTGACAATATTCAGCCCTGATGTACTCCTTCCCAATTTGGAGCCAGTTTTCCCTCCATACAGGTTTCTCAGGATGTGGATAAGGTGGTCTGGTATTCCCATCTCTTTAAGAATTTTTCACAGTTTGTTGTGATTCACACAGTCAAATGCTTTAGCATAGTCAATGAAGCAGAAGTAGATGTTTTTCTGGAAACCCCTTGCTTTTTCTATGATCCAGAAGATTTTGCCAATTTGATCTCTGGTTCCTCTGCCTTTTCTAAATCCATCTTGTACCTCTCGAAGTTCTTGGTCCACATACTGCTGAAGCTTAACTTGAAGGATTTTGAGCATTACCTTGCCAGCATGTAAAATGAGTGCAATTGTTCAGTAATTTGAACATTCTTCGGCATTGTGCTTCTTTGGGATAGAAATATAAACTGACCTTTTCCATATAGTTATAGTATATATCCCTATATACTATGCCTTAACTGTGTATCTTCTCTGTAAGAGTAAATCACCAACTGGATGCCAAGGACTCACTTATCTGTAGCCCCTGTCCTCACTACCCAGAGCCTGAGTCCCATGTATCCAGCTACATCCAGAATCTCTAATAGTAGAGGCCTGGTACACACCTCAAACTTGTCTTCCCTCAGAAAAAGTTCATCTATACATCCCAATTTTTTCCTAGCCCTGTAATTGGATCTGTAGTCTACCTATATCGTCAAAAATCCCTCTATTCAGGAGACTAAGAAACTATCCTTCCTTTCTTTTTATCACCGTTCCTCTAATATTTAACCTACCAGTCTGCATTTCAGATGCATCTTGAATATGTTGAATCTCTTCATTTTGATCACTAAGGTTCTCTCTCCTTAGCACAAATCAACTCCTGCCTGGATTACTGAACAATTTCCTAGTTAGTCTCCCTCCCTGTAACTTTTCATCACTTTAATCTCTTCTCTAAACTATACCCAGAAGGAGATATAGATATAGATAGACATATAGATATATGTAGATATATTTTTTGAGAATAAGATGATAGAGGCATTTCTTTTTTTTTTACATCAGAGGATAATTGCATTATAATATTGTGTTGGCCTCTGCCAGACATCAACATAGATCAGCCATAGCTATGTCTATATATCCCCTCTCTCCTGAGCCACCTCCCGTCTCCCACCCCCATCCCACCCCTCCAGGTTGTCACAGAGCACTGGGCCGAGCTCCCCATGTCACCCAGCAAATTCCCACTTGCCACTTACGCTTCACATGGTAATGTTTATGTTTCCATGCCATTCTCCCAATCATCCCACTCTCCTTTCCTCCAGTGTGTCCACAAGTCTGTTCTCCATGTCCTCATCTTCATTGCTTCTCTACAAATAGGTTCATCAGTACCATCTGTCTAGGTTACATATACATGTGTATGTACATGAGAAGGAAATGGCAACCCACTCCAGTATTCTTGCCGGGAGAATCCCATGAACAGAGGAGCCTGTTGGGCTATAGTCCATGGCGTCACAAAGCATCGGACACAACTGAAGTGATTTAGCACGTGTATGTACAAGATTAATGTACAATATTTGTCTTTCTCTTTCTGACTTGCTCTGTATAGTAGGCCTAGGTTCATCCACCTCATTAGAACTGAATCAAATGTGTTCTTTGTTATGGCTGAGTAATATTCCATTGTATATATGTACCACAATTTCTGTATCCATTCTTCTGTTGATGGACATCTAGGTCATTTCCTTGTCCTAGCTATTGTAAAAAGTGCTGCCATGAACATTAGGGAACATGTGTCTCTTTCAATTTTCTCTGGGTATATGCCCAGTATTGAGATTATTGGGTCATATCATAGTTCTACTTCTAGTTTTTTAAGGAGTCTCCATACTGTCTTCCGTAGTGGCTGTATCAATTTACATTCCCACCAACTGTATAAGAGTGTTTGCTTTTCTCCACATCCTCTCCAGCATTTATAGATATTTTAGTTTGCAGATATTTTAACAATGGCCATTCTGACCGGTGTAAGATGATACCTCACTGTAATTTAGATTCGCATTTCTCTAATAATGAGCAATGTTAAGCATCTTTTCATGTGTTTGTTGGCCATACAAACAGCTCATGGAGCTCAATAGCAGAAAAACAAACAATCCAATCAAAAAATGGGCAAAAGACCTAAACAGACATTTCTCCAAAGAAGATAGAGGCATTTCTCCACAGAAGCATTGCAGTTACAGAAAGGCAAGGTAGAAGTGCTTTCTATAATGGAAACTCTTTATGGGCATGGAGCATAGCAGAAATGAAAAATCAAATAAATACATATCACATCAGAGACCTGGCTTGAAGAACTAAAAATCACTCTAAGTGCATTAGTGAGAATCAACAGTGGTTGTAGGAGAAGAAAAACAGGAAAGAAATAACAAAGCTCTGTCAAGACAGTCCTCAAAGACTACTCCAGGGACTTGACAGAAACCACTTTTTAGAGTCTTATGCAAAAGTTCACTTCAAATTGGCTAAAGGTCTATGTACTTAGGAGACTTGGAATCTTCTCCCCTTGTACGTAGCTGGCACTCGATACGTCTCTTTAATTAAATGAATGCCATTGAGACAAGCTTTCTTAATGGTGTCTTCTCTGGTGGCTCAGCAGTAAAGGATCTGCCTGTAATGCAGGAAATGCAGGTTCAACCCCTAGGTCTGGAAGATCCCCTGGAGGAGGAAATGGCAACCACTCCAGTATTCTTCCTGGAGAATCCCAGGACAGAGCAACTGGTGGCCTACAGCTGTAGGGTTCTAGGGTCAGACACGGCTGAAGCGACTGAGCACGCAGCACACTGAGACAAGTCAGCAGCTATTCCTGGGAGGCCTCCCAGGCTGGCATTGCTTTATGGGATCCCCAGAGTCAAGGAATAGACCCTTAGCTGTGTGGGCCCAGAAACTCACCTGTAACCAGCACATCCCAGTGTGGTGGTGTTCTAGAGGACTGATGTCAACTAACGAGTGTCTTCTCTTCCTACCCAAAGTATTAATACTACGTGGAAAATAAAGTTACTATTCAACATTTTCTTGGCACGTGTGGACTCCGACTACAGAGAATTAACGGGATGTTTTCAGGGGCTGGTGTTATCAAGCTCAGATAGTCTGATGCAGCTGTCTTTGCTTCAGGGCACTCTGCCTAGTGAACAAGATACAAAGACAACCTGCAAGTTTTAGTTGGCATTAATCTTCAAAAAAAGAAAAGTGCATTAATATAAATATAAAGGTTCAGGGTAAAGGAGTTGTTAGAGGACAGTTTTCAAAAGTTGAAGCCACAGCTTTCTTAGAGGTGTGTAATGGATACATGCCAAACATTTACTTAACTGAATAATGAGGGAGCCAGCAGGCTGGTAAAGTTGGCTTTGAGGAAGTGATAGAAATAGGGGCAATGCAGTCCATGAGAAAAGCAGACTGAAATAAGTTTGCTTACAGACAAAACCAGCTAATTCCTATGCTATGTGCTGTGCTATGCTAAGTCACTTCAGTCGTGTCCAACTCTGTGACTCTGTGGACTGTAATCCACCAGGCTCCTCTGTCAGTGGGATTCTCCAGGCATGAACGCTAGAGTGGGTTGCCATGACCTCCTCCAGGGAATCTTCCTGACCCAGGGATCGAACCTGAGTCTCTTATGTTTCCTGCACTGGCAGGAAGATTCTTTACCACTAGTGCCACCTAGGAAGCCCAGCTAATTCCTATTACAGAGTAGCAGGAATTACCTATTGTAGTTGTTTTTCTACAAGGTAGAAATTATTTTGATCTCTAGTAAACAAACCTTTGTAAGTTAATGTGTAATCTTACAGTCTGGGCCCTAATCAATAGTAAGTAGAAGTAAATCAAAAGTGGCTTCCTGGTAGTTCAGACAGTAAGGAATCCACCTGCAATGTGGGAGACCTGGGTTCGATTCCTGGGTTGAGAAGATCCCTTGGCAAAGGGAACAGCTACCCACTCCAGTGTTCTGGCCTAGAGAATGCCATGGACAGAGGAGCCTGGCAGGCTGCAGCCCATGCGGTTGCCAAGAGTTGCACAGGACTGAGCGACTTTCATTTACTCACAAAAGTCAAAGGTGCATCCCTCTAGGTAATTAAGTAATCCTTGGACTGAGCTGTTAGTGCTCCAGGGTAACAGTGAAAGGACACATGGTCCTCTTTTAACCTTGTTTCCAAGTTTTGGTAAACTTTTAGGAAACCAGTGCTGTGGACTCTTAAGTTCACCTGGATGATCTGATGTCTAAAAGAAGGCTCAGAGCCGCCCCTCCCCACCAGGAGGATTGGCTAGGAGGACCTGAGGACTTTTAGCCTGGACAAGACCTAGTATGAAGACCCAAATGCTCAGTGCAGCGTTCTTAACATACATCCCCAAGGAAATAGTTTAAGAGTGCAGAGATTTTATGTACAGCATTCCAAAGCAGCAGCTAAAAGGCCGTCACAAGAAAGAAGGGGGTCGATGTGCCTTGAGTTCTTCCAAGGGGATGACAGGGCAGCAGTGGAAGTGGTTTGGGTTCAAACTAAGAAAGACTTCCTCATCGTGAAGGAGTGTCATCTGGGGCCTGTGTGCGTTGAGAACAGGGACAACTGTCTGTCTGCACATTCTCGGGCAAGAGCTTGGCTATTGCAGTGTTATATCAGGAGCAAGTAAGGGACAGAGGAGGGTCACGTTTCAGATAAAGACTGGGCCAGTCTCATCTAAGATCCCTTACAGAACATTGATTTTGGTTTTTTGTGAAAATTAAGTTATTGCCCTTTTATTAAAAAACTGAAAGCACCTCTTCCAAGGCTTAACATTTCATATCCTGGAGACAGAAGCATTATGTTAGTTTTAGTAGCTGTGTGATCATAATAGTTGGTGCAACAAAGCCTTTTGATAATTTTTTCTACTTTTAAAAAATTATAATTTACTTCAGTTTTGCCTTTTGTACAAGTCCTACTCCTGAGAGAAGTGCATTCACAGTTTTGCTGGTTTTGTTGTTATTTGCAGAGTTAGTGGGGTTGGCTTGTATTTTAATGTGGCTCAATCTCAATGTCTTAGGTTTGGCAGGTTTTTGGGTTTTTTTTTTCTCCTTTCCACCGAAGTCATTGATACATATTCACCCGATCATTCACATCAGAGGTGTAAATGGATTTTCTAAAGGTTTTTCAGAGACAAAGTCAGTTGCTTTGTGACTTGACTTCTTCAGGTGTTTCAAAAAGAAAGCTTAACATACCATCTCAATTGCAAGGATGCTAAAACTGTTTGACTGAATCTGCAAAGAGATGGGCAACATCTTTTGCTATAAGTGGCCATTCACCACCTCTTTGCTTAATCCATCTGTATAGGATTTACTTGGGAAAGAGAAAACAGAAGGAATCAGATATATTCTAGAGAAAATAGCATGTTTATTTGATTGTCCAGCTTCCAGTGATGGCTGCATTCACAGTTTAAATTTTTTAGCTTACCCTTTTCACCACTGATATTTGCAAAATTCAAATTTAGAAAAGTATATATCAGCCATGTCACCCAAAGACTTAAATCTTCAATTTGTTTCATGTCATTAAAAAGACATACTGAGTTTGAAGCTCCTTTCAAATTTATTCTTAAAATATAAGCCCAGGGAAATAGTGTAAGACTGGTTTTATTTGGACCATTCAGGCTCACAGACTTTGGAGTCAGGCAGACGTGGAGTCAGAGCTTCAGTGTCTGACATTGCCTTTTCCTGTAGTTCCCTCCCCTAGATCTTGTTGTTCAGTCACTAGGTCGTGTCCGACTCTTTGTGACCCCATGGATGGTGGCCTCCCAGGCTCTTCTGTCCATGGGATTTCCCAGGCAAAAATACTGGAGTGTGTTGCCATTTTCTTCTCTAGGAGATCTTCTGGATCCAGAGATCAAACCTGCGCCTCCTGCATTAGCAAGCAAATTCTTTAGCACTGACCCACCAGAGACGATTACTACCTGCTTCATAGGGTTGTTGTGAGGGTTCCATAAGATAACATACATAAACTTCTTAGTGCTTCATCTGGTGCAACTATTCCATAAATATCAGCTATTTTATAGTAATTGGAACAGAGGGATTTTCCCGGTGGTCCAGTGGTTAAAGTCTCTGTGCTTCTATTTCGGAGGGTGTGGTTTTGATCCCTGGTTGGGGAGTGTAAGATCCCACATGCTAGCACAATGTGGCTAAAAAAAAGGAAAAGAAAAGAATTAGAACAACTTCACCAAAATGTAATTATGGTGTCTTGTCAGAATTAACAGCACCGTGGCTGACTCATTGCCTAATACAACTGAAAAACAAATTTCAGCATTGTGTAACAGCTAATGAACAAGAACAGCCATTCTTGAGAAAATAATGAGGAATTCTGAATGTAGAATTAGAAGATTCATCCTATTCACTACAAAATTTTTTTCAAATCTTAGAAACATATATCGTAAGTCCTTGTAAGAACTGTTGTGTATTAGTGACCATACACTTGAAATATTCAAGCAGGAAAATCTGCAGATAATAGTGCTCTGCCTTCCAGAATGAGGCCATTTCTAAGAACTGGTAATCAATGGAGGCCAAGATCATACCTCCACTACTCACTACATATATGTCGCAAGCAGAACCCTGTAGGAAACTGTACTGTTTGTTAATGTGCTACTCAGAGAACAGTACTATAGTAGAGTCAGTTCAGGGTTTGGAGCTGGACAACACAGGCTCTAGTCCAGTCTTTGCCATTTAATTTGCTGTGTGGCTTGGGGCCAGTTGCTTGGCTATTCTGAACCTCAATTTCCTCCTCCATTGTCATTGTTGTTGTTCAGTTGCTAAGTCATGTCCGACTCTTTGCGACCCCATAGACTGCAGCACACCAGGCTTCCCTGTCCATCACCAACTCCCAGAGCTTGCTGAAACTCATGTCCATCGGTTTGGTGATGCCATCCAACCATTTCATCCTCTGTTGTCCCCTTCTCTTCCTGTCCTCAATCTTTCCCCGCATCAGAGTCTTTTCTAATGACTGAATTTTTTGCATCAGGTGGCCAAAGTATTGGCACTTCAGCTTCAGCATCTTCCTTCCAATTAATATTCAGAGTGGATTTCCTGTAGGATTGACTGGTTTGATCTCCTTGCTGTCCAAGGGACTCTCAAGAGTCTTCTCATCCATAAAGTGGGGCTGTTATGAACCCAACCCCGTCAATAGAGGAAGGTCAAATTTTAAAATATGCATAAAAGTACTGAAGCAAAATACCGTTAATAGTACTGATATTATTACAAATACCATCACTAGTCCATTTTTGCAAAGAAAAGGAAAGGGCACCAGGAAGAACCTCGGTCCCCCAGTGTTACTGACACCAGTGTAACTTCTGCTCCTCCAAGACGAGACAGATGTCTCCAGAGTGTTGACTATGCTCAGTCTTCTTCTTGAGTCGGGGGTTGGGGGAGAGTTCTTATCCTTTCATAGATATCATACTGTTTCTCAAAAACAGTATGCTATTGAAATTCCCTAATAAACGCTAACATAAGTTTCTATTTTCTTTTACCTAAATTTAGATGAACTGATAGATAACAAGGGTAAAACAGGCTCAGTTAATAAGCAAAGTCAAATCCATTCTCCATATATCAAATTATTTACTGACTCATTACACCACCTCCCTCCTTTAAGTTCTTTAACAGTTTGCCAGTGTTAAAAGGATCAACTTGAAGCTCCCTCTCCTGGTCCCCAAGACCTTTAATGATCTGGTCTCTGAATCCTCCACTTGATACTTTTCTTCCCTCCCTGCTCAACTTTTTAGAGTTTTGCAAAGGTCCTTCACTCTTCCAGGAATACCCTAACCCCCTTTCTGCCGGATCAGTTTTCATTAATTCTTCTAATTAATTGGAACCATGCCTGGCATGTAAGTGGACGTTCAATAAACATTTAAACAAATTGACTTGAAATCAGATGGCTCCCACATAGACTAAAATAACCAGATATTTCTGTTTCTGCATGGCCTTGCAAAGTTCAGAATCATTCCTAGAGCCTGAATAGATTCCATGTCATTGAAGGACAGTAGCTCTTAAAAATTGTTTTGGCCTTTTGTACATGGCACTCTTCTAAATGGCGCTGATGAGAACTTGCTTCCTAGACACCGATGGAGCTGAGAAGCCACAATACATGTTTTAATAAATAGATTTTAAAATATAGCACTTTAAATGCAGTATTCCCTATTGCCAATTGCAAAAGTTTGCACAATAAGGAAGCATTTATTCTATTATTTAACAATAAAGCAAGTCGGTGTGTGGATACTCACATGTGTATATGCCTAAGAAAGTTATGGTAGTAATGTTTATGTAAGGTAAGTCATTCCTTTGGGCCACAGTCAAAAGAATTTAGTTACTGTAATGACAAAAGGGCTTCCATATATTAATACCAAAAGACCTTTTCCCCCAAAGTAATGAAGAGGCCCCCAAACTGGATCCTGGTCACAGTATTTTCTCTGTCTCTCTCACACACACACGCACAGACTCACAGACTCTTTGGAATTTTAAAGGTCTGAGTAGAATTCATTAACAAAAGGATGAAATGCTTTTTCTTCTATAAATCATAATAAAGTGTTGAGAGAGAAAGGAACAACTAAGGTTGCAAATCATTGGCGGCTGCTCTAAAACCAAGTCCTGTCATGTTAACTCCCAACTCAAACACCTAGTTTTAAAGATTTACCTTTAAGAAACCTAAAAGCTTGTATCCTGCCTCATCAACAACAGCCTCAAACTGTTCCCTGTCATCGAAGAAAACAAATCTTTTGCTCCTTCCTGCCTCGGGGAGACAGAGGGACCGAGGTGGTCCTCGGTGGCTGAATTAGATGAAAGACTTGCCTTCCACCATGGAGACATGGAGTCTAATCAAGTGAAATGAGTTTTGAGATCCCAGCTCATTTCCTCGGGGAGATCAGTTCACATTACAAAATCACGACATCTCATTCATCACAGCGGACGTGGTCTTTGCTCAGGAGAGGACCCCAACTGGGACTAAACCACCTGTCTCCTCTTGAAAAGGGGGCGCTTTATCCAAGTTAGAGTTGAAAGCCTTGGAGTGAGAAAGCTTGCCAGCTTTCACCCCAGTGATGCATATGCAACATGGAAGGGAACTTAGGCTTGAAAAAGGGAAGGCAAGTTGAAGGCAGATGGGCTGTTTAAATGCTATGAGGTGTGACCAACTGTACTGGAGATGCTAAGGCAGTGTGGTCAGGAGGGCCAGGAGTGGGGCTCCTTCTTCTTTATCCCCTAGCTTTTATTAAACAGAAGGCTAAGCATTTCTGTGTGTCAGGGTTTACAACGGCAAAGAAGCTCTCCTGCTCTCCAGGCTGATACGTGACCACCACCCTCTTTTGTCTCTTTCAGGGCGTCGTTGTCACACCTCTGCTGCTGCTGCTTTTTGTGAGTATATTTCGATACTGTTTTTAATGTCTTTCACTAAAAGCCGTCTACAGCCCTTTAAGAAAGATATTTAGGGAAAAACCTGAAATTGAAACCTTTTTACACCGCTTGGCGTCGTATTTTTTTTTTATTTTCATTCTGAGTTTATTTAACATTTCATCCAGTTGAACTGAAATAATACATGGACTCCAACACTGGCCAGACATTGTGCTAATACTGAAATAAAAGCTGCCAGTCAGTTCATACTTATAACTCGTTATGTTACCCAAAATATTACTATTTACCTTTACAAGCTTATTGCACTTCGTGTGAACTTTTCTCCAGAAAAGGTATTCCTAAGAGATCAGCAGACTGCCAATCTTGGTTCATTTTGTTCCTTTTGATAAACCATGATTCAACCCGACAGTTCAAATTTCTCTATGAAAGCATCAAAAATCAGAAGCTTCACCAGATAATGTTTAAAAAGACACATTTCCAGGCTGGTTACCCCTTTTGTCATGAGGCTCTGATCGTCTCATCCTGGTATGTATTAAACGTTTGGTTCGTTTGTCAATTCGTTTTTCAATGAAAGTTAAGACTAGCATGGAGCTGCCAATTATCCAGGGCTAAGAATTCTGAGGTTAGCTGGGGCAGGGGTGCAGAGGGCTGGAGGCTTCAAGGCCTCAAATGTGAAAGTGTTAGTGGCTCAGTCGTGGCCGACTCTTCGTGACCCCATGCACTGTAGCCCGCCAGGCTCCTCTGCCCACGGGCTTTCCCAAGCAAGAATACTGGAGTGGGTTGCCATTTCCTTCTCCAGGCATCGTATTTTGAACTGTTCTTCTGGGTGAGCTGTACAAAGTCAGCATCTCTGTAGTCTCATGATCATGGACAGCAGCAGGATGCATTTATCAGGCCTCTGACTCCTGGCTAAATCATTAATTATTACAAATTAGCACCCTGTGACATAGGTCAAAAATGTGCTGCACTTTATCTTCACATTAGTAAGACCAAAGTGATTACTGATGATCTAGGTTGATAGCAAGAGCCTTGGTCCAGGGGACCAGACAAAGCTTAGTTCCCAGTGCCGGTACTGATAGGAAATGGCTTCCTCACTTTGGGGAATACTGCCTTAATTTTTTCATCTGTAGAATGGGAAACAAACAGTCTGCTCCCAGGGTGTGCTTCAGGAAAAGAAAAACTAACATAAGCTAATGGTACACCAGTAGCAAAACTTGTTCTGAAAGTAAGAAATGCTAATTACCTTATTTCTTTTTTGGCACTAAGCATATGAGAAATTAGATGAGAGATTATAATGAAATTAATGTGATCTCATGCTGAGAAAAGCATATGTAATCATGAATGATACCTAAAATATTTTATGAACTGTGCATTTTTCATACACAACATCTCCCAAATATAAATCACTCGACTCATCACTGAAATGGAGTGGGGATGCATTTCTAGAAGTGAAATGTAGCTGTTTGACTAGCACTATTTGTCCATGAATTAAAACTGTGGGGAAAATTTATTTAATTATAGTGTAATTACCCAAGTTGGAATTCAATTAAAGTAACAGAGTGAGGGACTTCATTTCATACAAGCTGTGTGGGAAGTGGAGAGGAAAAGATGCCTTACTAAACAGTTGGATTTTGCATCTTTTATGAAAGACATTACCTGCCAGTAATAATCCTCAGCTTTACCGTGCCATTTGAAACGCCATCTCTATCCTTAGAAGGTAAGGAGTGTCAATAACCAGACCACTTCCCACAGCATAACAGACCTCATTTTTTTAGAATCACTAGTTCAGAATTTGCCGTGAAACTGAAGTGAATGTTATTTGCATTCATTGGGAAGAAAAGACTTGGTATGTATCGACCTGCTCCTAAATGTGAGAGCTAGGATCGTCCCTCAGTGTTTTTTCCAGGACCTGGGGCAGTAATTTCCCAGGAACAGCCCCCAGTGGCCACAGGATGCAGGTCAGCCTAGGGTCCCCAGTGGCAGTGAGCCCGAGAAACAGTGTGGAGGTGGGCATGTGCAGAATGTCCAACTGTATGTAGCCTAGGCTTTCTCCACTGCGGAAGAGTATCATCTCTTACTCCACAACCCTTTGAAAAAGATCACCGTCGCAGCTAGAAGACCTAGGTAGCACTTTTGAGTATCTCAGAGTCTGGAGTCTTTTGAGACACTGTTTCAACTTGTGACCAAGAACCAAATGAGTGCCTTTCTCCCTTTCCTACCTGTTGCCTTTCCTACCTGGTGCTATAACCTACCTGGTGCTTTCTCCCTTTCCTACCTGGTGCTATAACAAGACATGCCCAGCTGGTTAATATTAACAGTGTCATGCTCTTCCAAGTTTGCCCCACGCTTAGACCCACAGACTTGTGAGCTTTAGTTGGTTCAGCATTTTTAGATCATTGAGCTACAAGAATAGTGAAAGAGACCCCAAGACCCTCAACTCAAAAGTTTAATGCCTCCCTTTTGAGCTAACTGGGCTGTTCCATTAGGTTCAATGGCACCATCACACGACCTCAGTGGCTACTTCTATATGACATGACTTAAAATCACTTACACAGTATATAACAATTTTCGTCTGTTTAGGTGGGTGTGCATTTTTGCAAACAATGGGAATTGCTTAAACACTTAGGTGACCAGGCTTCACTTAGTGCATAGGACAAAAATCTGAATGACTTACATGCCTTTAAAAATGCAGTGTTTTTCATCAACAGTTCTGCTGTGGTTAACCCGAATGATATGTTGTGTTTCCCTAAAAGATAGGTTGAAGTTCTAATCCTTGTGTGTGTGTGTGTGTGTGTGTGTGTGTGTGTGTGTGTGTGTGTGTTAAGTCACTAAATTGTGTCTGACTCTTTGGGTCGCTATGGACTGTAGCTCACCAGGCTCCGCTGTCCATGGGATTCTCCAAGCAAGAATACTGGAGTGAGTTGCCATGCCACTCACGGGGATCTTCCTGACCCAGGGATCAAACCCGCACCCTATATCTCTTGCATTGGCAGGTGGTTTCTTTACCACTCCACCACCTGGGAAACCCCTCTACTCTCTAGTGCATCAGAATGTGACCTTATTTGGCTTTTTTTTCCCTCTCTTCCCCTTCCCTCCCTCACGCTTCTTCCCCTCCCCCTGCTCCCTTTTCCATTTGGTTTCGTTCTTTCCTACCAAGGCCGACCCCTGCGTCGTGAGTCTGAAGAGCCATCTTAGCTGGAAGCAGGGAGGGGTGGGAAATACTGTTAATGGAGAGGGCAGCGGTGTGCCCTCCCTCCCTGGGTGCATTGGTTTGGCAGCAGCAACAGCAGCAGTGGAGCCTGAAGAAATTGCAGAGCTGCCACAGTCAGCGGTTGAGGAACTTCGACCGTTCGTTGATGAAGAACTGGAAAAGATGGACTGTGTACAGTAGCGCAAGAAGCAGCTAGCAGAGTTGGAGACCTGGGTAGTACAGAAGGAATCTGAGGTGGCCCATGTTGACCAACTCTTTGATGATGCATCCAGGGCAGTGACTAACTGTGAGTCTTTGGTGAGGGACTTTTGTTCCAAACTGGGACTGTAGTACCAAGACAGCAGCTCTGAAGATGAAGCTCCCCAGCCTACAGAAATAATTGAGATTCCTGATGAAGACGGAGATGTCCTCAGTATTGATTCAGATGATGGTGGGAGCAGAATTCCAAAAGACCAGAAGCTCCATGAAGCTATGGCTGCCTTTAGAAAATCGGCTCAAGATGTCCAGAAGTTCATGGATGCTGTCAACAAGAAGAGTAGTTCGCAGGAGCTACACAAAGGAACCTTGAGTCAAATGTCTGGAGAACTGAGCAAAGATGGTGACTTGGTCATCAGCATGCACATCCTTGGCAAAAAGAGAACTAAGACATGGCACAAAGGCACGCTTATTGCCATCCAGACGGTTGGGCCAGGAAAGAAGTACAAAGTGAAATTTGACAACAAAGGAAAGAGTCTTCTGTCAGGAAACCACATTGCCTGTGATTACCACCCTCCTGCTCACAAGTTGTATGTGGACGGCTGAGTAGTGGCCAAATACAAAGATGGGAATCAGGTCTGGCTCTATGCTGGCATTGTAGCTGAGACACCAAACGTCAAAAACAAGCTCAGGTTTATCATTTTCTTTGATGATGGATACGCTTCCTATGTTACACAGTCTGAACTATATCCCATTTGCTGGCCACTGAAAAAGACGTGGGAGGACATAGAAGACATCTCCTGCCGAGACTTCATAGAAGAGTTTATCACCGCTTACCCCACCCGCCCCATGGTGTTGCCCAGGGATGGCCAGCTGATCCAGACTGAGTGGGAAGGCACGTGGTGGAAGTCCCGCGTCGAGGAGGCGGACAGCAGCCTAGTCAGGATCCTCTTTCTGAATGACAAAAGGTGTGAGTGGATCTATCAAGGCGCTACATGACTGGAGCCCACGTTCAGCATGAAGACATCATCCGCCTCTGCGCTAGAGAAGAAGCAAAGGGGACAGCTCAGAACTCGTCCAAATATGGGTGCTGTGAGAAGCAAAGGCCCTGTAGTCCAGTACACTCAGGATCTAACAAGTACTGGAACCCAGTTCAAGCCTATGGAATCCCCACAGCCTACAGCCCCACCTGCCCCACCTGGTCCAGCTCTGTCCCCCCAGGCAAGTGACAGTGACTTGGAAAGCCAGCTTGCCCATCTCGGAAGCAGGTAGCCCAAAAAAGCACATGTTTCCGGCCAGGACCTGTGGTCTCTGGTCGTTCCTCCCCTACATTCCCTGCATTCAGTGAAAATGCCCCTGGTGGGAGACCTGGGGTCAATCAGACATACAGGTCACCTTTAGGCTCCACAGCCTCTGTCCCAGCAACCCCAGCTCCCCCAGAACCCCAGCCTTCCATTGCATGTTGGAGCGGGCCCCTGAAGAGCCCTCCTACTGCACCCCCATGGAGAAGCTTTTCTACTTACCTCATGTCTGCAGCTATACTTGTCTGTCTCGGGTCAGACCTATGAGAAGTGAGCAGTATCGGGGCAAGAACCCTCTGTTAGTCCCACTACTCTATGACTGCCGGTGGATGACAGCCCAGCACTGAGTTAATCACAAGATGGGCTTTCACGTTATCTATAAGGCACCCTGTGGCCTCTGCCTTCAGACAATGCAGGACATTGAGCGTTACCTTTTTGAGACTGGCTGTGACTTCCTCTTCCTGGAGATATTCTGTTTGGATCCATATGTTCTTGTGGACCAAAAGTTTCAGCCCTATAAGCCTTTTTACTATATTTTGGACATCACTTATGGGAAGGAAGACGTTCCTCTATCCTGTGTTAATGAAAGTGACACAACTCCCCCACCCCAGGTGGCCTACAGCAAGGAACAGATCCCGGGCAAGGGTATTTTCATTAACACAGGCCCTGAATTTCTCATCGGCTGTGACTGCAAAGATGGGTGCCGGGACAAGTCCAAGTGTGCCTGCCATCAGCTAACTATCCAGGCTACAGCCTGCATCCCAGGAGGCCAAATCAACCCCAACTCTGGCTACCAATACCACAGACTAGAAGAATGTCTGTCCACAGGAGTTTATGAGTGTAACAAACGCTGCAAATGTGACCCTAACCGGTTGGTACAGCATGGCCTGCAAGTTCGTCTGCAGCTCTTTAAGACCCAGAACAAAGGCTGGGGTATCCATTGCTTGGATGACATTGTCAAAGGCTCCTTTGTCTGTATTTATGCAGGAAAGATCCTGACAGATGACTTTGCTGACAAGGAGGGCCTAGAAATGGGTGATGAGTACTTTGCCAATCTGGACCATATTGAGAGCGTGGAGAACTTCAAGGCGGGGTGTGAGAGTGATGCCCCCTGTTCCTCTGACAGCAGTGATGTAGACTTGAAGGACCAGGAAGATGGCAACAGCGGTACAGAGGACCCTGAGGAGTCCAATGATGACAGCTCAGATGACAGCTTCTCTAAGGACCAGGACTTCAGCGCCAGCTCGGTGTGACGCAGCTGCACTACCTGACAGCATACCTGGGGCCAGAAGGAGAATGGATTGTCTGAGACGTCTTCCAAGGACTCTCGCCCCCCAGACCTGGGGCCCCCACATATTCCTGTCCCATCAATCCCTGTAGGCGGCTGCAATCCACCTTCCTCTGAAGAAACACCTAAGAACAAAGTGGCCTCGTGGCTGAGCTGCAACAGTGTCAGTGAAGGTGGCGTTGCTGACTCTGATAGCTGTTCATCCTTCAAAACTAGTGAAGGAGGGGAAGGCTGCACTGGGGGAGGCAGAGGGGAAGCCTGCCTCAGGGCTGGGCTCAAGGATGAGGGAGACATCAAGCAGGCCAAGAAAGAGGACCCTGATGACCGAAGCAGGTTGTCAATAGTTATTGAAAGCTCTCGAAATTATGGTTATAATCCTTCTCCTGTGAAGCCTGAAGGACTTCGCCACCCACCGAGTAGGACTAGTATGCATCAGAGCCGACGACTCGTGGCCTCTGCTCAGTCAAACCCTGATGATATCCTGACCCTGTCCAGCAGCACAGAAAGTGAGGGGGAATGTGAGACCAGCCGGAAGCCCACTGCCGGCCAGACTTCAGCCACAGACGTGGACAGTGATGATATCCAGACCATCTCCTCTGGCTCTGAAGGGGATGACTTTGAGGACAAGAAGAACATGTCTGGTCCAATGAAGCGCCAAGTGGCAGTAAATCAAACCGGGGTTTTGCTTTGAAATCAACCCCTGGGATTGCCATTAAATCAACCAACATGGCATCTGTGGAAAAGGGGGAGGGTGCACCCGTCCGTAAGAACACACGCCAGTTCTACGATGGGGAGGAGTCTTGCTACATCACTGATGCCAAGCTTGAAGGCAACCTGGGCCGCTACCTCAATCACAGTTGCAGCCCCACAGCCTGTTTGTCCAGAATGTCTTTGTGGATACTCATGATTTCCGCTTCCCATGGGTAGCCTTCTTTGCCAGCAAGAAAATCCAGGCTGGCACAGAGCTTACCTGGGACTACAACCATGAGGTGGGCAGCGTGGAAGGCAAGGAGCTGCTTTGCTGCTGTGGGGCCATCGAATGCAGAGGGCATCTTCTTTAGAGGACAGCCTTCCTCCTAACCTTCTGAACCTCCCTGAACTGCCCTTTCCTCAGGAACTGGTCTTCCTGACTGTTGACTCCTGACCCCCAGGTTTCTAGTCTAGCTACTCCCCAGTTTCTAGTAGATAGAAATGGGGGTTCTGGATCAGGAGACCCCTTCCATTGTGGTGCTAGCAGGCAGGGCCCCTCCCCTGCCTTCCGAGGCACTGGGGGTGGGAGAGGTTACCACTCTAACCTGGGCCTGACATCCCTTCAGTCCTCCTGTGGATCACCCTTCCCATCCTAAATTTGTTCAAGTGTTCATTCCTCTAAACAGACTTTATTCCTAGAATGAGGGCTGTGTATTTTACTATCTTTGGTTTGTACTGTTTCTTGAAAGTCTTTTAACAAGATGTTAAAACTAAGATTGTGATTTGATTTCTTTCCCTCAGCTCCCAATTCTAGGTCTTGATGAGAGATGAGTTTTTCTCCATCCTTCCCAACAGGCAGCTGTCATTAATCCTGACCTTTCTCTACTTTTGCTTTCTTATTTTCCATGTGATACTTTTTAATGTTACATAACCATGAGGAAGACTACCTTAATTTATTTAGTTGATCACTCTTCTCAGTTCTTAAGAGCCTCAAACACTTGTTGCCATGTTTTACTTAATCTTTAATATATTTTAATTTAAAAAAACCTATTAACAGAAAAAAAAAGAATGTGACCTTATTTGAAATAGGGGTGTTGCAGTTGTAATTAGTTAAGATGATGTCAAACTGGTATAGGGTGGGTCCTTAATCCAACATGACCAGTGAACCAGTGAAGTTGTTCAGTCATGTCTGACTCTTTGTGATCCCATGGACGTACTAGAGTGGGTTGCCCTTTCCTTTCCCAGGGGATCTTCCTGACCCAGGGATTGAACCCAGGTCTGCCGCATTGCAGGCCGATGCTTTACCATCTGAGCCACCAGCAAAGCCAATGTGGCTGGTGTCCTTAAAGAAGACGAGTCAGAGACCCACAGGGAGAATGCCGTTTCATGATGGAGGCAGAGATTAGAGTTATGTATCTGCAAGCCAAGGAGCACCAGGGTTCCTGGCAAACATCAGAAGAGGCAAGGAAGAAATCTCTAGGGATTTAAGAGGGATCACGGTCTTGCTTGATTTCAGACCTACAGTTTCCACAACCATGAAGCAATACATTTCTGCTTTTTTAAGCCACCCAGTGTGTGGTCTTTTGTTACGAAAGTCAAAGCAACTAATACAGCCCATGAAAACTGAATTGTCTTTTTTCCATCATATCTTAAAGATGGGAATTTCTAGATAGTCAGGCACAGTAGCTCATAAAAGCCGTTTTTGCTGATGGAATCTCAGTTGTCTGTATTCTCAACATCTTCTCAGAATGTTCCTGCTACTACCCTGCTCCAATTGAACGCTGTCTTCTGATTCATGTTTCTGCTGCTGGCACCATTCATGTTACTGAGCATTAAAGGGGGATAAGGTGTCTTTCTTGCACCTCATTACCCAATTCCAGATCACTTCTCATGCCTTCTCCATAAAATCCCCTATTACCTTTAAAGGTAATGCCACACACCTATATTACCTGCTGCTGCTTCTTGTAATTGTCAGTGGAATGCTAGATCATGCTCTAAGAGTCCAGAAAAATGTTTGTGCCTTTCCATTGTCCCTTTTTAAACAATACACTTGGATTGACTCTTGGTGTTTTCAGTATTCACATGGTTGACCTTTCCAATACCTTGGCCTCTAAATTCTTGACCCCTCTCCATCCAAGTCATCTACTCCCTGCATATGGATGCATTCCCCAACCTGGGAGTTCTCTGAACCCTTCTGTGCCAGGTACTGAGGACAAAATCCAAATAAGGTAACAAAACATGCTCTTATCACCCCAGTCACTCAGGAAATTTTGAGGGTTTCAGAACTTCTGTGATAGGGGGCAAAAACCAAATATATTTTTCTTACCATATCACTGCATCACAGTTGTGCAGGTTGATGAGTGCCTCTGTTCAAAGAATCAGGCTAGGGTGACTTTTAGGGCTAGTATTTCCTGGTTACATGCTCTACCTTCAGGTCCACGTTTCTTACTGTAAAGCCGTTTTGAAGGGACTAATTTCACTTCCCTCACTGTCTGTTGTGGGGAGGCTGCATGGTGTGGGGAGAAGGCATCTTCTTTTGATTCAGTCTACAGTCAGCATCTGTTGTGAACAGGGAATTTTCTATAAGTCTTCTCAGCCTCAGGTTTCACCTCTGTAAAGTAAGAATTTTGATAAGATGAAATGAGTTTGTTTATGGGAAAGCATGTTGTAAACTGTAAAGAATCATCAGATGCTAGCTTTCTGGGTTTTTTTTTCTTTTTCTTTCAGCCGTGCTGGGCCTTTGCTGCTCATGTGGGCTTTCTCTGGTTGCAGCAAGTGGGTGCTCCTCTCTGGCTGTGGTGCTCAGGACTCTCACTGCAGTGGCTTCTCTTGTTGCTGGGCACAGGCTGGAGGGTGCTCAGGCTTCAGGAGTTGTGGCACACGGGCTTAGCTGCTCCTCAGCATGCGGGATCTTCCCAGACCAGGGATCGAACCCGTGTTCCCTGCATCGGCAGGCAGATTCTTAACCACTAAACCACCAGGAAAGTTCAATGCTAGTTATTTAAATTTGACACTTTATAAAAGAAAACAAAAAATAATGCCAAGAAGGATGTTAAGTTTCTGCAAAAGCATGTATCTGATGAAATGTCCCAGTGGTCCACTTAGTCCAGACCTTAGTGATGGGCTGTGTCTTAAAACTTGAAACTTTAAGATTCTTTAACTATCTGTAGCCTAATCTTATAAACTCGTGTGTAAGTGAATCCAGTATTTACCATGGCTGACAGTGAACACGGTGAAACTTCCCGAAATAGCACTGTTCACTCCTAAGATTCAAAGTTGTTTTTTTTTTTTCACATATATCATTTCAGTTTTCTTGATAACACACCTCTGATGTTGGCAGAGGCAGAAATTGTTGTCTTTATTTTGTCAGTGTGTATCAAATTGTGGATTTCCAATCTGTAAGGATAAATAAAGGCTTTGTCAATTTCCCAGGTGGCTCAGTGATAAAGAATCCACCTGCCAATGCAGGAGACACAGGTTCAGTCCCTGGGTGGGGAAGATGCCCTAGAGAAGGAAACAGCAATCCGCTTCAGTATTCTTGCCTGGAAAATTCCATGGACAGAGGAGCCTGGCAGGCTACAGTCCATGGGGTCACAAAGAGTCAGACACCACTGAGAAACTGAGCACACACACTAGCTAAAAACTGCACTTACAGAAGTTCATTACTTGAAATTCTGTATGAACTGTCCTTCTGAAACAGCATTTCACATGGTAAGCATCCACTAGATTTTGTTCTCCTGGGCCAGGAACCATGAATGTTTTATTCATTAACTTATCTCTGATGCCGAATATTCAATATTTGTTGAAAGGAGGGGAATAGAAAGATAGGTGAGTAGTGATTCAGTTCAATTCAGTTCAGCTCTGTCACTCAGTCGTGTCTGACTCTTTGCGACCCGATGGACTGAAGCACACCAGGGAGTAGTGATTAGGGTGATTCAGATGATAAGTAAGTGGCGCAAAGGCTAGGACCTCAGCCTGATTCATGAAACCTTACTTTGTATTTGCTGTGAAAAATAATGTACAGTGTTTTAAATAATGTTCAACAAAACATCCATTCTTTTATTCAGTGTTTGAATGCCTACTGTGCACTGTGACTATCGCAAACACCAACCTGCCATTAATCCTCCCCTCACAGGATTCATGATTCAATAAAGAAAACAGAGTGTGTTCACAGATAATTAAAATCCAAAGTAAAAATTATATCACAAGTATAATATCTCAGGGGAGATTACTAAAAAACAAAACATGTTGTTCAATAGAAGTGGGGTTTTTTTACAATGAATTTTTTACTGAACAAAAACTTTAATTTTATTGAAGTATAGTTGATTTACAATGTTGTATTAATATCTACTGTACAGCAAAGTGATTCAGTTAAAAGTGGAAGTGAAAATGAAGTCGCTCAGTCCAACTCTTTGCGACCCGTGGACTGTGACCTACCAGGCTCCTCCCTATAGCCTCCCAGGCTCCTCCGTCCATGAGATTTTCCAGGCAAGACTATTGGAATGGGTTGCCATTTCCTTTTCCAGGAGATCTTCCTGACCCAGGGAAAATATTATTTTTCTTTTTTTTCCCCATGATGATTTATCACCGGACATTGAATGTAGTTCCCTGTGCTATCCAGTAGGAGCTTGTTGTTTGTCCATGCTGTATATGATAGCTTGCATCTGCTAATCCCAAACTCCCAGTCCATCCCTCCTCTACCTCTCCACCTCCTTGGCAACCACAAGTCTGTTCTCTGTGTCTGTGAATCTGTTTCTGTTTTGTAGATAAGTTCATTTGCATCATATTTTAAATTCCACATAGAAATGATATCATATGGCATTTGTATTTCTCTTTCTGACTTACTTCACTTAGTATGATAATCTGTAGTTTTATCCATTTTGCTGCAGATGGCATTATTTCATTCTTTTTATGGCTGAGTAATATTCCATGGTATAGATATACCACATCTTTATCCATTCATTTGTCGATGAGCATTTAGATTGTTTCTATGTGTTGATTATTGTAAATAATGCTGCTATGAACATATGGGTGCTTGTATCTTTTTGAATTAATATTTTGTCTGGATATATACCCAAGAATGGAATTGCTGGGTCATATGGTAGCTCTATTTTTAGGTTTTTGAGGAAACTCCATATTGTTTTCCATAGTGGCTGCATCAATTTACATTCCCCAACAGTGTAGGAGGGTTCCCTTTTTGAAAGACAACTTCTAATTTGAGGAACGAGGGAGGTAGATGGAAATTTGTAATATTTCTCAAGGGTCCTACTTCAGGGTCTTTCCATGTGCCTGGTTCTGATTCTCGGTTATACCTAACATCACTTGAAACTTGCAAATTGTTCCTTTCTTTTGATGTGGTTTTTCACTAACACTATATCTACCAGCCATCATTATAGTTTTTTTCAACAGCAAATAATAGAGAAGAATGGAGGAGAGAGCTTTGAAAGCTTGAAACACAGTGTTGTGGGTGATAAAGATGAAGAGGCCCTGGTACCAAGTCAAGGGCTTAGGCTGTGGGGGCAGGACCATCCAGCAGGCAGCATGAAGTCCTGCCTCTGTGGACTCCTGTTCCCCTGATTCTCCTTAGCAGCTCCCTCACACCTTCTTCCCAGCCTCATCTTGGTGACTGAGGAATGAAAGGAAGCAACGTCCAAACTTCTATCTCACTGCCTCTAAAGTTAAAACAAAGAAGGTCAGAAATAAATGTGTTCATACTGTAGAACAAGTCAGTCTAATTCGATGCAATTGCGATATAAGGAGACCAGATATTGGATGGTGTTGCCATATCTCACCCACTCCAGTGTTCTTGCCTGGAGAATCCCAGGGATGGGGGAGCCTGGTGGGCTGCCATCTATGGGGTCGCACAGAGTTGGACACGACTGAAGCGACTTAGCAGCAGCAGCAGCAGCAGCCACATCTCAAGCCCCATGATTTTGTAGGCCATCAGTTTATTTAAATAAGTTCATGCTTGTCAGGGAAAGGTCAATAGCACTTTGAATTTGTGCCATTAAAATCACAGATTAAGGCCTCATTTCCACGCTAGCCACAGAGGTCAACTGACCACCAAGAGCTCTGGAAACGTGTAGAGTGGAAACTCTGCTGAAAGTCATCTTCAGAGTTATAGGTCAGACTGTATTCCTATGTGGGGGGTGGTCACGTCAACACCGTGTGTGTGTGTGTGTGTGTGTGTGTGTGTGTGTGTGTGTGTGTGTGTGTGTTAGTTGCTCAGTTGTGTCTGATACCCTGTGATGCTATGGACTGTAGCCCTCCAGGTGCCTTTGTCCTTGGAGTTCCCCAAGGCAAGAATACTGGATGGGGTTGCCATTGCCTCCTCCAGAGGATTTTCCTGATCCAGGAATCGAACCTGGGTCTTCTGCTTTGCAGGCATATTCTTTACCATCTGAGCCACCAGGTCAATACCTGAGGATATTTAATAAACATTTACCCACATGCTTACCCATTCATTAGCATGTAAGCGCCCCTTAAGTAAGTGGGAGCACCACCAGCTCTGTTATTATATCAATTGATTTCTATGACTTGATTTCTTAGAAATCTGGCCCCTCATCAAGCAGATATTTAAATGCCATTGTGATAACTGGACGTATATACACACGTGTGCACACACAAACATGTATGCACAACCCCATGGTGCACACCATGCCCTGTTTCTAGGCTGACTGTACGTTCCATTAGTCTGTCTCTTCTGTCACTTTCTGTTTCAGCAGTTTTTAAATCCAATAGGCTTGAATTCTTATTTTCCCAGAGATGAGCAGGGGGGTGGCGGAGGGAGAGGTAGAAAAATCTTCACTGGGTAGCTATTGTGTTGGGTGTTAGCTGCTGTATGGTACTTTGTGGGGCTTCCTGGGTAGCTCAGCTGGTAAAGAGTCCACGTGCAATGCAGGAGACCCCGGTTCGATTCCTGGGTCGGGAAGATCCCCTGGAGGAGAGCATGGCAACCGACTCCACTATTCTTGCCTGGAGAATCCCCTTGGACAGAGGAGCCTGGTGGGCTACTGTCCATGGGGTCGCAGAGTCAGACATGGCTGAGCAGCTAAGCACAGCACAGAACATAGTGCTTTCTGCTTAATTACACATGAGTAGCATGAGTACCTTTAGAAGCAGGTGTTATCCTCACTCATTTGAGAAAAGTTAAGTTCAAAGAGGTTTTGTGATTCTTGAGACCGCGTGACTGGTTAAGAACACAAGGCACTTTCAGGCAGCATTTCTTCCAGGTTGTGCTTACAAAACATGCCTCCTTGGAGACAGGTGGTTTTTTTTTTTTTTTTTTTTTAAGATTTTTTTGATGTGGGCCATTTTTAAAGTCTTTATTAAATTTGTTATAATGTTCCTTCTGTTTTATGTTTTGGTTTTTTTGGCCTCAAGCCATGTGGGATCTTATCTCCATTAAGAGAGATTAAACCCACACCCCCCTGCATTGGAAGGCAAACTCTTAACCACTGGACCACCAAGAAAGTCTCAGACAGGTGGTTTTAAGACATATTATCAGCACTCAGTTACTACTTCCTGGACATGTATATTCTAGGACTATAGGAAGGATAAACAGAATAAGGTATAATTATTGCCTTGAAAAAGCTTAAACCTTATGTGAGTAAATAACAATAAAGATTATGGAGAACTTTACAGGAAAAATAAACTACTGTTCTGTGATTCAGACTGAATTTCATAGGAGTTCACAGAGGAGCAAAGTTAGCGCGGAGAGACATTAGTGGCAGTTTTTGAGGCCACGGTCATCATTAGTTTCTCTAGTAATGGGCACCTATGATAGAAAATCCTCCAACTTTTGATCCCATCAGTATAAACAAAAACAACAAATCCAGTCATTAGTGTCATGTACGGTAATGTTATTTTTTGTAGTATATGCCCAGCGATGGGGGCATCTCTGAGGGGTCACTTGTGTGTAATGTAGAAATGTGTGTGTGTGTGTGTGTGTGTGTGTGTGTGTGTTTGGGTGTTAGTCACTCAATCATGTCTGACCCTGCAACCCTATGGACTATAGCCCGCCAGGCTCCTCTGTCCATGGGATTCTCCAGGCAAGAGTACTGGAGTGGGTTACCATTCCCTTCTCCAGGGGATCTTCCTGACACAGAAATTGAACCTGGGTCTCCTGCCTTGCAGGCAGATTCTTTACCATATTACCTTGCAGGCAGATTCTTTTCAGATTCTGAACCACAGGGAAACCTGGAGAAAATGATAATAAATCATAAAGCACTTGAAGAGAAATTACCCTGTGATTGACCCTGTAGCTCCACACTTACCATAATTTGTTCCTAAAGCAAGTGAGATGGATCTCCTCCCATTGAGCTTGAGAGCTCCTTACCTTCTGACTGCGGATGTAAACCACAGAGATGTTTTCACACAGGGAGAATCTTATGAAGCAAAAGATGCTCACCCCAGGGCTCCCCCAGAGCTTGTTGAGATAATGGCGAAGGGAGAGCACCTCAGAAGTCATTTTCAAATGCAATTGAATGGTGGCCCCCAACCTTCTTGGCACCAAGGACCAGTTTCATGGAAGACAATTTTTCCACGGACCAAGGACAGGGGGATGGCTTTGGGATGATTCAAGCACATTATTGTTATTGTGCATTTTATTTTTATTATTATTATATCAGCTTCACCTCAGATTATCAGGCATTAGATCCTGGAATTTGGGGACCCTTGCTCAAGAAGCCCACCATGTCCTGGAAGCCCATCTCCTCACAGCTTTCCTCTGTGAGCAATGAAAAGTTGATTTACAGTCCACTGGGCGGCACATTTCACTACAATTTCTGTGTGGTTTGAATAACCAATTCAGTTCAGTTGCTCAGTCATGTCCAACTCTTTCTGACCCCATGAACTGCAGCATGCCAGGCCTCCCTCTCCATCACCAATTCCCGGAGCTTACTCAAACTCACGTCCATTGAGTCAGTGATGCCATCCAACCATCTCATCCTCTGTCATTCGCTTCTCCTCCTGCCTTCAATCTTTCCCAGCATCAGAGTCAGTTCTTTGAATCAGGTGGCCACAGTACTGGAGTTTCAGCTTCAACATCAGTCCTTCAAGTGAATATTCAGGACTAATCTCCTTTAGGATGAACTGGTAGGATCTCCTTGCAGTCCAAGGGACTCCTAAGGGTCTTCTCCAACACCACAGTTCAAAAGCATTAATTCTTCAGTGCTCAGCTTTCTTTATAGTCCAACTTTCACATCTATACATGACTACTGGAAAAACCATAGCTTTGATTAGACGGACCTTTGTCGGCAAAGTAATGTCTCTGCTTTTTAATATGCTGTCTACATTGGTCATAGCTTTTCTTCCAAGGAGCAAGCGTCTTTTAATTTCATGGGTGCAGTCACCATCTGCAGTGATTTTGGAGACCAAGAAAAGAAATTCTCTCACTGTTTCCACTGTTTCCCCATCTATTTGCCATGAAGTGATGGGACTGGATGCCATGATCTTAGTTTTTTGAGTGTTAAGCCAGCTTTTTCACTCTCCTCTTTCACTTTCATCAAGAGGTTTTTCAGTTCCTCTTCACTTTCTGCCATAAGGGTGGTGTCATCTGCATATCTGAGGTTATTGATATTTCTCCTGGCAATCTTGTGTGTGTGTGTGTGTGTCTAAGATATTTTTTTTTTAATTTTCTTCTCCTGGCAATCTTAATTCCAGCTTGTGCTTCATCTAGCCTGGCATGTCACATGATGTACTCTGCACATAAGTTAAATAAGCAGGGTGACAGTCTACACCTTGACGTACTCCTTTCCTGATTTGGAACCAGTCTGTTGTTCCATGTTGGTTCTAATTGTTACTTCTTGACCTGCATGCAGATTTCTCAGGAGGCAGGTCAGGTGGTCTGGTATTCCCATCTCTTTAAGAATTTTCCACAGTTTGTTGTGATCTACACAGTCCTGGAAGCCCATCTCCCCACAGCTTTCCTCTGTGGACAATGAAAAGCTGATTTACAGTTTACTAGGAGGCACATTTCACTACGATTTCTGTGTGGTTTAAATAACCAGAACCTACAGTTGTATCAATTATTGGAAGATAATCTTTTGATCTTATGTTTTAAATTAGCATATAACCCAAAGAAATGTTTTACCTATTTTTTAATCTTTAAAAATAAAGCCTATTTTGTTCTTTGTTGCTCACGAAAGGAAAAAGACCATGCACCTAGATATAAAAAGGATCATTTCCTCCACAAACTATACATCTTCCATGCCCATAACCCATCTTTAGTTTGATAAATGCAGCTGAATCAGTACAGCTTTTTAATAACCATATTCTTAATTTTGATAAAAATGATAGTCATTTTCCACTGAGCCTGTCAGCTGTTAAACATTTCCGTCATTGATTTTGAGTAAGTTATCAGTGCGGTTTGCATGTATCCCTGTGAGATTAGGGGCAGCAGGAATGAGAGAAGGCTGGACTGTAGTTTTAGGGAAAGACGGGACTCTAGAAAGCTCAAGGGTTGGAAGCCGGGGACCCTCTCTCGTCTCCTGTGTGCATGCTTTGTCTTTGTGATGGGAAAGGGACAGTGTTCAAGAGCGTGTCTGTGTGTGGGTACAAGAAAGTTAGATGCAGGGGCTTCCCTGCTGGTCCAGTGGTTAAGAATCAGTGCTGCCAGTGAACTTGGTGTAGGTTCGATCCCTGGTCAGGGAGCTGAGATCCTGCATGCCTGTAGTCAAAAAACCAAAACATAAATCAGAAGCAGTATTGTAATAAATTCAATGAAAACTTTAAAAATGTCTACATCAAAAAAAGTAAAAAAAAAAAAGATGGAGACCCACTGGTAAGCAGTCTCCTCCTCTTTCCCTCCCTTGAGGCTGGGCTCTGGGTAGTGGGAGGGTGAGGAGAGAGCAGAACTGGGCAGGAAGGGCACCCATCCTGCTCTCTGCGTCAGTCCGAAGTGCCTTCTTCCTGATTTCCTCAGGGAAGAGATGGAACATTCCTTCCTCTACAGTCTGAACTGTAAATATCTATTCTTCTTTTTCTCTGAATGTGGCACTCATGAGAGCAAAGACCAGTCATCAGGGGTGAATTATTTAATACAATAATGTTTTAATAGCTGAGAAGAGACACAAATAGTCGTGGTGCCTGTGGCTAATGGATTTCCCTGGTAGGAGATAAAAGGCTGATTACACAGCAGAGCAAGTGAGGACCTGGTGCGTTAATGACAATTTACAGGTCAGCTCACTTACAGGAGTGATTTAAACGCACCATCTGTTTTCTAACTGTAGGTTGATAACTATGATTTTACAGACAGCCAGCATCTCTTCATCAGGAATCTATTTGTCTTTCTGAGTCTGGTTAGGTGGGCCCCATAAAAATTTCACTGACTAGTCCATCCAGATTCTTTCCAAATCAAATAGTTTCTAAGTTGAATGGATCAACAGCAGCCAGTCTTGCTTCATTTGACTCAGCCTTCCTCTGCCAGGTGAGAAAATTAAATCCTAATGCCCTAAAGCGGTCTTTGTATGTACTGGATTAGCTTCTTTCTTCTCTCTTAAAAAAAAAAAAAATTATTCATTTGGCTGCACGGGTCTTCCTTGCAGCACACAGGATATTTGGTCTTCCTTGTGGCACACGGGCTCCTAGCTGTGGCATGTGGGATGTAGTTCCCTGAGCAGGGATTGAACCTGGACCCCTGCACTGGGAGCTCAGAGTCTTAGCCGCTGGACTACCAGGGAAGTCCCTGGATGGACTTCTTTCTAATACATATACCTCAGTACTAATTATGTACCGTCCTTGAGAGAGTTAATAAAAAGTCCCTCAAATAATTTTCTGAGTCCTCTGGTTCAGATCTAGAAAGCCAGTTGAGAAAGGCTGCACAGGCACCCATGGTTTATCAAGTTTCCTGCCATCCCCTCCTTTTTATCTTTTTTCCCTCCCTCTTCTTGCTTCTGCCTATGTCCTTCTCCTTGCAGCCCCCCAACACAGACACACACACACACACACACACACATTCTTCTTTCTCTCACATGGACAAGGGGAGCCCAACTTTGACCTCCATTCTTGTCTCCTCCCACCTCACTGCTCTGTTCTTCTCCCATTCAGTTCAGTTCAGTTGCTCAGTCGTGTCCGACTCTTTTCGACCCCAAGAACCGCAGCACACCAGGCCTCCCTGTCCATCACCAACTCCCGGGGTCTACCCAAACCCATGTCCATTGAGTCGGTGATGCCATCCAACCATCTCATCCTCTGTCATCCCCTTCTCCTCCCACTTCAATCTTTCCCAGCATCAGTTCAGTTCAGTTCAGTCGCTCCGTCATGTCCGACTCTTTGTGACCCCATGAATTGCAGCACACCAGGCTTCCCCATCCGTCACCAACTCCCAGAGTCCACCCAAATCCATGTCCATCCCAGCATCAGGGTCTTTGCAAATGAGACAGCTCTTCGCATCAGGTGGCCAAAGTATTGTCCTGTAGAACCTAAGGATTAAGTGTGAAGGCTGTGGAGCCAACCTTCTCGGTTGAGATCTCTGCTCTGTCACTTATGAAAATGGGGGTACTAATGAGACCCACCTCAAGGGGCCGCTGTATTAAGTCACTCAACACTTATAAGCTTCAGAGTCAGGCACAGTAAATGTGGCTCCCCAGGGGGCTCAGTGGTTAAAAATAAAATCTGTCTGCCAGTGCAGGAGATGCGAGTTCCATCCCTGGGTTCTGGAGATCCCATGGAGGAGGGCATGGCAGCCCGCTCCAGTGTTCTTGCTGGGAGAATCCCACAGACAGAGGAGCCCTGGCAGGCTGTGGTCTATAGCGTCGCAAAGAGTCACAGCTGAAGCGCCTTATCACACGTGTACCCACTGTGCGCTGTACCACTCCAGTGCTCCTGCCTGGAGAATCCTACGGACAGAAGAGGCTGGCTGGTACAATCTATGGGGTCTCAAAGGGTCTGACACGACTGGGCACAGAGCACGCACTCTGTGCTGTGCTAACTTGTAGTGGTTCTCACATGTGAACCCCAGTTCAGCAGCAGCACCGGGGGCCTGGTTAGAAAAGTTCTCCATCCTCCTTTCATCCTTCCCCCGGGTGTTCTGCATTGGAAACTCTGAACTGGTAGGTGAGGCTAAGGAATAGGCGTTTTCACAAGCCCTCCAGATGTTTCTGGTGTGTTAACATTTGAAAACCACCACCCTAGATGTAAGAAGTAGTCACACTGCTGGGCACCTAGAATATAAACCTGAAAAAGACCATGTCTCTGACCTTCAGGAACACACAGTCTACTGGTGGAGGCAGATGTGTAAACAACACCAACCAAGGAATTCTGAGCAATACATTGGCAACACAGTGACCCCAGGGTACGAGGAGCCACGTCTGCATTTGGGGAGGAGGGTTTGCAAATAATTCCCAAAGAAGTGGTGCTTGAAATAATTTTTAGAAAAAAGACTAGAACTTTTCCAGTTGTAAGTGAGGGGATGACAACTTATTGAAAGGAGTGTGCATGGATCCACATACAGACTTCAGCTTTGAAAATGGAGAGAGGAAAGGTTTGGTCTTTTGTTCACTGTTGGAGCCCCTGGACCCAGAACATGCCTCTGGTTCACAGGAGGCACAAGTAACTATTTGAAGGATTGAACACAAAGGTCTTAAATTCCCACATGTTTCATTTCACTGAAATGTTTCTTTGCAGCATAATGTTAAAACAAATAAACCTAATTGTGAATTCCCTGTTTTAAAAAAACTGTACTCCTGAAAGAAATTAGCCAATGCCTGGGTTGTTTGTTTCACATGTGGTATCTTAAGCATGCGTTGGCAATGTGAGATGTAGGAACTTTAAGCCTGCCAGGTGGCTCAGCAAAGCCCAGAACGCTCGCTTGACACAAGCTTATCCTGAGCCCTTATCCAAAGGTGCAAATTATTGATGCTTCTTATAAACACATTGGTCTCTGAAATAGAAACCACATGAGGTTTCCTCATTAAAATGTGAGAACCAGTTAGCCCAGGCAACGAGTCTCCTTCTGCTTCAGTTAAAATCGACTCTGCATGTAAAATGATTGGGTCTTGTAGTTTCCTGGTCCTGCTCACAAATGCAGGTGCCCACTCGTTTTTCTGGCTGCCAAGGCATACTTCATAGCCCCAGAGCCTCCCCCAAGGGGACCACTGCACCTTCACACTGACCACAGTGACAGGTCTGGTGGCCAATTCAAAAGAAAGGATTTATGCCAAGTTAGACCCCAGGACTGAGGTTTCCTTCCTTTCAGAGCCACTTCTAAAGGGAGCCACCCTATGGGATTTCTTCCCCAGCATCCCTACCGTACTTCATCTGATTTCCTATACCCAGTTAATTACATTCCTGGCTAGCTTACTCTAGCCTCTGATCTGACAAGGCCCCAGAGGAGGGCAGCTCTAACCTACGTTCCTAACCAAGTGGATCAGAGATCAAGGGTATTTTTGAGGACAAAGGGACCTTGGGAATCGTGGACAACCTCCCACCCTCCCCCTCACCCTGAAGCCTTTCCCACTGTCTTCCAGAAACAAGAGGCTTCCAAACACTGAACATTCAGGTGGTCTATCATGTGATGGAATAACACACACAATATTCTTCAACACCAAAGGTGAAATGGGTTTTCCTCTACTTCCCTTTTAGATTGAATTGGGATTAAAACGAAACCCGCCCCCCTCCCCTAAATGGACTCAGGACATGAAATCAGCTTTTAACTTTTCTCTTCATTTGATCTTTTACTGCTCTGCAGTAATGCTTTATGGTTAAACTAACAAGCCCTCCCAGTGTGGATCTGGCTGTTACCACAGAGCAGATTTGGCTTGAGTTGCTGCATGTGTTTGAGAAGCACTGCCAATTTCACATCATAATGCAGGTATTAGAGGTTTTCATTGCAAGCAACTTCTCTCTGGACCTCAGTTTTCAATCTTTAAAACAAGTGAACGGGACTACACGTCGCTTGCAGGGATCCTGTCGATTTTAGGTCTTCTCTCCGCAGCAGCATTAAGGAGCTGAGGACAGGGTGGAGGAGAGTCCAGGGAGGGAACACAGACCACCATGATCATTGCTGTTTATGTGCACGCCTGTGTGAGCTGATCCCCTCTTCCCTCGGTTCTTGTCATGAATAGATGCCCTTAGTTACTAGATGCACATTAGAATTTGTTGTATTACTAATGATAAGTGAAAAAATAATAATGCCAACTGATTTTGTGATGCTTCAGAATAATGAGTTTTTAGATGTACTTCAGTTTTATGCATGTGTGTGTGTGTGTGTGTGTGTGTTTTAACTTTAGAAAAAAGAGGGATGTGATTTTGAATAAGGGGTCGTCCCTTTTTAGTACTTCATGTCTACAGACTACTTCATCTGTTCATTCTGCATGGGTTTTTGCTTCTGCAAACGTATTCACTGTGCCGGTCCCTGGGATAAGCACTGGGCTGACAGAAGGAATATAACTTCATGTGATTCTTCATGAAAACATTTTAAAAATACATTACATAACTTAATAAAGTTGAGATAGAAAGAGGAACAGAGAGATCATCCATGAGATTCCAGGCAAGAATGGAGACTTTTTCCTTGCCGGTTATCACCCTCAACCCTACTGCCCATCTTCGAAGATTGTGAACCCTCTGGATAAAGCACTGATTGAGCTGAATATCTTTGAACTTGAAAACTTTGTTCTTTAAAATTTATTTTTCTATTTATCCAGTGCCTCGATTTCTTTGTAAAATATATTTTTCCTTGTTTTAACCCTTGCCCCAAGAGCGGCCTTAGGGTTAATATTTATGGTGGGAATATATATTTGTTACATACCTCGCACTTCAAGGACATAGTTGCTTTAAAATAGGGTGGAGTCATTAGCTTTTAATACTTTGGCTTTGCCTAAAGAGAAACCTCCAACAGCCGTGTAACATTTCGGGCTTCCCAGGTGGCCCCAGTGGTAAGGAATCCACCTGCAATGCAGGAGCCGCAGGAGACGTGAGTTCAGTAACATTTAACACACCACAAGTCCTGTGTTCTTCACCAGTTTCACTTTCTCTGGTTGCATTTTTTCAGTTTATATCTGTTCTGGAGGAAAAGGCTGGAGGCTACACTTTTTGTTAAGTTAAGCCGACAGCCAGTGGTGAGTGTTGGAGGCAGTATTATGTGACTGAAGGCCACTGAGACACAAGACATATATTCTTGGTCTTTAGAGTGCATATAGATTGGGGCCAAGGAGAGGGGGACAGAGTCATAAAATGCACCAACCAGGATGTAGAAGAGATCTTGGTGGGCTGGTTTGTGCAGGAATCAGTGAAAACACTGGTCCCGGGTAACTTCATTCTGAGCTATTGACTTCACTTAGCTAAGTATTTGTTACGTTATTTAACATTCTCTTTCCTCCGTCATCACATCTTTCACAAAAGTTATTTTCCAAAAGATATTTCCAAGTTTAACTAAACTTAGTTAAAGATGAAAATTGAGGTTTAGTCTGCAGAGGAAGGTAAAAGAAAGTTCCAAGGGCCAGGGAGGTGTTGCAGAAGGGACTCATGAAAGAGATGAATGTCTATGAAGCAGCTACTATTTGTCCAGAAAGGAAGTTTTGAAAAACTACTAGAAAGTTAGCCAGCGGACTTCCCTGTCAGTCCAGTGGTTAAGACCCTGCACTTCGAATGCAGGGTGCAGGTTCAATCCTCGACTGGGGAGCTATGCCCCCACATGCCTTGTGGCCAAAAAAACCAAGACGTGAAACAGAAGCAATCTTGGAACAGGTTCAATGAAGACTTTTTTTAAAAAGAAAGTTAATAGGAAGACAGCAATTCTTGGCAGTAGAGGTTAATGCGAGCGTGTGACTGTGTTCACAGAGAAATGCTGCCTTATGGTCCAGCAGTAACATGTTTATGAAACTGAGACTGCAATCATTAGCAAAGCAAGAGCCAGAAAATGGGGATGGAGTCAAAACAAGAATTATGAACAATGTTCAGGCATACCAGTTTAGGAGCGGTACACTGAAATTTTTAAGTTGAAAAATAAGTTGTTTCAGGATTTCCCATTTCCAAGGTTTTGTGTAAGAATAAATTTTTAAGGATATGAGATTCATTTCCTTTGTTTTGGAGGATTAGGGGAGTTACAAACTATTTCATTTGCATAAACAAAAAAATGTTATCTTGATAATAAAATAACAAGACATACTTATTTGGCTTAAGTATCTGCAAATGGGTAAAATAGAAATCACATAAACTATGACTACAGATGAAATATTACGCTATGTGAATACAGACAGTATAGACACAGAATGACTTTACAATCAGAAATGTATTAAATAACAGGGCTTCCCAGGTGGCGCTGGTGGTAAAGAACCCACCTGGCAAAGCAGGAGACATAGGAGTTCGATCCTTGGGTGGGAAAGATGCTCTGGAGGAGGGCATGGCAACCCAACCCAGTATTCTTGCCTGGGGAATCCCATGGACAGAGGAGCCTGGCGGGTTACAGTCCATAGGGTCGCAAAGAGTCGGACATGTAATAAACCATATAAGTTAACTGCAAAACAGTAGTTATTTCTTCTTCAATCTTAGTCTCACAATACAAAATTATATATTAAGCTACTCAGTTTATCTTGTATTAAATTTCAAAAATAAAAGTAGCTTCACTTGCTCTTTGTCTATAGCTACCAAGCTTTTGGTGCATGTGAGAGAGTTCATTTCTTACACTAATTAACTGCATTATTGATAACTAATTGAAAGCAATTCTAACTCCTCTCATATTCTTGTTTTACAGCTTGGCTCATCCTCTTCTGTGCCTTTTACATCAATTTTTTCTCAGCTTTTTATGACTGTCGTGGTTCCTCTCATCATTGGACAGGTAAGGTCTCCAGTTCTCTTGGCTCTTTATAGATCAAATTGTGAATTCTTATGTAGTGTCAGAACAGTTGAGAGAAAAGCTAGTCAGAGGGAGAGATGGTTAAATAAAAATCTAAGACTGTGAAACACAAGTTTCCTGAATCACGATAGTCTTATCTTTTTATTTTTCTGATGAACATCAGTCTGCCTTACAGATAGCTATATATGGGAACACTTGCATACAGTCTTGATTTTTTAATTTATCATCCCTTATTGTAGCTATGTTGCTAGCTTGAAGACATCTATCAAATCACTACCTTGATTTCCAATAAGGTGTCAGCATTTAGGACCATTTGAAGAATAGGCATGGGCATTTGACCATCTTCTTAGCCTTCTCTGATAGCAATGATCATGTTTGTGATGCTGTAATTGATAAAACAAACATTTTATTCTATTCGCTCTTTAAATTTGATCTTAGAAAATTTAGTTTCCTTTATTATTCTTACTGAATTAGACTCATAGAAGAAATTCCTAACCTCTTATAACAGGTTGATAATGAGTTTATAGTTCAATTACAAGCATACAAATTTAAAAAGAAGGTTGTTGTTTTAATCCTAGGTAGCCACAGTAACAGCATATAGAATTTTATGTACTACTAAAGCTAGTGAGTCTTAGCAAAATAGTACATTAGGATGGTGAAGAGCACAGATCTTGGGTTAAGAGCAGTTAGACTTGTTCTTAGTTCTGCCTTTTATTTGCTTCGTGACCTTGGGCAAGTCGTTTAATCTCCTTAGCTCCAGGTTCATAATTTATCAAATTGTATAATAACAGTACCTATCTTAAAGGGTTATTGTGAAGGTCACATGAAATATGATGCGTCTAAAGTTTTTTTTCCCCATACAGCCTGATACAGTGCTCTATAGCTTCATCATCATTTTCAAATTCCCTATAGATGTGAAACAGGAAGTAATTCTTTGAGGCGTTAACTATTTTAAAAGCAGTGTATGCATAGACATGTAGTCTTGACGCGCTGTCTCAGGTTCTCGGGGAAATCAAGTCTGAGACCGCGGCCTCCATGCGGGAAGCTGAATGGGGGCGGACGCTTGGGATGGACACCAGGGAGCCTGAGACAAGCGGGGTGAGGCAGGGGTTGTCTGCGGTGCTGCCCGGCGAGGCCTCAGGCCGGGCCCACCCCTCAGCGCTGTCCTCCCCGAGAGAGTGCCTGGGTCTCCTCCCCTCGCGAAGAGCAGTCATCACAGGCCGCCCCCACTCCCAGCCGCCGCTCGCCCGGGAGAGGTCTGCCCTTGCAGGCGTCTGCTTCTTAGCAGCGGCTCCCCAAGAGAGACTCAGCTGCGCTTGCTCCGTCGTCAGGCCGCCCTCTGTGCTGGGGTGTCCTCCAGTCTCCAGCCAGCGTCTTCACTGTATCCAGGGTAGTCCTAAAAGCAAAACAAACCCGGTTCTGTTAGTCCGCTCCTCAGAAACGTCCCTCGTGGCCCGCTGTCACTGCTCCTCACGTGGCCCACGAAGCGCTCACAGCCTGACCCAGCCCACTTGTCCAGTGTCCTTCACCTCCACACCCACCATCTCCTTCACACCCACAGCCTTCTCTTCTGCCCTGTGGTGTGCCCTTCACTGCCCCATGCCTTTACCTTATTGTTTCCTTCCTTTCTGGCAGAAAACTCCTGCTCACCCCTAAAGACTCAGGACAGAGATGCCCTCTGAAGTGCTCTGACACCCCGGCCCTAGATTAAATTCCAGTTCTCCCATCGTACTTGACTCATCGTATGTATTAGGTAGCACCCATGAGCTTCCCACAAGCAGAGACTCTGGCATAAGTGTATTTAGTAGCGTACTTGGTGAAGAATCCGCCTGCAGTGCGGGAGACCTGGGTTTGATCCCTGGGTTGGGAAGATGCCCTGGAGAAGGGAAAGGCTACCCACTCCAGTATTCTGGCCTGGAGAATTCCATGGACGCTATAGTCCGTGGGCTTGCGAAGAGTTGGACACAACTGAGCGACTTTCACTTTCACTTCCTTTCAGGAGTCGGATGTACACTGTATAAAAACCTTGGCTGAAGAAAACTTTGAATTTATCCTCTCAGTAGCCCTGCCAGCCATTTTCCCAAGATCTCCAGCTTCTCTCTGTCCTGTCCAACTCTTGGGACTCTTGCAGTCCATGGGCGTTAGCCCACTAGGCTCCTCTGTCCATGGGATTTCCCAGGCATCACCGACACAATGGACATGAGTTTGGGCAAACTCCAGGAGATAGTGAAGGACAGGGAAGCCTGGCATGCTGCAGTCCATGGGTCACAAAGACTTAGCAACTGAACGGACGTGACTTAGCAACCAAACAACGACAACCAGCTTTGCTAGAGAGAAATATATCATTGGTTCCCATCTTGTCTTAAGTTCATGACCCCACATTTAAAATGTCATTCAGCACTTCCCAGACAGCCTACTCTGCTTCCTTATGGGATCATTTTACCCTGTCCTCTGTTTTCAAATCCCTTTTACTTCCCCTGACACTCTCGCACTTGCCATTACCCTTGGGTCTCACTGATTTTGGTTCCATTTCTGAAACCTGTCAGCCTCTGTCTTGTCCTTCTGTTTGGGACACATTCCTACCTGTCACCTCCTCAGAAAGGCCGTTCCTCCACAGGCTACCCATTCAGTCACTAGCGTATTATCCAGTTTGAACCTTTGTTTGGTATGGATCATTATCTGCTTCTTGTTTACTTGTCGTTTTTGCTTTTTATTTATTTCCTCAAATGTGAGCTCCATGAGACCAGGGACCTTGCCTGCTGTTTAATCTCTCTGTTCATTTGCTCACTGACCAACCTAACCTTTGAGATACGGTCTTTGAAGGCCTGGTCAGAAGTGCTCAGCGTCCTACTTCAGAGGAACTAGGTTCCTGGCAATGCAGCCTCATTTCTCAATTATAACCAGAGTTGCCATATATTAAAGTAAACATTTCCATAGATTTTATATGGAAAAAAAACTATGCATTTTATTTTTCTTCTTTCTTTTTTTTTTTCTTCCCTATTATTGTTTTTGCCATACAATGCCATGATATCACCATGGGTTTACATATGCTCCCCCTCCAGGACCCCCCTCCCTCCTCCCTCCCTCCTCCCTCCCACCGGGAAATCTCGATGCACCAGCCCCGAGCATCAATCCTGGGCTGGCGATTGATTAGACATATGATAATTAACATGTTTCAATGCCATTCTCCCATATCATCCCACCCTTACCCTCATCCACAGAGTCCACGAGTCTATTCTATACATCTGCGTTCCTTTTGCTGTCTCACATGTTGGGTTCTCGTTACCGTCTTTCTAAATTCCATATATATGTGTTAATATACTGTATTGTTGTTTTTGCTTCTGGCTTACTTCACTCTGGATAATGGGCTCCAGTTTCATCCATCTTAGTAGAACTGCTTCAAATGAATTTTTTTTTAATGCTGAGTAATATTCCATTGTGTATATGTACCACAGCTTTCTTATCCATTCATCAGTTGATGGGCATCTAGGTTGTTTCCATGTCTTAGCTATTGTAAACAATGCAGCGATGAACATTGGGGTACACGTGTCTCTTTCAATTCTGGTTTCCTCGGTGTATATGCCCAGCAGTGGGATTGCTGGGTCATATGGCAGGACTATTTGCAGATTTTTAAGGAACCTCCACACTGTTTTCCATAGTGGCTGTACTAGCTTGCATTCCCACCAACAGTGTAAGAGAGTTCCCTTTTCTCCACATCCTCTCCAGCATTTATTGCTTGTAGATTTTTGGATTACAGCCATTCTGACTGGTGTAAAGTGATACCTCATTGTGGTTTTGATTTGCATTTCTCTGATAATGAGTGATGTTGAGCATCTTTTCATGTGTTTGTTAGCCATTTTTATGTCTTCTTTGGAGTAGTGTCTATTAAGTTCTTTGGCCCACTTTTTGATTGGGTTGTTTATTTTTCTAGAATGGAGCTGCAGGAGTTGCTTGTATATTTTTGAGATTAATTGTTTGTCCGTTGCTTCATTGGCTATTATTTTCTCCCATTCTTAAGGCTGTCTTTTCACCTTGCTTATAGTTTCCTTTGTTGTGCAGAAGCTTTTAATTTTAATTAGGTCCCATTTGTTTATTCGTGTTTTTATTTCCAATATTCTGGGAGGTGGGTCATGGAGTATCCCGCTTTGGGTTATGGCAGAGAGTGTTTTGCCTATGTTATCCTCTAGGAGTTTTATAGTTTCTGGTCTTATGCTTAGATCTTTGATCCATTTTGAGTTTATCTTTGTGTATGGTGTTAGAAAGTGATCTAGTTTCATTCTTTTACAAGTGGCTGTCCAGTTTTCCCAGCACCACTTGTTAAAGAGGTTGTCTTTTCTCCATTGTATATTCTTGCCTCCTTTGTCAAAGATAAGGTGTCCATAGATGCGTGGATTTATCTCTGGGCTTTCTGTTCTGTTCCCTTGATCTATATTTCTGTCTTTGTGCCAGTACCATACTGTCTTAATGACTGTGGATTTGTAGTATAGCCTAAAGTCAGGTAGGTTGATTCCGCCAGTTCCATTCTTCTTTCTCAAGATTGCTTTGGCTATACGAGGTTTTTAAATGAGATTTTATTATTATCGGTTAAATAAATGTCGGGAACTAGAGAGAAAAGAAAAAGACCAGGAAGGGCGAGTTGAAAATATTTTCCTTAATCTTTTAATGATGATAAAACTTTTATCATTCGTTTTTTTATTTACATTTCTTAGAGTGGACTTTATTTGCTTTTTGAGTGTATGTGTTTTCTCCAAACAATACTTCTTTTGTACTGAAATCATTATTGAATGACTGACACACCAGTCACATGTGGTCTGACACACTGACACGTCTGGTCTGGTTTGGTCTTTGCCACTGCCTGGCTATACTCATACCTTCTAGGTCTCACTTACCTCATTTGTAGAGCCAAGAGTTTAATATCTTCCAGCTCAGAGATGCCGAGAGTGTGTGAGATAAGAGTAGTCTTTCCATAGATGGTTGAGAGATTGCTTGCTTCCATCAATTCTAGAAAGAAATTAAGTGTGTGTTATTGTAACGTTTCTTCTTTTCTAATAAAGCCTTCTGTATATCTAAGTGCCTGTGACAAATACTTATTTTATGCATTAGATTTGAGAGATTTATGAATCAATGTTAATGAAACAGGATTTCCACTACCTTTGAAAAATATTTTTTAAAACAGCACACTAAACCCCACTTCAATGAGTTAATAGTAAAAAAGCATATTGTTCATCATTTATGCATTTTCTAGTCGCTCATTCATGCTTTGTTTCACAGTTTGAGATTGACTTTTCATATTCAATAATCCCCAGCTGAAGTTGCAGTTAATGTTATTAATGTTAGTAAAATTTTGCACTTATAAAGTTATATTAGGTTTTCATTGCTTCACTTGAATTGCTCTGGAAGAGTGGCTTTTATTAATACATCATGCAATTGGACATATAGGTGAAGAGTGTTGTGACAGAAACATCAGCACACTGGGACTAGGGGATAAGAATAGTTGTTATTTACCATGTACAGTCCCTGGTTCTAAAGCATTTTATATTTATTTAATCACTTAGTCCTCACCACAATTACTAGTCTATTCATTTTGGAGATGAGGCACAGGGAATTTAAGGAATTTGCCCAAGATCACAAAGAAGCTCCAAAGTCTGTACTTTGAACCCCTGCGCTATTGTTCACTCAAGAGAGAGAGGTGAAAGTCCTAATAATCCATGTGACTAGCTTTTTAGCATCTGATATGAGCTGTTTAGGCTCTCAGATGCCTTTGTTTTCAGCTGTAACCCAAGCAGGATAGAGTCTCTGCTTGTTCCTGGAACAAGTCTCTCTTGTTCCTGAGAGTGGAAGTAAATGTTAGTAATAGAGGGAAAGAATTTCAGAGAGTGAAATCCTCGATGGGTGCTTCTTGCGTCCATTTATTATTATTGTTTCCACTTTGTTTAAAGAAAGTGAAGTATTAGTTTGAATCTACTCCATATTTAATAAATGTTACATAATTGGATATGATATCACATCCCCAACTGTACATTTCCAAAGGACATTAATGAAGAAACAAATCACTTTCTGAAAAATATATATATTCAGTGGAATAGAGGATTAAAAATTGAAGATTAAAAAAAAAGGGAGACTCACAATATAAAGAACAAATAAGTGGTTACAATGGGGAGGGGGGACAGAGCAATACAGAGATTGAGGAGTGAGAGGCACAAACTATTGGGTGTAAGATGAGCTCAAGGATGTACTGTACAACATGGGAAATAAGTCAATATTTTGTAGTAACTGTAAATGGAAAGCAATCTAAACTACTACAGTAATGTAAAGTAATTAGCCTCCAATAAAATAAATAAACTAATTTTAAAAAATTGTATGAAATCTTCCAAAAAATTTTAAATAAAAGCCATGAAAAATTTTTCTTAAAAAATTGAAGAAACAATCTAAAACTAACTGAAAAAAAAATAAATTTTAGAATCAAACTTAACCTGAAAAATCAACCATCATACATCCGCACTCAGAAATCAATTTATAAGGGTAAAGGCAGAATGGAAAGAAAAACAAAAGAAAATGCCTTGGGAAAAAAATTAAGAAAACAAAATGATGGCTGTTATACTTCTCACTTACCTCTGCATATCAACCTTCTTCACCCAAGACTGTTGTTTTTCCAGGGGCTCAGCTTGGAGATCATGCAGTAATTGACATGCAGTTCAGCTTATTAGAAGTACAGGGATTCAAAATTTTAAGTTTCCTTTTAACCTTTCCTGGTGCTTAATTTAAAATAAAGAAAGTCAAAATTCAGAGGGTGAGACAATAAAAGCAAAAGGCTTCCTGTAGAAGATTTTTTTCCTCTTCCATCTCCATAGTGAAAAGCAAGCAAGTTAGTAAGGATTTGTCGTTGACTTGTGAGTGGCTGCATCTCTGTGAGCTATGGGGGGAAATGATTTGGTATTGATTCCAAAGAAAGTCACAACAAGCCACCTCACCAGGACGCGTTTTCCACTTCATTTTGACGTTTTTCCCCCCAAAAGAGAATTATGAGTGGTTTATATCAGGTTGTGTTCATCTATCTCTGGTAAAGTCTTATTTCCTATAAGGTTATCAAACGCTGGTGTAAGGCAAAAGAAGTCTGGAGAATTTTAAAATGACATGAATTCTTGACAAGTGGAGAACGTTTGTGTCAAAAGTATAAGAGAAGTTGGGTTTCCTGGAGTCTATATCCTAAGCACGTATTTGAGGCATATCCACACAGCTTCGCCCAGTAGTTTGTGAAATATTTTAACAGCTTTCTAGCTGCTCAGTGCAAAAGAAGGTGCTTTGTGATTTTAATTTTAGAAGGAGATGAAAACACCCTATGGAGGCTGGCAAGGTATAGAGACACAGACACATGTCACTATGAGACTAAAAACAGCAAAGAACAAAGAGGTACGAATTAGGTTGACTAAGTCAGGTTAAAACTTACAAAGTTGATTGACGATTACAGGTTTGTCTTGGTTTTTAAATTGGTGAGTTACACCTCATTCATATTCACTTGTTTATTTTGTCAGATGTGGTGGGGGAAGACAACTTTTAGTTTTGGAATTGGGATCCTACATTCTATAATCCATTGCAGAGAGAGGACTCCTGTGTTTTTAACCATTATATATTAAAACAAAATTGGAGACTATCAGTTTCAATAACTCTGTAATTTCCATGTTTTATTTCCTAAAGGTGTTGAGTTGCATTGATTAGAGCAATTATCAACGTTAATGCTACTAGGAACAATAAGTTATGGAATGACCTTTTAGGTGAAACGTCTGTGACCTTGTATTAAGCAGCTACCCCCATGGTCCCTGGAGAAGGAAATGGCAAGCCACTTCAGTATTCTTGCCCAGGAAATCCCATGGAGAGAGGAGGCTGGTGGATTATACTCCATGGGGTTTCAAAGAGTCAGACACTACTGAGCACGCATACCCCATGGTGACGTATCTGAACATGGGGCCATCTGAGTCCCTCAGTTCAGTTCAGATCAGTCGCTCAGTCGTGTAAGAGTCTCTGCGACCCCATGGACTGCAGCTCACCAGGCCTCCCTGTCCATCACCAACTCCCAGAGCCTTCTCAAACTGTCCATTGAGTCGGTGATGCCATCCAACCATCTCATCCTCTGTCGTCCCCTTCTCCTGCCTTCAGTCCCTCCCAGCATCAGGGTCTTTTCCAATGAGTCAGCTCTTCGCATCAGGTGGCCACCAGTATTGGAGTTTCAGCTTTAACATCAGTCCTTCCAATGACTATTCAGGACTGATTTCTTTTAGGATGGACTGGCTGGATCTCCTTGCAGTCCAAGGGACTCTCAAGGGTCTTCTCCAACACCACAGTTCAAAGGCATCAATTCTTTGCTGCTCAACTTTCTTTATAGTCCAACTCTCACAGCCATACACGACTACTGGAAAAATCAAAGATTTGACTAGATGGACCTTTGTTGGCAAAGTAATGTCTCTGCTTTTTAATATGCTGTCTAGGTTGGTCACAGCTTTTCTGAGTTCCTCAGGCACCAAAATGTGTGTTCTGATACATCAGTCTGTAATGCTGTGTAATAGAACTACTATTTCTCTATACTCCATTACATTTTCATTGTAAAGAAAGAAATGAACACTAGATGAATTACTATGGTTTGCAATTGCCTTTGCAGAAACAAAACATGATTTTTTGATAAACGCAGCTATAACTTTAATTCCAAGTTGTACTTTTAAAAAATATTTAACACTATTGTGGCTTAGGTGCTAAAGAATCCGCCTGCAATGCAGGAGACCTGGGTTCAATCCCTGGGTTGGGAAGGTCCCCTGGAGAAGGGAAAGGCTACCCCACTCCAGTATTCTGGCCTAGAGAATCCATGGACTGTATAGTCCATGGGGTCGCAAAGAGTCAGACGCGACTGAGAGACTTTCACAGACACAGACATTTCTATATAAAGCCCTCTTTTCCTTCCTGTCCCACCCACCTTTCAACGTGCTGCCCCTCCCCCTCTTACCAAGTGGTCAGCTTTCTGCCAGAACACCTTCTTCAACACTTCTTTTACCTACTGAGTCCTTGAGATCAGAGGAAATTGATCCAGTAGGTTCTCTGGAGAGTCGTTTATTTGTTCTTGAGGATCTGTGAAGGCATGCCTCATTGCGAATTAAGCCTTTTTAGTGACAGAGTGGAAGATGACAGAACCCCATCAGCCTTGTCAGGAGAAGTTCCCTGACCTCATTATTGCTAATGGATCATGGTAATTCAGCCTGTTGTGAGATGCATGTTCAATTATGCAGGATAATGAGTGACTCAGAACTTAATGTGTCTCAACTCTAGTCCTCATTATCAGGTTTGTTCAGCTTCTTTCAAAAGCCAAAGGTTTTAAATAGAGTGGTTCACTTTTATATCCAAACTTAAAGTTATAACTGGTGTTCAGGCTGTCCTGAGTTGAATTATCTGATTTGATTTTAAAATATGAGAGAATTGCCATATAACTTCATGTTTCACTCAACCTTTTGTAGGAAAGTTAGGACAGGTTTATTCATTTTTAAGTGTTAATTCTAGAATTCTAAAAGCATGCAAATGGCATTTGTCTTTGGATTCACAAAAACTCTAGATATTCAGCATCTGAATTATTTAAACTCCCACAACACATGCACTTTTGCTTTTCAAGCATGAGTTATAATTTAATTAAAAACTTCTGGTGCGTTGCTAGCATTTTAAATATTAATATGTTCCATGGATCACTTTCGATTATCTACTGTCTTGAAATTCTTGAAGATGTCATATTTTTAAGATTCCCAAAGTTACACTTGGAGTTGTCTGTCGAGGCAAAGGGGACTGTGATAATTACACACATCCATTAGGATCAGCAGAGGAGATAAACTTTGGGGAGGCTTAATGGGCATGTCTCACTGACAGCCAGCAAAGAGCATTTGGCATGATTAAGGATGGATTTGAATGCCGTTGAAAATATACTCTCATTATGGACACCAGTGGAAGCTGCACTACAAATGTTAAATTCCCCAGAAGAAGAATGGGGTGGCAGGGAAGCTTTGAAATCCACTGTGGCCCTCATCCAAATTATTCTCTTTCCTTGCTGTCTTTCGCTGTCAGAATCACTTTGCAATGCCCAAGCCGGCTCCCTCTGAAAAGAGGCAACCTGTTGGTCTCTGTGTTTCAGATTGTCCGCAGATACATCAAGGACTGGCTCGAAAGAAAGCAGCCTCCTTTTGGTGCTGTCAGCAGCAGTGTGCTCCTCATGATCATCTACACAACCTTCTGTGACACGTTCTCGAACCCAAGTATCGACCTGGATAAATTCAGTCTCCTTCTCGTACTGTTCATAAGTAAGTCAGAGGGCGGGCTGTCCTGGCTCTCTCCTCAGCCTCCTCACTAGCAAAGCATAACTATTTGATGGTTCCCTAAATTCATTGCCCACGCTCATTTGATTAGAAAAGAATACTTCGTTTCATATTATATGTAGTGCTCAGATTGTGTGTATCTGTTCTTTAAAGAGACATCAGGGTCTACTTATGACTTAATCTCCTTTGTTTATTTATGTCTGATTTAGAACAGTTGATGAAAGAACATGTAACAGCTATCAAATTCAAATGTTAAACTGACAATTTTCGTGCCTATTTTAAAAATTTTAACTTGAAGTTTATTTTACCCTTTATTGTGAATTAAAAGTGGGATTTATAATATACGGTACTGTTGTTTGCGGAGTATAGTAATTGGCTGCATTGGTTAAAATGTTGACTATTTAGATTTTTTTCTATTATTAATAAAATAAACCCAAAGTAATATCATTTCACTTTAAGAAGCGGCAGACTATACAATGCAAATAACTGCTAGGCTCAGAAACTAAGCTTTTGTTCTGTATGCCCTGTAATACCAAAGACAGCTTTTGGTTAATTGTGATATCAAAGAATCTTTTGTTATTAAAATCAAAAGGAGTTATTCCAAAATATATGTTACATGCTACTTCATCTGTGCTATCTGCTAATATTCATTGGATAAACCAGCTTTTCCTAAATTGAACAAATTAAATAACCAAATTTTGAATCTAAGAAGGTTTTAGACCTACACTGAGTAGCAGACATCATTGCTTATATCTGGGGTATCGTTCATAAGAGCAGATCAAGTCCTGCTAGTTTAAATGATTCTGTCAGTTTAGCAATGTGTGTTTGTTTGGCTTATTCACTGGTTTTTGTTCTTGAGTTCCCATAGCTTTCAGATAAAACTAAGCATACCAGTAAGTAGGCTGCGGATACTGCTTTTACAGTGCTAATTTAGATTTAATCTTTTTTTTTTCAGTATGTTCTATTCAACTGAGTTTTATGCTTTTAACCTTCATATTTTCCACAAGGTAAGTGATTAGATTTGTGTGTGTGTGTGCGCGTGCGTGTGCATGCACTCAGTCATGTATGACTTTTTGTGACCCTGTGGACTATAGCCTGCCAGAGTCCTCTGTCCGTGGAATTTCCCAGGCGGGAATACTGGAGTGGGCTGCCATCTCCTCCTCTAGTGGATCTTCCCCACCCAGGGATCAAACCCGAGTCTCTTGCATCTCCTGCATTGACAGGTGGATTCTTTGCCACTAGCGCCACTTCCTACGAAGCATGCTCTGTACGTGACTTCTAGCCCCTACACCCTTACCTACTCTTCTGTCTCGCAGCTGTTCCATCTTGCTCTCGCCACCGTCAAGTTGTAGGCGTTACCAAACGACCTGTTCTTGGCCCTCGTTTCATCACTCACAGTGTGTGCTTAGGCAGCCTTCTCTGCTTTACTGGCTCCAGCTCTCAGCCTCCTGCTGATGAACAGTGGACCTTCCACTGCAGTGTTTTCCCGGAGCTCCTGCTCTGCTTCCCACTTTGCTTTCGGATATCTTCACCTGACTGTCTTAACAAGACCTCAGACTCAAAACCTTCAAAGTGGAGTTAATCTTTTGCCCTAATACTTTGTCTCTCTCCCTTTTTTAAATGAGAATGGTCCTAGTATATATTGAGTTCTTTATGTGTACCAGTTTTTCCAAGCTCTTGAAATGCATTAACATATTTAAGTCTTACAGCAACCATATAACTAAGTGAAATCATTCTTTCCACTTTACAGATGAGGGTAAACCTACTTGTCTGAAAATCATACAACTCTTACATGGTAGAGCTGGGATTTGAACCCAGGGAGTTGATTTACTGGAGCATGTATTCTTTTCTCTTTTTTGGAGTATAACTGCTTTACAATACAACTAAATGAATCAGCTATAAGTATATATATATATGTATATATATATCCCCTCCCTCTTGGACTTCCCCCTCGTCCCATCCCGCCCTTCTGGGTCATCACAGAGCATGCAGCTGAGCTCCTTGTGCTATATAGCAGCTCCCCACAGCTATCTGTTTTACACATGAAAGTGAAAGTCGTGTTGTCCAGCTCTGCGACCCCATGAACGATAGCCTCCCAGGCTCCTCTGCCCATGGAATTCTCCAGGCAAGAATACTGGAGTGGGTAGCCATTCCCTTCTCCAGGGGGTCTTCCCCACCCAGGAATCGAACCCAGGTCTCCTACATTGCAGGTGGACTCTTTACCGTCTGAACCACCAGGGTAAATTTTACACATGGTGGTGTGTGTATGTCAGTGCAGCTCTGCCACTCTGTCCCACCTTGCCCTGCCCACCCTGTGCCCACGTGTCCGTTCTCTGTCTGCATCTCTGTTCCCAAAACTAGGTTCTTCTGTACCATTTTTCTAGATTCCATATATGTATTAATATATGATATTTGTTTTTCTCTGACTTACTTCACTCTGTATTAATGAAGCTGTCATCCACAGAACTGCTTAGACTGGAATCGTTCACAAAATTATTTTTTAAATGTCTTGATCCTACCTTGGTCATATTTCTTGTGCTTCCAAACCTGCTTCCTTAATTCAGGCTCTCATTGCCTTTCTCCCTAGACTATTGCCATGGATTTCTTTCTGGTATCGTCATTTGTAGACTGAACTTTTCTTGTGCATTTCATACTATTTCCAGTAGCTCAGAGTTCTGATAATAGCTCTCTTGTTCAGAGATCTTCAATGGTTATGCAGTGCCTACAGAATGAGGTTCGTTTGAGAGGCTAAGTGAACCACTATTAGATTTCACACGGTCTAAGCTGTAGGTAGAGGTAAAATCTCTGCTGTTCCCTAGAGGAATCTCAAACATTCTTTTTTTTTTTTTTCAATTTTCTTTACTTTATTGTGTTGGTTTTGCCATACATTGACATGAATCTGCCATGGGTTTACATATGCTCCCCCTCCAGAACCCCCCTCCCTCCTCCCTCCCGACTCCCTCCCCTGGGTCATCCCGGTGCACCAGCCCCTAGCATCTACCCTGGGCTGGCGATTGATTTCACATATGGTAATTAACATGTTTCAATGCCGTTCTCCCATATCATCCCACCCTTGCCCTCATCCACAGAGTCCACGAGTCTGTTCTATACATCTGCGTTCCTTTTGCTGTCCCACATGCAGGGTTCCCGTTACCATAAACATTCTCATTTCTGTCCCTTGCTTAGGCTGGCCCCATGTCAAAATTGGTCTCTGTGTCCTACTTCATCTTTCTTATTCTTAAAGGCTTGCCTCTAATGCAACTTCTTCCACCAGTATTATATGTTCAACAGATATGGGAAAGTTACCATAGTGAGTACTACACGTAGTGATTCTGACCCTGTAGGACTTTATAGACTAGATACAGGTACTGACAGCAGAGTGATGCACATGTAGAGACACACACACACACACACACACACACACACACACACACACACACACACACAAAAGACCTGGTGGAACAATAGGAGTAAAAGAAAATTGAAAGTAATACTAGTACCTGGAAAGGTAAGCTTGGGCCAGATTGCCAGGCCCTTGAATGCCAGCTACTGGCGGTGAGTTGCCACAAGGGAAGGAGCCTGGCTTGTTTACGAAGCCTGGAATGGTGTCGGAGCGCGGATGGTTCAGGCCTCGCATTAGGCAGCGTGGCTGCCAGAGCGCTTGGTACGGCAGAGGCCAGCTGTAAACAGTCAATAAAGATGTATTGATTGGTGTAATTGGAAACATTTTTCCAAGCCTGTGCTTGTGATCTATGAAGTAAGAGTAAAGCCCAGAGCCATTAAGTTACAGAGAAAGTGTGACTTAATTGGCTAAGTCTGAGAGTAGAAGCTATTTTAAAGTTCCTTTTGCAAATGGCTCATTACGTCATCTTCAAAAAGATGTTTGCCTTTTGCTGGTTGTTTGCTTGAAGGTCCTTGTGGCAAAAGTAATCATCAGACTCACTCATCCATCCTGTGAGAGTAAGTGGAATACAGATACCCTATCAGTGACTGAAAAAGTCCTTGAAAAACCACAGAACAGCCGCTGTTGGGATTATTGCTGAAGCGGGGGTGGAAGTGGGGCATATCCGAACTAGTCGAATTAGAAGTGAGGATTTTCCTCATGAAGGAGGCTGGACTTCATAAAGCCTTGTGGTTTTGAGGCCCTTCTGTTCTGCCTTCACTGAAGTCCTGTTGTGTTTTGGACTTGCTTGGCCTACTTCCAGGCATGCATGTTCTTTGGTAAACAACAGAGTGTGGAGTAGCTATAACTCTGCTCCTCAGTACTGGCTGTGTAGCCCCGAAACACGCCATTAAAATTTGGACATGTTTCAATTAGACAAAATATATGATCTTCACATTCTACTTTCACATTGGAAGACCCCATAGCACCTGATGATTTTATTGGAGAAATGAAAAATACCAGCATTCATTGAACCCTACTCTGTGTCAGGTACCATGCTACAGTTTCTGCATATGTTATTTTGGGTAAGTCTGACAGCAAAAGACCAGGATACTGTGCATTTTGGTTGCTATTTTGAAGATGATGACCCACATTTAGAGCAGTTTAGCAACTTGCCTGAAATCAGATTTTAGTAGTTTAGTGACTTACCCCAAATCAGATGGCAGATACTACACTTTAGAATTGCATGTCATCTCCTTTTGACATTTCCAAAAGCATTTACTCTTGCTGTTTCCACCACACTAAGGTACTTCAGTTACTTTTAAAATTCCTAATATTGTTTTGATTGGGGAATTTGTAGTGAGTATGTGAGTGGATTCTTCAGGTTCACACACACACACACACACACACACACAAATTAATCAACAATACCAGGAGTTAGAACAAGAACCCATTGGTTTATACATCAGTGAGTTCTTTTCTTTTCCTACTTTTTGTTCCTTCCTTCTTAAAATTAGTAAAATTGGCCTGTAGCAGGTTTTTTCTTTTCTTTAACTTACCAGTCCAATAAAACTAAAAGCAATCCAAATAACCAGAGACAGAAATCTCAGCAGAGAAATCAGTCTGTCTTTTTTTTGTACAGTATGCCACTGACCTCTGATGGTGGAAGTTCAGCATAAACCAGGAGAGACCCAGCCAAGAAAATCAACTTCCCTTCAACACTCTGTTTACCTGGTTAATGCTTCTTAGGTTTACAAACCTGGCCTATTACCTCTGTAGTGTCTGGCATGGGAGCTTCCTCCATTAATACTCTGAGTATTTAAAGTACATTTGAGAGTACCTTCTGTATCCTCAATTATCTGTTCATAGAATAGCATCAGGGTTAAAAATTCCAACTCTGGAGTCAGATGGACTTGAGTTTTCATTCTGTTTAATAACTTTATAACTTTTGTCAGTATCCACATTTGTAAAATGAAGACAGTAGTAATACCTATCTGATAGGGTCATTTGGAGAATTAAATAATATGTACATAAAGCCCTCAGCATAATACCTAGTATACAGTAAGTGCTCTGGAAATGTTAGCTACTGTAAAATATGTTATATCGCAGTAGTTTATATTATTTCAAAAACTAATTATGAAAGAGAGAGAATTAGCATTTCTAGTTCTGCAATACATTCTTTTTGACACTTCTCTGTCACAGTTGCTAGGAATGGGGAGTTCATTCATCAAAGCAAGAGTCCTTTGTCCACAGTGACCTGAGCTTTCTGTGACTTTCGAAAGCTTCAAAGTTAGAAGAAAAATGTTGAAAAAGATTAGAAAAAGAAATCAGCAGGGAAGCTTTTCAAAATAAGACAGTTTGGTAGGTTGATGAGTAGAGTAATAGAAACAGAGAATGTCTCTAGAGTGACCGAAGAAACCGTAAAGAAAGGAGAAGGGAGAAGACAAATATCTGAATACTTGTACTAGGTGCTTTGGTCCTTATCAGTACATTTTCTATGAGATGTCTCAGCCTCAGGCCATAGCCCAGTGAGGGAAGGCGGGTAGCCTGAAGAGTAGGAGAAGGGGAGAGACAGGCAGGGGGGGAGGGAAGACGAGCCTCATTATTAATGGGGCGTCTCCTTCCTATTCAGAGATGGGGCAGCTAAGCCAGAGTTCTCAGCTTGTTTAGTGCCGCAGAGCTGGGGACAGACGATGTCTCCTAAAACCGGTGAAGACAAAGTACCGAGGTTAACAAAGGAAAGTTTCCACATGGAACTTTCCCCCTATAAAAACAGTGGGCTTAGACAGGACTATCTCAGAGGACCTTTTCTGCTCCACATTCTGTAATTCTGCTAGTAAAACCTTCTGACATGTTTTCCTCTGTGGGTACTGCAAAGGCAGGCAAAATAAATATTATGTGGGAAACACTGATTGAAAGCTTTGTGAGAGAATAAAAAGACCAGTTGGGAGGCAAAGGAAATAAACATCTCGAGGGAAGCCAAAGTAATCAAAAGAATTATAAGAACGAGATAAAAAGAAAATCAATATTAAAAAGAGATAAGGTAGAATTGGAAAATAAATAGTAATGCAGTTCCTTTCAAGAATGTGAGCAGGCACAATAGAGATGATAATCATTGAAAATAATTACAGTCATTACTACTTAGTATAACGTACAGGACACTTCATTTTTTTGTGTTGTCTTTTGACTTTCTGCCATTTAACCCCAGAGCATGGGTGAAAGGGGGTTACTTAGCTGCTGTCATCCACTAAATTGTGTGGTGGTTTTGGTTTTTATATAATGTTCTTCTCAGAAAGCAAACTTGTCTTCACAGTTTGGGACAGCCTCCTTAGCTGTGTGACTTGATGCAACTAACTCTGCTTTAAGATCCCTTTTTGGAAAAAGCAAAGACAAAAATACTGTTACTGTTTAAGGCTGTTCTGTGAAGAAAGAAATGCTGGGTGCAAAATGCTTAGAGAAGTGCTCAATAAATATTTACTGCAAATCAGATGTAGTTCAATTAAATATGTATATGTATGATTGAATTTTGTGTTTGTTTTGCCACTGCAGTTACTCACCTCACCATCCTGCCCCTCCCTACCCCCCATCTTGGATGGCCCGTTAAGCATGTGCTCTGCTGGCTTCTCCAAGATCCACGATATGGAGCAATCTGTTACTGTAGAGAGAGAGTATGTTGTTGTTGTTCAGTCCTAAGTCATGTCCAACTCTCTGCAACCCTGCAGACTGCAGCATACCAGGCCTCCCAGTCCTCCACTATCTCCTGGAGTTTGCTCAAGTTCACGTCCACTGAGTTGGCGATGCTCTCTAACCATCTCATCCTCTGCCTCGCTCTTCTCTTTTTGCCTTCCATCTTTCCCAGCATCAGGGTCTTTTCCAGTGAGTCAGCTCTTCACATCAGGGGGCTAGAGTACGGGAGCTTCAACTTTAGTATCCCAGTCCTTCCAATGAATATTCAGGGTTGATTATAATCAGAGATAGAGTGTGTCAGCCCTATTTAGGTGGAATATTGCTTTTAACCTCAAACATTCCATTTTTATATCCTGACTCTCCCTCCCCACTGAAGGGCTTTGTGTCAGTAGAAACCTAGGGCAGTGTTCAACCCACATCAGGGCCAGACACCACCTCGTGTAGGCTTACCTTGGGTCTCCTTACCTAAAAGCAGAGGACAAGTAAGATATCTTACAGACATCCTCCTTAGCCACATTGGAAACCCTGCTCCAGGATGGCAGACCGTACAGCTAGCACCTGATTAAGTCAGAGCTTTCTTGGCCGGAGAGATTTAGATACATCAGAAATATACTATAATCTGGAAAAGAATAAATATCAAGCAGAATAGCATTCACCAAAGAACCGTATTGCTGGACTCTCTTGGAAGAAAACCGAATCACATAAATCCAGAGACAGTGAGAATGGGTGGCAAACAAGGTCAGCCAAACGCCTCGAAGGTCTTCATGGTGTTACTATCACCGGAGCATGGCTGGGGGACAGCCCCAGGCCAGGCCAGCTGGTCCTGCCCATGTGTTCTACCGTCAGAGCTGGGCATTCGTTCCTGGAGACATTTTTTGTCCATTGTGAATTGACTGTAGGCCGTGTTCCTCGATCTGCTTATCTCAAGTTCTTCTTATTTCTCAGGTCAGGTCGTAGGGTTACCTCTCTGAGGATGAATGAAGCACCTTACACTTTACAAAGAGAGTAACATCCCTAACATGAATTACCTCCGCCTTCTTATTCTCTACTGGAAAATTTTCTGTGTTTTTCACTCACCTGGTCTCCTGGTTCCGGCTCACAGAGTCTCAGACCATAGGACAATCTCCTCTCAGGCTAGTCTGACTCCTCTCGGGCTCCTTTGAGGCCGTGGTTTCATCCATTATTTCTATAAAATCATGCTTGGCTCCATGGCCTTTTTCTTCTCTTCATCAGACTTCTTGAAAGCGCAGCCCCTCTCATGACTATGAATTCAGTAAACTTAAACCCTGCCCCTCTGCCTCTCCCTCTCTCTTTCTCTTTCTCCTTCCCTCCTTTTCGCTCACCTGAGAGACACCAAGAATTCAGTTCGGAAAGATGTTACTTTAAAAAAAAGTTGCAAGTAAGACTGATTAGGAAACATGAGCTTTCATTCCTTTTTAAAGGAGAGGAGACTAAAAGGCAATTTAAATAGCCTTTTTTTTTTCATTGGCGTATAATTGCTTTAGGATATTGTGTTAGTTTTTGCCATTCTTCAGAGTGAATCAGCCAGAAGTACACATACATGCCCTCTGCCTTGAGCCTCCCTCCATGCCCTACCCTCCAACCCCTCTAGGTTGTCCCAGAGCACCGAACTGAGCCCCTTGTACTACACGCAGCTTCCCACTAGCTGTCTGCTTTAGACATGGTGGTGTATAGATGTCAGTCCTGTTCTCCCAGTTCGTCCCCCGCTCCCCAGCCCTGTGTCCACACATCCGTGCTCTGTGTCTGCGTCTCTATTCCTGCCCTGGAAACAGGTTCATCTGTACTGTTTTTCTAGATTCCACACATAAGCATTCACATATGAGATTCGTTTTTCTGACTTACTTCACTCTGTATGACCATCCACATCTCTACAAATGACCCAGTTGCATTCCTTTTTATGACTAAGTGATATTCTACTGTATGTAGGTACCATTATGCAGAGAAGAGGAGGTGGTAGAAGAGAGGGTCCTTTCCCCCTCCAACAGAAGGTCCTGTTTCCCCTGTAACAAAGAAACAGGATAAGGGATCTATTGAAGGAAGTTTTTTCTCCCTGTGAAAATTATATATAAGGTTAGGTTTGGAGCTTCCCTAGTGTCTCAGTGGTAAAGAATCTGCCTGCCAATGCAGGAGACATGCAGGAAGATCCCACATACCTACCTCATGCGGAAAGATCCCACATACCTCAGAGCAATTAAGCTCATGCGCCACAACTATTGAGGCTGTACTCTAGAGCCAGAGAGCCACAACTACTGAACCCACGCGCTGCAACCACCGAAGCCCAAACGCCTAGAACCCATGCTCCGCAACAAGAGAAGCCACCACAATGGCACCCCACTCTAGGACTCTTGCCTGGAAAATCCCGTGGACGGAGGAGCCTGGTGGGCTACAGTCCATGGGGTCGCTAGGAGTCGGACAGACTGAGCGACTTCACTTTCACTTTTCCCTTTCATGCATTGGAGAAGGAAATGGCAACCGGCTCCAGGGTTCTTGCCTGGAGAGTCCCAGGGACGGGGGAGCCTGGTGGGCTGCCGTCTATGGGGTCGCACAGAGTCGGACACGACTGAAGCGACTTAGCAGCAGCAGCAGTATGCACCTCAACCAGAGGGTACCCCCAGCTTTCTGCCATAACTAGAGAAAGCCCGCACAGCAACAAAGACCCAGCATAGCCAAAAATAAATAAATAAATAAAATTTTTAAAAAGGATAAGGTTACTAAGGAAAATGGTGGAGTCACTGACTTTAGAGATCCTTGACAACTGGATAGATTGTCATATGCAGTCAGGCTTTAAAACATTGCTCCCTTTGCCAACTCTCTTGCCTGAGTTCAGGTCAGGGAATGAATACACTCACATACACTCACTATGTCTTCAAACGCTGATTCTGAAGGAAGGAATAGTTTCTAACATATCAAAGATGCAATAATAATAATTGCATTTCTAACCTTTTTTGTCCTTGGTTCTCTAAATCTTTGTGATCTAAAATAGGAAATGTGGATATGATATTCACTAGTACTGATCCCCATAACATTTAATAGATTTTTTTAAGTTCAATATTATTTCTTTATTGAATTCTAGTGTTTGAATATCCCACTCCCAACACAGGCACAAATGATTGTGAAGTTTTGATGATCTGTTAGAGGGAGAATGGATACATGTATATGTGTGGCTGAGTCCCTTCACTGTTTACCACTATCACAACATTGTTAATTGGCTATACTCCAATACAAAATAAAAAGTTAAAAAAAAAAAAGATTACATGACAGAAGTTTTAGCTGTAACGTTTAATGAGATTTTGACTAAGCAAGATATTTTTATCTTTAGCATAGTAAAGTGAAGTGAAAGTAGAGAGCTTCCCAGGTGGCTCAGTGGTAAAGAATCCGCTTGCCAATGTAGGAAATGCAGGTTTGATCCCTGGGTCAGGAAGATTCCCTGGAGAAGGAAATGGCAACCCACTCCAGTATTCTTGCCTACAAGTCAGTCAGTCATGTCCGACTCTTTGTGACCCCATAGACTATAGCTCGCCAGGCTCCTCTGTCCATGGAATTCTTCAGGCAAGAATACTGGAGCAGGTTACCATTCCCTTCTCCAGGGGATTTTCCTGACCCAGGGGTCAAACCCAGGTCTCCTGTATTGCAGGCTGATTCTTTACCATCTGAGTCACCAGGGAAGCCTTATAACATATTATTTAGTAATAAGACATTGCAGTTACGCATAGACACAGGAGCTGGACTTGGTTTAAATCCTGACTCTGTCACTGACTCCCTAGCTCTGAGGTCCTGGGTGGGTTACATAATTTCTGTGTGCCTCAGTTTTCTCATATGTCAATAGGGATATCATATTGGCTACCTGATAGGATTTTTGTCTTTACATGCAAAGGCCTTAAAGGAATACTTGGTACATGGTAATTGCTAAAAATTGGTAATTTGTTATTTTTACTGAAACATATGATGTTAAATCCTTGTTCACACCATGTAGTTCTCAAAGGTGTGCATTTGCTGCCTAAAGGATGTGTTGCTCCTTGAGGGCAGCCTTTTTGGAGACACAGTAACTCTTTCAAGCCACTGCATTAAAATCAAGTGACACCCTAGTGAGTGCGCTAATGGAGTTTCTTGCTACAGGATTTTTATAAAGTCCTGTGCGACAGATTGATGATGTATATAATCTTAGGAGACCTCATCCGCCGCCACCACATTTTTAAGACTGTCTCTTTTTCATGCATATACTAGAAATTACTCTCTAAAAAGAAATTTGGGCATTTCTGTGCATTTGGGTATAGAATTACTTCTGTCTCCAGGATTGATCAAAAGGATGTTTGCATGAAGATAAATACTACATTTGATTGAGGATGTGTTAAATAGGATTTTTTATAACAGTATTTGTAAAGCTTTTTTTTTTTTTTGCCCTCAGGAATAATTCGGGTTTCACACCAGCAGACACTGTAGCTGTCATGTTCTGTTCTACACACAAATCCCTCACGTTGGGTGAGTAATCCGCAGACTGAAACACCAGCTTAATATTACCTTCAGATAATTGTATCTTATGATTTTGAAATCCAAACACCTTTTCAAATTAAATGGAATGCAGGTATTGCCTACTTTCTTACCTAAAGAACGGTAGCAAAGTGGGGATCAGTCATGACTTTGAAATACCATCATGAATTAAACTCATTTTTGTGAGCCTAAATGTAATAGTGTAGGGTTTAGCTCTACTTGTAGTCATGTTTTCCATTCTCATAGGAGGTTTTCAGGGTCAAATGGTTAAAAGTTGGGGAGTGGGGTAGTTGTTGGGGTGCCGTGAGCACAAACTTGGCTTTGGAAGACCCTCGAATGACCCCTGAAAGATGTTAACATATTTTCTGGAAGCTTGGAGCAGGGTGAAAATAATTGACATTAGTCTGAAGTTTGTTTCAAAATGTTATTTCTATAAAGAAACAACAATATATTTAATTACCGTGAACTCAGTCTCATTAGTACCTAAGGTGAAATAAGTACGTGTTTAATGGACAAAAATAAATCAAGAAAAGGGCTATTCTCTCCTTAGCTTTACCCAGTTTAAAGGCATTATCCCAATAACCTATCCAGCTATCTGGAATCCATGCTTTTAGTCATTAAAGATCATTAAGTAATGAGAAACTTTATGGAAATATCATTCACAAACTCCTTGGGATAGCAGGTGCATTGTGGTTAAACTCATATTAAAAATTCCTTTACATTTTGGCGTATAACTGACTTAACATTTCTCTAAGTCTGTTTATGTTAAAGTTCAGTCTGTAAACTAGAAAACAAAGATATTTCATAATGGTTTTTACTAGTCCCAGACCCTTCTGTCTGATAGAATTATTTTCAGTCTTGCAAAGCTGGGGAAATGATTTAGAAATTGGACATACTCTTAAGCAATTGCTATTGGACTTCAGCTTATTTGAATAAATTATATGTGTACTGTCCCTCCGCTGCAATTAGGTTTCCCTTAGAATCATCACCAAAAGGAAGCTGAGAGAGCTTTGGAAGCTGCTTTCCGGTTCCAGATTTTGTGAACCTGGACAAATCACTTAAGCTCCCTGAACCTTAGCTTTCTCACTTTGTAAGGCTTTTTCTTACATTGTAAGGGTGTGGTGAAGACTGAAGATAAAACTTGTGAAGTATCCAACCCAGGACTTGTCCATAATACAAGTCAGTCCATGAGAAAACGTGCTCAGTGAGTGTGCTGTGTGTAGACTGCTGTGGATGGAGCCGGAGCGCCCACCGACCGAGAGAGCTTGGTGTGCTGCCTGGCGCAGGATTAGTCATCATTAACTGTGTCGGTTATGAGTGTGTTACTGTTTCCAGGGCTTCAGTCCCCTGCCCTGGGTCTTACTGATGTTCATATAACAGATGTGGTTTAATTGTTGACCTCAGAAGGAATCAACCTGCACTCCCCCCATCCCCCATGTCGTTGCTATGATACGACACCGGTGCTCCAGGTCTCCTGAACAGGAAGGGGCTTCTCTAAAGGCAGGGAGGCCAGAGATGGGTGCCTGCAGACCCCTCAGCAGTCACGAGTCAGGGATCAAAGGAGCCTGTGTCGTTAGATCAGGTGCTGAGCCCTGGCTGCGTCCAGTATGCCGCATCTCTGCACTGGCCTCTGAAACCCGCCCTGCCCTGAGGATTTGCTTTTGTCAGGAAAACCCAAGTGGACTGTGGGGTTTTTTTAATTTATTTTTATTTGTTTTTGGCTGTGCTGGGTCTTCGTTGCTGCGTGTGGGTTTTCTCTAAGTCACAGCTAGTGGGGGCTGCTCTAGTTGCTGTGTGTGGGTTTCTCACTGAGCTGGCTCCTCTTGCTGCAGACCATGGGTTCTAGGGCCTGTGGGCTTCAGCAGTTGTGGCTCACAGGCTCCAGAACATTTGCTCAATAGTTACGGTGCACAGGCTTATTTGCCCCACAGCATGTGGGATCTTAGTTCCCAGACCATGGATCAAACCCATGTCCCCTACACTGGCAGGCAGATTCTTAACCATTGAACCACCAGGAAAGTCCATGTTTATTTTTTTCTCCATAATTTTCTCCTGTGCTGGAGCTAGCCATGATGAGCAAAGCTCTACCCGAGAAGCATCCTGCAACCTGATCAGTATTCTTTTCTGTAAGCAAAATATTCATGCTATTTTTTTTCTTTTCATTTTTTTTTAAACCTCAAAGCCATATCGTTCTGTTCTTGATGCTTCCTGATTTTCAGTCATCTGAAAAATTAGATGAACACCAATCAAAAGTAGCTATTTTACTGAAAACATTGGGGTTAACTTGGACTTTTGCTTTTGCACTTTGCTTTTGCAATATTCTCCCATGAAATAGATACTTGGATCCTGGAATAGGTACTTGGATCCTTGGATTCTAGTATGATAACTTAGTAATCATGGTGGTATAAATCCTTAGTTATTTCCATAACATGGTAGACCTACTCTTTCTTGGAATTGAAAGTCCTAATACTTGTTAAATACTAATCCTGACTCTTCCATTGAAACATCCCCAGGCCTTAGTTTCCATGGCTCCTGGATTAGGGAATTTTACTTGCAGCTAGGATATTCTGTTACGCCCTGATCACACCTGCCTTTCTGCCTGCAGTCTCCTAGGTAGCAGTTATAAGAATGACCTCTTTGCTGCTTTCTTATCTCAGTGAGAAGGCACAGACGACCCTGGGAGCACCCTTATTCCTACACAGGGATGTTTGGGTCCTGTTGCCCGAGTGGCCTTGTTGACCCTATAAATTTAGTGTATCGGTTTCACAAGGCCCAAGGCATGCTTCCCTCTACTGGTGACCTGACGTCTCTGGCACGGAGGAGATGCACAGCAGTCGTCCGAGCTACAGCCGATAATTATCCTAAAGGGACTTCTCATCTGCATGGCAATGACAGAGCATCACGATAAGTGTGAGGAATTCATGTTTCAGAAAGCAGGGGGCAAATTTTAGGTAGGATCCACCACTCAGAGAGGTACTTTCTCTTATTTCTCACCAAGATGAAAGACAACAGATTAAAATATATCTATTTGGCATGTAGGAAATATATTTGTCCCTTTTGTGATTACTGTCAAAATATTTCTTGTAGGGATTTTACACACACACATACGCATACACACACATACACATAACGTCTCAAATAGAATACATTAAGAAAGCTCTATGAAATAACATTGTTTATTAGTACATCCAGTGTTTGTATCTAAGAATAAATTATTGCAGGCCAAGTGGTACCCAGTGAACTAACGAACCGAAGATGAAAACTCTGGTTTTGAGCAGCCTTCTGAGGATTCTCTCGTACAGATGCTTGCAGTTTGTTTTATTGTTCTTGCTTTTGCCCTGTCTCCAGCTCCTCGATGTACTTGCATCTACGCACACGCTGAATTTGATTCATTGCTTTTATTAGTGCATTTGCCATTGATTGATTAGGTCTTCGTATTAGTACTTTTTCTATTGATTGATTGCAGATGAAGTGACTATTTGACCTTTAATTATGAGGCTTCCTATTGAAAATGACATTGAGCTATGGCTCCACATAATCCATCTGGAAAGCCTGACATGATGCCATTCCCTGGAGTTCGTTCAGAAGGAAAGAGGAGGCCTGGAGGAAGTGCAGAGCTTTCAGTGTGCTTCATCTAAAACAATACTGTGGGGCTTGTTTACCGCTCTCCTCTAGTTGCATCTCAGGGTTGGAGGTAATTATATTTTGTCAAGACAGCGTCACTTGCTGTGGGTTGCTCCAAAAGCCATGAACTCTCCCAAATTATTTTCTAGCCTGATGGTGATATTTGTATAATAATGAGAAGGTATTTTATATAGCAGAGTTGGGGGCACAGCTCACACCCTAGTTACCAATGGTTCAGTGCCCCGTCAGTCAATAGAGCTCATCAGTAAAGAAATTCAATCTTAGGGATCCTGTGGAATTAGCATTTTACTTTTACTATATTGATCTTTTTCTCTTGAGTGTTCAACTCACTTTGCTTATCTAGAGTTCTAATGTATACAGAAAGTTCTCACTGTTCCTGGAAAGAGAATGTTTAAGGATGTTTGAGATCCTTAAGTGTATGTTTATGTTAGTTTTTCATGTTTTCAAATAGCAGAATGAAAGCATATACTCCTGGAGTATGTCAATTTACAAATGGCAGTCAACTGTGAGATTCCAAGTCGTTTGCTATTTCCAAAAGCTTTTCTGAGTTGAAGGAATGCTGTTTACAATTTAAATGGAGTTTCGTGATCGATGTGTATTAAAAGTCTACTGTAGGTCTTACCATTTCTAGACATTTGTGTACAAAGACCAATCAAGGCAGCTGTTCTCACATTGAACTTCATTATGAATCCACAGTCACAGTCACACAGCTGGGCTGTGAGAAGAAACTATGCATTAAAACAGAAAGAATACAGCTTTTTGGGAGACATAACATTCCGGAGAGAGTGGAAGGAATACAAACCTATTCTGGTCTGGATTCCAGTTCTCTCATCAAGTGTGAGTAAGTGAAAGTCGCTCAGTCATGTCTGACTCTTTGCGACCCCATGGACTTTACAGTCCATGGAATTCTCCAGGCCAGAATACTGGAGTCAGCAGTCTTTCCCTCCTCCAGGGGATCCTCCCAACCCAGGGATCAAACTCAGGTTTCCCACATTACAGGTGGATTCTTTACCAGCTGAGCCACAAGGCAGCAACAAATCACTCAACTGCTGTCAGCCTCAATTTCCAAATCTGTAAAATGAGATGGGTAAGATGATACTTGAGGTTCCTTCTAGTTTTAAGTTCCTATGAGTCAGGTGCCCAGTGACTACTTGACAGATACCACCATTCTATAACAGTTTCCCTGCTGTATGTAAAAAGGAAAAGAGTTTTTTAAAGGAACATTAGGTAATGTTATAATATTATAAGAAAGGAAATATGGCTGTTACATCTTCCTCAAGAGGCTAAAAAAATATCATTATACTCTCCAAAGAGTTTCACAGTAGTGGTGGTGGTGCTCAGTCGTTTCCGACTCTGCACCCCACGGGCTGTAGCCCTCTACAGTCCTCTGTCCATGGGATTCTATAGGCAAGAATTCTACAGTGGATAGCCATTCCCTTTTCCAGTGGGTCTTCCCGACCCAGGAATCAAATCTGCATCTCTTGCATCTCCTGCATTGGAAGTCGGATTATTTACCACTGAGCCACTTCAGGGTTTCATAGGAGAAAAAAAGTCTGAGAAGGATCTTGTTTTCAATTTTCTTTGAAGGCTTTTAAAGAGTGCTAAAGGATTACCCTGCAACTTGGGCTGAAAAGATTGTTTAATAACATCTGGGTTGTTTTCTCCGGGGGGAAATGGAACAGAAATCCAAAAGTTTGCATTTGTTTTTCTTTTCCCATAAAGCTTCTCTGCAATTCTATTTGGCACATAAAGACTATTATCTTGATGAAGCTACCCTACAGTGGGGAAGCACTTTTTTAAAGCCTTTAACATTAAATCATGTTATCTAAACAACCTTAAGTGTTAGCAAATCAATAATTATTATTTTTCATAAGAAGTGAAAGCATAGGAAAAAATTTAAAAATGCATCTCAGGTCATATAATTAGGAGAGACTAGATTCCAGGTCTCCTAACTTCCAGAACTGCATTGGACAATAGGATATAAAAGTTTTGCTAAGACCCAAAAGTGCCAAACTGGTTCTGAGTATTGTAAGTACACACGGTCAGTGTGTTGTTTTTGCTTTGGCTCCATCCCTTCGTTCTTTCTGGAGTTATTTCTCCACTGATCTCCAGTAGCATGATGGGCACCTACCAACCTATGGAGTTCATGTTTTAGTTTCCTACCTTTTTGCCTTTTCATACTGTTCATGGGGTTCGCAAGGCAAGAATACTGAAGTGGTTTGCCATTCCCTTCTCCAGTAGACCACATTCTGTCAGACCTCTCCTCCATGACCCGACCGTCTTGGGTGGCCCCACATGACATGGCTTAGTTTCACTGAGTTAGACAAGGCTGTGGTTCGTGTGATCAGACTGGCTACTTATCTGTGCTTGTAGTTTCAGTCTGTCTGCCCTCTGATGCCCTCTCTCAGTCCCTACCGTCTTACTTGGGTTTCTCTTACCTTGGACGTGAGGTCTCTTCAGGGCTGCTCCAGCAAAGCGCAGCCGCTGCTCCTTACCTTGGACGCGGGGTAGCTCCTCCTGACCGCTCCTGTGTCGTCACAGCTGCCACGCTGACAAGTAGATGGGGACACAGTGGAAACAGTGGCTGACTTTATTTTTCTGGGCTCCAAAATCACTGCAGATGGTGATTGCAGCCATGAAATTAAAAGACACTTACTCCTCCTTGGAAGGAATGTTATGACCAACCTAGACAGTATATTAAAAAGCAGAGACATTACTTTGCCAACAAAGGTCCATCTAGTCAAGGCTATGGTTTTTCCAGTGGTCATGTGTGTATTTGAGAGTTGGATGATGAAGAAAGCTGAGCACTGAAGAATTGATGCTTTTGAACTGTGGTGTTGGAGAAGACTCTTGAGAGTCCCTTGGACTGCAAGGAGATCCAACCAGTCCATCCTAAAGAGGATCAGTCCTGAGTGTTCATTGGAAGGACTGATGTTGAAGCTGAAACTCCAATACTTTGGCCACCTCATGTGAAGAGTTGACTCATTTGAAAAGACCCTGATGCTGGGAAAGATTGAGGGCAGGAGGAGAAGGGGACAACAGAGGATGAGATGGTTGAATGGCATCACCAACTCAATGGATATGGGTTTGGGTGGACTCCGGGAGTTGGTGATGGGCAGTTTAAAAATATCCAGTAGATATAATTGCATCCATATGCATATATTCCTTGTGGCCCCATCACAAACTGGCACATGGTCCTTTTATTTTCTTTATTAACAAAAAGTTATATTCTATTTCAAGTGTTTCTTGATGAGTCACCCCTTACCTTTCATGGGGTATCACTGCCCTCTTTTCTTGCAGTCTAAGAGCTACAGTGCTGTTTGACAATAAACTATTACAGTAGCAATCAAAGTCCAGGGTAAAGATAGAAAATAGAAGCTTGTCTTTGAGGCATAACCGTAAATATATCTTTTGTCCTGTGGTTTGCTCTTAGAGCTGCAGTTCTGTAAGGAAAGGCAGTCTAAAGACCCCTACCATCTGACAGATTTTTTTTTATGAAGTATAGTTTACTTAGAATGTTGTTAGTTTCCAATGTACAACAAAGTGATTCAGTTATAAATATATATGTGTATGTATATATATGTATTCTTTTTCAGACTCTTTTCCATTATACATTATTACAAGATGTTGAATATAATCCCCCGTTTTATACAGTAGGTCCTTGTCATTTACCTGTTTTAGGTATGTGTGCATGTTGCTACAGTCATGTCCAATTCTTTGCAAGCCTAGGGGCTGTAGCCCAGCAGGCTCCTCTGTCCATGGGATTTCTCCGGCAAGAATACTGGAGTGGGTTGCCTTGCTCATCTCCAGGGAATCTTCCTGACCCAGGGATCAAACCCATGTCTCATAAGTCTCCTGCCTTGGCAGGCAGGTTCTTTACCACTAGGCCACCTAGGACGTCTATATAGTAGTGTTTATCTGTCCATCCCATTGTTGTGTTAGTCATTCAGCCCTATCAGACTCTTTGTGACCCCATGCACTGTAGCCCACCAGACTCCTCTATCCATGGAATTCATATTTCTAATTTATCCCTCCCCCTGCTTCTCCTTTGGTAACCATGAGATTGTTTTCTGTGTCTGTAAATCTGTTTCTGTTTTGTAAATAAATTCATTTGTATCATATTTTAGATTTCACATATGGTGATATCATATGGTATTTGTCTTTATCTGACTTCTTCACTTAGTATGGTAATCTGCAATTCCATCCATGTTGCTGCAGATGGCATCATTTCATTCTTTTTTATGGCTGAGTAATATTCTGCTGTGCGTGTGTGTGTGTGTGTGTGTGTGTGTGTGTGTGTGTGTGTGTGTGTGTAGAGATATATATCTATCACATCCTCTTCATGCATTATTCTAGCATCTGCCAGATTCTTAAAGATGCCACTGAAATTAAAGGCCCAGTAGATTTTACCACCATGCTGAAGATAATTTGGGGGGAGTATCTGTTCTTCTGTACTGTTTTCTGATCCATATAAACAAAGAGAAAAATGCAGATTCTCAAAGTGGTACACTTAACATTCAGAGGTTTGAAGATTATTTTAAATTTTTGATTCTGAATTTGGTGTCTGAACTTAATCACTGGTATATCCAGACTTAATAAAAATTTAGAAAGTTCCCAAGTTCTGCAGAAATATCCAACTGAAGACATTTAAACCTCTCTGAGGTTCCCTAACCTGATGCTCAAGTACCATTCCTCTTAATGATACAGCAGATGTTCATCAAAGCCCTGATATACCCCCACATTTCTACTCCTTCTCCATGTTTCCTGTGCCAGGGACTGTCAGACATTTTAAATCACAACCTGCAGTTAGAAATACGTTTCACAGTGTGATCCAAGAAATATTTGCATGTATGTAAAAACCAAACAACATTCACTCTCACTTTCTGTGATATATTCCATATCCAGCCAAGTGCTATATTAAAACCCATTACATTGATTCTGTAACTCATTAATGGATCATAATGCAAGGTCTGAAAACTACTACTTTACATCTTGGTGAAATTTTATACCCTTTCTCAAATACTTACCATACTTATTCATTTTTCACTGAACCTTAACCCAAATTTCCGATACCACATGGGAATCAGAACTGAATTAAGACTTGGAATGTTTCTTGATTTGCAGTAAGACCACCTCCATTTAGGTTATGTTAATCCAGTTTACATAACAGAGTTTCTATGCCTTTTGTTGATAGGTTTTTAAAATTGTTTCTCTATTCAACATGTTTTTGATTAGTGATTATAATAACAAAGAAGATTAATTGGGTACTTAATAGGCTAACTGCTTGTTACAAGAAGTAATTTACTTGAAAATATTTTATGCCAATGGTTCCTGTAGACTTCAGTGCCCAGGAGAGCCCACTCTTCTCTTGGAAAATTCTCAGTGGAATATTCAGCTAATATTTTATCAGAAAGTACTCCAGGGACTTCCCTGGTGGCTCAGTGGTCAAGAATCTGACTTTCAATGCAGGGGACCGGGTTTCAGTCCCTGATCAGAGAACTAAGATCCCACACGCTGCGGGGTAACTAGGCCTATGAACCGCAACAAAGCCAGTGCGGCCAAAATTTTAAAAAAAGGAAAAGAAAAATGTATTCCAGAGGAAGCTACAGCAAATGCTTTTATTATCCTGTATTTATCAGAGACTTTACTAATTAGCATAATGAATTCAGAAATAGGTTTCTGTTGAGGAGATCACTGCCTTTTTGCTCTGTATGACAAGTGTGATAAATGCACTTTGACTCACATACAGACTGTCTTAAAACCTGAGAGTTGCACGCTTCCTACTTGCTCAGAGAATCTAGGAAATCCCGTGTTCTGAGCATGAAACCCCCAGGGCTGCTCTGGGGCCCTGATCCCTACGAGGTTTTGTGTTCAGCCTCTGTCTGGAGGCCCTGAGGGCTTCCCAGCTGGCTCAGTGGTAAAGAATCTGCCATCCGATGCAGGAGCCACAGTAGATGCAGGTTTGATCCCTACGTCGGGAAGCGTCCCTGGAATAGGAAATGGCAACCCTCTCCAATATTCTTGCCTGGGAAATCCCATGGATCGGGCAGTCTGGTGGGGCACAGTCCGTGGGGTCACAAGGGTCAGACACGACTGAGCACACACAGAGGCCCTGTAGTCCCCTGAGGCTGACCATTGGGGTTACTGAGCCCTGCCTTGAGAGCCCTCTCTTGCCAGATGCTAGTGAGAACCCTGGAGAGGTCAGAGCTGGGACTTTAGGGAACACATTTACTGCTAATAGGTGCTAAGTTAAAAATATCTGTATCTGTGGAGCTTACTTTCATCCAGAGCTACTAGCAAAGCCATGGGGGTGGAGAAAATTTTCACCTACCTTCCAAATTTCTGTAGCTACTGTCTACTACCTGCTGGAAGAATCTGGAACTTATCCCTGACCAGCCTGGTGCAGGATGTCCCCGAATCCCTTTCCAGGCCCCAGCTCACATCACTCCCACAGTCATCACCACAAGGGAAGTGAGCTCCCAGGGGGACAAAGAGCTTGCACAGGTCGTGTGACCCCAGGTGGCAGAGCCAGACGTCAAGCCAGGTCGGACTCAGCCCCTGTGCCAAGCTGCAGTGAGGGCTCAAGGAAGGTCCTGTGCTGTGAAGCTCAGCTCGAAGCTTACCCCTTGGTCACTGGTCTGAAAAGTCTAGGCTGGATGGTCTCTGGGACCCTTCTGGGTCTAACAGTCAGTAATTCTCTCTGATTTTGAAAGACTTAAGTGTAGCTTTAGAATCTTGAGTTATTCAGAGAAACACCATAAGATCAGCATTTCCTGAAAGGTGGCCCTTAAAAATATAGCAAATAGCTCCCTTGAAAAAAAAAAAAATGTAGATTCCTGGGCCTTATTTGAGGGATTCAGAATTTTTAAGAATAAGACCTCGGGGCCTGATTTTTCAGACATATTCTAGAAAGTAGAGTATTTACACAAAAGTGTAAGAGCCAGCGTATCATGTCCATCCATAATCAAGTCCCAGCTTCTAGAGACGCCAGCTCACCCACTCAGGTCTCAGTGATGGAGCAGAACAAGAGAGGCCAGCGCTTACTTGCAGCAGCTTCGCTGCAGCCAAGCCCGACTCACAGTCGCTACCACAGCTCAACAGCAAGGAGACAGAAAACCCCACATATGGCACAGCAGCACCTCCACCTCGGTACCGAATCTTTATCCCTCCGGGCCTCTCCATGTCGGTTGTTACTGATAGAAGCTTTTAATTCCATAGTTTCACATTTCTTTCAAAATAAAAACCACCGAGTCATAGTTAGAAAGAGCTCTAAAGAGTTTCGTTTTACAGATAAATGATCAACTCGCATGCCTGAAGCCATGTAGAACCCTGTGCTTCTGAGAGGGAACCTCCACAAGAATTCAGGTCTGAGGGAACCTTTGCCACATCCAGGAGGACCGACCACAGCGCACCCCCCCCCATTCATCTCCGCACCCACTGTCAGTTGCAGAGGGGATTGTTTATTACTATTTTAATATTTAGAAAGCTTGCCTCTAGCAGAACTAAAATGCGCATCACAGAACAACAGTTGTTTGCTGCGTTTGAAGTGGAGCATCACACCCAGGAGAGTGCCTTCACTTGAAGTTTCTCCCCATCTCCACTTGCAAACAGAGATTGATGAATAACAATGATTGTTTCAGAATTGCCTCTCTCCCATTATTTATTTGGTCGTGTCTCTTCCCGGAAACCCCCTTAATTGAACCAGACACTATAAACCAGTTTGTGTGGATCTGATGACAGCCGGCTCCTTGCTTCTTTACAGTAAATAATAAAGGACTCCAAGGCTGCAGAATGAGGTGACACCCACCACTTCCTTGTCCCCATCTGTAGCCCATGCAAAAAACGCCAGTCAGATAGTAAAAGTCAGCTGCCCGTTTGTTAAAGCCGTGGGGGATGCTGTAGGTTTTTGACATTACCCTGGAGGCAGGAGGAGATGTAAAATTGTACATAAAAGATCCCTGGGCCCCAGGAAGCCAGTTCATTTGGAAAGTCACCTGTCCTGAAGCTGAGCACGTTCATGGTTTTGGAGCAGTGATGCTTCGCAGATTTGATCTCCTTCCTACTGCTAGTACCCTGCTCTTCATGCTAGTACTACTATCCTCTGGTACTGCCAGAACCAGCTTTTTCAATAATGATAAAAACCAACTCCTCTGCAACTGACAGCAGGTTCGGGGATGTGCAGGAATAAATAATGCCAATGAAAAGATGCTTTTAAAATATTACTTGCTCGATTCATGCCTTCATTCAACAAGTGTTTATGTCATGCCTAGTTTGCATCGGGCACCATCCTGGGCCCTCCCCAGCAGAGGACAAAATACAAAACGTACTTCCCTTTATCCATCTTCCTTTCTAGTGGAGTTGAACAAGCGAACACTCAGACATATGGTACATCAGATGATGGGAAGTGTGTGGAGAAAGAGAAAACCAGAAAGGAGAATAAGAATGTGGGGACATTTTAGGCTTAAAGGGGGCTTTAGGTCAAAGACCTGTAGGAAAAGGGGAGCAAGCCACACGATGTATATAGAGGATGGAGGCTCCAACCAGAGGGAACAGCAAGGGCAAGGATCTGAAGCCACAAGGGGCTCAGCAAATGGGAGGAAGGGGATGAAGAGGCCGGATTTTGGGGAGTGGAAAGTGTGATGAGGAAGGGGAGGATGCTGAAAGGTCACGAGGCAGGATGGTTGATATTTGTGAGACCTCATCGACCTGTCGTGAAGGCTGCCTTCTATTCAGAAGGCACAGGGAATCCTTGAGAGGTTTGAGTGACATGATGCAGCTCCTACTTTGGCTGCTGAGTCAAATAAGGGCTGGGCACCCTGGAGCAGGGTGCTGCAGGAAGAAACATGAAAGCCAGTTAAGAGGGTCAGGGTGGAGTGGTTAAAGGTAATAGTGGAGGAGTGGTGAGAAGCTCTGGTGATATTTTGAATGCCAAACCACTGGGATCTGCTGACAAATTGGATGTGTATGTAAGAGAAGGAAATTAAAGATGATTCCGAGGGATTTGGCCTCGAGAGGAATAGAAGGGTGGGATTGCCATTTACTAGACTGGATGAGATACAGATTTTACCCATGGAAGAGGGAAATGGGGTAGATCAAGAGTTCCATCTTGAACGTGCTAAGTTTGAGATGTCTTTTCAACATCCAAAGGAGAACCGGCTTTGTGAGCCTAGAATTCTGGTCCAGGCTGGAGTGTTCAGCTTAAAGTAAGCCATCAGGCTGAGTGAGATCACTACCGAAAGGGTAGACAGAGGAGAAAAGAGCTCTGAGCACTGGGCCCTGAGGCACTCCAGAGGTTAGGGAGGCTATGAAATTACTTGGAGAGTAAAATGATGCGTAATTCAAAATCAGCCAGACATATAGACATCCAAACCGGCTAGCCTCTATGTTTCTCGCATTTCGTAAGGTTGAGGTGACCATTAAATCAGAAAGTAGACATGAAGTCATATGACACCTACTGCATACCAGGCACTGTATCAGGCACATGAATTGCCTCATTATCTCATTGGATCTTCATAAAAGCCCTGCACGGTAGTTATTATTGATTCCATTGTCCAAGGCAGAAAACCAAGCCTCGAAGAGAAGCAACTCACTTCAGTTTACACAGTGAAGAAAATGGCAAAGCCAGCACACAGCCACTGTCAATCCATCCCCAGAAACCCCTAGAATCCTCTTGCTCTCCCTTATTACCAGACCTGGCTTCTCAGCCTGACTCACACTGGAATCACCTATGGGCTGCTCAGTCGTGTCCAGCTCTTTGCAATGCCATGGACTGTAGCTTGCTAGGCTACTCTTTCTTGGGTTTTCTCCAGGCAAGAACGCTGGAATGAGTTACCATTCCCTTCTCCATGAGATCTTCCTGACTCAGGGATCAAACCTGGGTCTCCTACTTTGTAGGCAGACTCTTTACCATCTGAGCCACCAGGGAATCACCCGGGACCATTGCAAAACTGCCCGGACCCTCCCCAGACCCGTTTCCTCCCAATCTCTCAGGATGGACCCAGGTGTCACAGGTTTTAAAAGCTACCCAGGTGATTCTAATGAGCAGCTGGCCCTGAACATCGCTGCCTTAACTGCCTCCTGTGTGTGCTCCACTGTGCTCCAGAAAGGCTTACACATGTTCATTCATCACTAAAACTGACCATTTGTTTATGCTGATCTGTGAAAACCACGATTCTTTGTGCTGTGATTAGATATCTAAGTTAAGCATTCAGAGTTTAAAAGAAACTGAGGGGATTAGAAAATCATTATTTCTAGAAATGGTTTCCAGGGTTTTCCTCCTCTGCGTAAAAGTCTTGTGAATGAGGTCTTGGCTCCCAAGTCATTGAAAATAGATGAAGGGCAGAAGTAGGTTTAGGTTAGCGAAAAAGTATCTAGCCAAGTTGAACTGTAGAAATGTGAGCCAGCAGGTGAGTAACTGTGGTGTCTCATCCCCAGTCAGAATCGCCATGTCCTGCTGTGTCAGAAGACATCTGAGGCTCATGTGTATTGTAAACATGGTACCATCAAAAAGGAAATACCACCAGAGGGTGATTAAGAGCCACGTTGACAGAACAAAAAGGGTGGGTGTGTTTGGGTCACTGTTTGCTCACATTGACCACTTAACTACGATTTGGACGCCTTCTGGAGGTTCCTCTGTCCATTGAAAAGATTATCAATTCGAGATCTTAGGGAAAACTAAATTTAGGGTGTTGGAAGCTGTGGGAGAATGTGAACGTCCCTGTCGTACGCATCAACCTCTCGTTGGCTCACACTTCAAACGTCCCAAGTGCTTTTCTTCATTTATATAAAAACATGTCTTAAAAAAATCTGAAAAACTAGGCAAAGCTTTACAGAGCCAATCAGATGGGGCCACTTCTATGTTGGTGACCATGTTACATCGCTTCCGATGACCTTGTGTTATTTTTGTCACGTGAAATTCTCGTTCTATTTTTGAGGTTTCGCATCCTGTGATTGTGAACATTAGGCACATTTTTCTCTTTAGAAGACAAGCGACTCTTCCTTCACAGCCCAGAAAGGGAAAAAAGGAAGCTCCCACTACTTCCTTCCCACCTGTCTCCATAAATATGGTGACCCCTCCCGGAAGCCATTGCCAGCAGCTGAATGAAGCCTCCACAGCTTCAGCTCTTTAATGCATTCTTGAATTCCCTGTCTGCTAATTACTCCTACAATGCTGTCAGACAGGTGAAGGTGTACCTAATCTTCCGAGGCTGAAACCTTCTATTGGTAGAGTTAAATGTTTCATTGTCAGCATCTGGTGAGCTGGCTCAGGCCATTCATTAAACATCTTTTCCAATCAGAACGTACCTATTTCAAAACAGAAATAACACCAGCTGCTCATTTGGGTCTTTTCTTGCATCTTTATTTACATAAAACTTTCAGCAAAGGGGTAGGATTACAGCCCAGGTGATTGAAAGCTAAAATACAGTCTTTCATTTTCTGATTGGGCTGGAAAATGGTCATCGACCAACTTTTATTCAAAGTGCGTAAAGGCTGGTTCTCTGAGCTCCTCTGTCAAAAAGAATCTCTCTCTTCTTTGCAGACCTTTCTTGTGTAAATATTCTTTTCCTTGGGTTTTCGCCCTCCATTATTCTGTGTTAATATCATCAAACATCTTTTTCTCTCGGGTTCCTTGGTGCTCTTCCAGATCACCATTTTAGGCATGTAGGGTGGTGGAGGACCCAGGACCATGGACCAGTCTGTCTTGTGTTCACATCCCAGCTATACCCTGTCGCTCGCTGTGCATAGCCTTGGGGAGATTTTTATTCATCTGCAGCCTCTGTTTTCTCATCTGAAAAGTGGAGATAATAACAGTGGCCTTACTCATGTTATAGATATAAGGAGTGAATGAGTCGATGTTGGCACATGCAGAATAGCACCTGCCTGACCCAGAGTAAGCCCTGTGTATTGGGTTGGCCAAAATAGTCGTTTGGGTTTTTCCATACAATGTAACGGAAAAATCTGAACAAACTTTCTTGGCCAACCCAATAATAATTTTTCTGCAGACTGTATTCCATCTGCCAAAATATAAATAAAGGCCAAAAAGTCCATGAACTCCAGATACAGCTTCTGAAGTCCTCCCAGAGATGGGATGGCTAAAATTACTGGAAAGATTGTTCCTCTCTCTTAGTAATGGCCTCGGACTTTCAGTTTGTGCCTTTGTATTTGTTCATTTTCCTGCTCTTCCAGGCCTAACTCTCCCTTTTGGATAAAGGGAGGTATATTATTATAGTATATGTTTTAAAGGGCTTCCCCGGTGGCTCAGACAGTAAAGAATCCACCTTCAAGGCAGGAGATCAGGTTTGATCCCTGGGTCAGGAAGATCCCCTGGGGAGTAGAATGGCAACCCACACAGTATTCTTCTTGCCTGGAGAATTCCATAGACAGAGAAGCCTGGTGGGCTACAGTCCGTTGGGTCGCAAAGACTCAGACACGACTGAGCAACTAACACTTACATAGTATATGTTTTATAATATGTAAAATGTTATATGTTTGAATTCTGGTTTTGAAATGTGAAGGATAGATCTCTTGTACACCATCTACAGGGAAGGAGGGAAATAAGTGAAATAAGTTCAAAAGACACAAAAGGCATTTATCAATGTATTTCCTCTCCTACTCCACAACTCAAGACTCATTTCAAAGTTTGGGTTCCGTGGTTAGTCCAGTTTCTCTCCTTCATACCATATCAAATATATATTTCTCCTATGAAATACAACCTTCTCCTGGAGGAATGTGTAAATGATTCTCTTTATAGTTCAGAAAAGCAGCTAGGAAAGTTTAAAAAAAACACCGACTTACACTTAGCATAGCTAAATAACAGCTGACTGCACTCAGAAGAAATGAAACTGTGAGCCTTCCTGACTGTCAAGGGTGGGTGTAGGAGAGCCCTATAATGAAGGCAGGATGTTTGGGTCCAGTTGGTTGAAGCACGTGGCCAAACCCCACCCCCCGCCGCCCCGCCGTGTGGATTTCCACATGTCCCTTTCCATCTTGTACACCATCTACAGAGATAACCGTAGGATGCTTTTCAGGCCTCAGAGGCTGGAAATTAAAATTCCACTTGTACTTACCTGTGAAACTGTTATATAAGATTGTCCTATTTCTCTGTCACACGTCTAGCCAAGGGGGTTGTTGGTCATCCCCTAGCTGCTGCTGATGTTGCCTTTGTGTTCAGTGATTTGGAAATGCCCTCATCTACGTGAATTCCCTGAACCCATCCCTGGGACGCTGAGAAAACTAGAGAGCTCTTATTTGCATATATTATTTAGTTGTACGTCATTTTAGATATTTCCTTCTACATGAAGGACAAAAATCTTTTCTTCTGTGATTCAGAAAGCAACAACAGCAGTCCTGATGGTGGTGGGACTTCCCTGGTGATCCAGCGATTAAGACTTCGCCTTCCAATGCAGGGGAAGTGGGTTCCATCTCTGACCAGGGAGTTAAGATCCCACATACCTCACAGCCAGGACACCATGACATAAACAACATAAGCAACATTGTAACAAATTCAGTAAAGACTTTAGCTATGGTCCACATTAAAAAAAAAAAAAAAAATCTTAACGAACTCCTGATGGTGAAGTCACACCAAAGATAATAACAGCAGTTTTCAGTTACAGATCGGCGTGATAGGAAAAGAACAGGGAAGCACATAAAGTGTAAATCATCAGCAAGCAAAGGGCAGCCCAGCGTTGAAATACCTTAAAGGGACTTGCCTGGTGGTCCAGTGGCTAAGATTCCATGCTCCCAATGCAAGAAGCCCGAGTTTGATCCCTGGTCAGGAACTAGATCCCACATTCTGCAACAAAGATTGAAGATCCCAAGTGCCACTACCAAGACCCAGGGCAGCCAAATAAATAAAAATGAATAAATACTAAAATAAAATACTTTGGAGAATTTGAGCAAAAGTCCAGTCCTTTAGATGGGCGTGAATGAGAGCAAGTCACATGATCCATGACATCCTGTCTGCCTTCCTAAGGGAATCTGCAGGAGGTGGACTTATTAGCCTTTAGAATGTTCCAGAATGGATTTCAGGGGACATCTTAGAAAAGCCAGAAGTAGGAGCATAATGCAATGCTGAGGGCTGTGCAGACTAAACCCCACCGGCTCCTACAGGCCACACCTCTCTCTGAGAGATGGCAGGCCAAGCCATACCCACCAACCTGGAAGTGGGTTGCCATTCTTTTTACTCTAAAAGAGAGACAAAAATTAGAATAACCCGGATGCTTCCTGCACCCATTTTGCCCATCAGCTTTTTCCCTAGATAGCAGCACTGTGCTTCCTCACCGCCCTGTGCCCTGACTCGTGGGGTGGTGTTTGCTCTGGCCCAGCGCTCTCTGTCGTCTCTCCTGGGTCAGTGAGTAAGAACATGAGCTCCAGGAAGGCAGGGGCTTTGGGTGGGGCTGGTGCAAGGCTTCTCTGTCCTTGGGAATTTCTAGGCAAGAATTCCTTACCACACCTGGAATAGTGTCTGAAGACTTACTGCTTACCAGACATTGTGTGCTGTTTCACTTTGTTTATTAAGGGAAAAAACACCTACAAAGTAGGTACGTTTTACAGATGTGAAAACTGAGGCCCAGTCACTTGCCTGACGAGAGTAACAAGGTAAGAAGTGGTAGGCATGGGATTCCACCCAGGGCTCTCTTGTGTCCTGTATCAGCCTTCCTAACAGCTACACTGTAGCCTCCTGTAGGCTACTGGACATAATAAATTATAAATCTCTGTATGAAGCAACAGCTATGTTAACTGAAAATTAGCTTGCTTTAGGATAATCCTGAAAGTCTTTTCTAATCAAATTCTATAACTATTGTGTTTTGGAATCATCATTTCATGTTCTATAAATGGCACGTAATTGCCCCTTTGTTGGTGGCTCAGATGGTAAAGCATCTGGCTGCAATACAGGAGATCCTGGTTCAATTCCTGGGTCAGGAAGATCCGCTAGAGAAGGAAATAGCAACCCACTCCAGTACTCTGGCCTGGAAAATTCCATGGATGGAGGAGCCTGGTAGGCTGCAGTCCATGGGGTTGCAAAGAGTCGGACACGACTGAGCAACTTAACTTTCACTTTCACTTTAGTGGCTGGAATAAATCAGCATCAACGAGTTTGACTTTCTGTGAGCATTTGTCTCTGAAGAGAAAATGTGTGTGTGTGTGTGTGTGTGTGTGTGTGTGTGTGTGTGGCTTGGAGAGGGGGACCCAGACTGGCCTTTAGCGATGCTGGAAAAAGAGTGGCCTTCTTGGATTACATTATGATGGGGAGACCATGTATCCCAGTGACTCTTAAAGGCAAATGGGTTTTTAAGCTGAGAGATTCACAAAGAAGGAAGAGATAGAATTCAAATAACAATGTGTAGGACATTTGGAGAGTAAAATTATGGATGTTTCTAACTAAGAACAAAGTGAACAAAAGTGGGAAATCTCCATGACAACTAAAGAGCTAAGCAACTGGATTCCAGATTCTCCTGCAGCTCTCTTCAAAACTCCTTGGAAAGTCTGAAAAAGCATTTGAATGGAAAACAAGTCAAGTGAATTCAGGCGAATGAATCTCTGAAAGACAGGAAATGATCCAGGTGATTGGAGTATACTCTCTCTTAGAGAAGTGGGAAAGTAAGTGAAATAAATTCTAAAGACACAAAGGACATTTTTCAGTATATTTCCTCTCCTACTCCATAACTCAATACTCATTTCAAAGTTTGGGTTCTGTGGTCAGTTCAGTTTCTCTCCTTCCTACCATATCGAATATATATTTCTCCTGTAAAATACAACCTTCTCCTGGAGGAATGTGTAAATGATTCTCTTTATAGTTCAGCAAAGCAGCTAGTATGTGTTCTTGTCCAGGCTTTTTCGATGGGAAATCTTGCTTCATCCTCTGTTCTTAAATAATCAGTCATTCATGTATTGAGTACCAATTAGGGCTTCCCTGGGGGCTCAGCAGTGAAGAATCTGCCTGCAATACAGGAGAGGCAGGAGATGCCGGTTCGATCCCTGGGTCGGGAAAATCCCCTGGAGAAGGAAATGGCACCACACTCCACTGTTCTTGCCTAGAAAATCCCACGGACAGAGGAGCCTTGCAGTGTACTGTCCATAGGGTTGCAAAGAGTTGGACACAACTGAGCGCGCACACACCCCTGTGCTTAAACACTGCAGGAGATTAAAGGGCTTTGCTTAAGTTCAGAGGGAAACAAAACTTGTACAAAAGAAAATCATGGCATCATAAGCAAATGCTAAATTTATGGGATGCAACTGTTGCAAGAAAGGGGACCCCTTTCAGGGCCCAAGAGTGGGCTCTTGTCTAACAATCAGAAATGAGTTGTCCAATTAGACATACGTGTTGACAAAGCAAAGACTTTATTGAGTAAGGGCACCCAGGCAGAGAGCAGGAGGGTAAGGGAACTCAAGGGGACCGCTCTCCCACATGGCTCAGAGTCTCAGGTTTTATGGTGATGGGGTTAGTTTCTGGGTTGTCTCTAGCCAATCATTCTGACTCAGGGTCCTTCCTGGTGGTGCACGTATCGTTTGGCCAAGATGGATTGTAGTGAGGATTCTGGAAGATTGTTAGAACATATGGACTGGAGTCTCCTCTCTCCTTTTGACCTTTCCTGAATTCTTCTGGTTGGTGGTAGCTTGTCAGTTCCCAGTTCCTTACCAGGAACTCCTGTTGTAAAATTACTCATGTAAGTGGTTACCATCTTGCCTGGCCAGGATGGGCGGTGTCAGTCAGTGGGTCCTCAACACAGCTAGGAAGAGAGGCTTCATTCTTCAAAAGAAGAAATCAGTAGGAAGCCCACCTTCATGGTGGAGGAAAATGTAAAGATGAGCCTGGAAGAACCCATAGAATTTAGTCACCCAGAGAGAAAGGACAAGACCCAGGCAGGGGCTCAGCGTTCACAAAGACACATGCTAGGCCTTAGCCAGTGACAGCAGTTGGCAACTGGGAGTTAATGTAGAGAATAAACAGGCGGACACATCGGGGAAGGAGGGTGGGACGAAAGAGAGAGTAGCGTTGACACATATGCACCGCCATGTAAACAGATAACTAGAGAGAAGCTGCCGTATAGCACAGGGAGCTCAGCTCAGTGCCCAGTGGTGACCTGGAGGGGTGGGGTGAGGAGGTAGGAGAGAGGTCCAAGAGGGAGGGGATATATGTCTACATAGAGCTGATTCACTTTGTTGTCCAGTGAAACCAACACAGCATTGTAAAGCAATCATACTCCAATAAAAAAAATAAGGTTAAAAATAAAAAGTAAACCATTGTCTAGTTCTGCCTCTACCGCCTAACCAATGTATGATGTTAGGCAGGTCATTCTAACCCTCAGTTGCCTTGTGTTTCATCAAGGAAGTCGCCACCTGCCTCTTAGGGCTGTTGTAAGGATTAAATGAGATAATGCAAGCAAAGCCCTTACAAAATGGCGTGGTCATAATCCTTCTCTACTGATGTTGAAGGGATAGAGGATTTGATGAATGGGCACTGGAAAGTCATTGTAATTCTTGAGCAGGGTCTTGGCTTTAATTAATGTGGGTCTTAGGAAGATTAATCTGGCTGTGGTTTGTAGGATTGATGAAGGAAAGAGTCTGAAGACGGGGGGTTATGTCAGGAGGCTGAGAGTCATTTGGCTTGATTTTATGAGGAACTGAATTAGGAAGGTGGCCATGAAAACTGAGGGAGAAGGACAGTGCTAGATGGAGAAAAGACTGTCCAGGACTTGGTGACTTGATCTACCAGTCAAAAGACAGATGGAGTTAGTCAGAGATGATCCCCAAACGCTGAGCTGCAGAAACCAGGTGAGCACATGCCAGCCCTGCACTTAGAAGGGAAGCCAAGGCGATCGGGGCAAGAGCTACAGAAAGCAGGACCCAAGAAGGCAGGGATCTGGTCTGTGTTATTTCTCCTTATGTCTTCAGCACTGGAATTAGTAACTTGCATATAGCAGAAGCCCAGAAAGTATTTTCTGAATGAAGGATGGATGGATGGAATGAAAGAATGAGTAGATGGTGAGGGCGTCATGCATCTACAAGTAAACTCTGAACAATTATGTGAAGCAGATTGTTTGTATTTTGTGTTTATTTGGCCATGCCAGTGGCATGCGAACTCTTAGTTGCAACATATGGAATCTAGCTCCCCACCAGGGGGTAGAACCCAGGCGCCCTGCATTGGAGAGAGGGGTCTTAGCCACTGGGCCACCAGGGAAGGCCCAGTAAATGGTTTTTATATTTTGAGTAATAGAGCAGCCTTCTGTATAAAGGTCCATATTTAATCTGGGGGGTGGGGTGGGGAGTATTTCTCAGGAAAAATTTAAAAGCCATCCATCCAATAGAAAGAGGTAACTGTTAAAACTTAGAACACTGATACAAAGGGAATTTTCTAATCCAGAGAACATAAAATAAACATGTTCAAAATAGGGGAAAGAAAACCCCACTTGTTCTGGTATGTATTGTTTTATCCTCCCCATCCTGGGTATAGGATAAAAGAAACCCCTTACTTGCTTGTTAGAAGAAGAAAGCTCGCACTTGAAGTTCTTACTTGGCAGATGTCAGTTGAAAGCTCTGCTTATGGAATATGCCGCAGTGTCAAAGTCTGTTGGATAATTTTAGACGAATGTGTCATGGGCGACATGGAAATATGGCATGCTGTACATTAGTGATTTCCCAAGTGTTTGGAGCAGGTAGTAATGTGCTGAGAAAGTGCTCTTTATCTCTCCACACAGTGTACTTGCAGAGCAGTGGGGAAATGCTTTTGGTGGAAATTACTTTAGTCAGAAAAAGAATCCATTTACAATATGTGCCTTCTAACATCTTTCAGACAATGCATTGTATTAAAGAGGCATTTTTTGATTAATGTTTTATAAACATTTTTCAGCATGACAGCTTAAAGTCCCTGTAAAATTGTAAATGCGCGCGTGGTGTTCACTTCCATAAAGTCAAACGCCATCTCATAGAGTCTAGTCGGATCCTGTCAACCGCAGTGACACAGAATCAGTACCTGGGAGCATTAAAATTAATTTGCTTCATTTATATTACTGCAGTGATCGCAAGATGAAAAGAGTCCTATATTTAAATTTTACTTGAAAAAGAAAACTCTTTCGAGTAAGTTTGTTTGGTTTTTTGAAATTATTGCCCCCTTTTTTTTTCTCCCCAGTTAATGAATGGAGTGAAAATGGAGTGGTAGTCTACACAGTAACTTTATGATGGGGTCTGGATTAGCACAATTCCAATCCTTTAGCACTTTCCTTCTGAGCCCTAAGATGCTCAGAGATGAAGGTGAAACAGTCTCTGACCCTAAGAAGCTCACAGCTTAGTAAGGGTCAAACACACACACACACACACACACACACACACACACACACACACACACACCCGAAGCAAGCAGTAATAATAAATGCAGCAAATGCTAGGCTGGAATGCGCCTCCATTGGGTAAGCCTAGAGCAGAAAGGAGGCTTGAGACAGTAAGGATGACTTCCCTGAGAAGGCAAGTTTGGGAACTGAGGGCTTAAAGATTGGGCAGGTCAAGAAGCGGGTGACAAGAATTCTGGGCAAAGAAAAAGAGCTCATTGGCAAAGACCAAGAGGCGAGACCTCTGGAGCCTGCGGGGGGGGGGGCAAAGCTGGAAGGAGAGGGTACTGCGCTCGCGGTGGCTGGAGCACAGGGGGCGTCGAAGGGTGGGGTGAGCTGTAGAGGGATTTGTACTCAGTCTGGTTCATGGCTAGAAAATACCCTGCAGAGGACAAGCCTGAAGGCAGAGAGCCGGGTTTGGGGAGAGGATGGGGGGCCCAGGCGAGGCCCACTGTGCCCTGAAGGAAGGTTCCGGGGAGGAGGTGTGAGTGGTCACCCGGGGCTGGTGAGCCTCCTTAGTGAGGCTCTGTTACATGCTATAGTTAATCTGTTCAGTGAGAGCTCACTGAATGAATGAATGAGTGATGGGGTGAACTATTAAAAGGGTGGGTGAGGAGGATGAATGGGCGGGGCATTACATGGGCTTCTGAGATCTAGCCCATGCTCTCTGATTCGACTTGAAGGTCAAGTTTTGCCAAATTCACGGCCAGGTGAAAGAAATCGCAGGGTGCTAAGTGCAGTGGCAGGTGCTGGGGACCTGTCTGTTGCATCTCCAGTGTCCATCCTGGCAGTGCTGGGAACCCAGCCAGGAGGCCCTCGAACAGAGATCATCAACTTACTGCTTCCGAGCGATCGTGGCCGCTGCCTGGACCACTCCGGCGTGAAGAAGTTAATTCTCCCCTCACTCACTTCTCCCAGCTTCTCTTTCTATTCTGACTCTTGGGACAACGAAAAGGCACTGAGTAGAAGCTACTGATTTGGGGCCAAAGGGCAGACAGGGAGAGACTGAAGGAAGCATGGGAAAGAAAGACTGAGACACAGAGGAGATTGTGAAGACACCGATGATTGAAAAGGAAAGTGAGTTGTCGGCTGATGGATGAGTAGGGGAGCGTTTCGGACCGAGGGGACAGAAAGGTTCCCAAAACACAGAGCTTGACTCTGGAGGCTCCGTGTCCTCGTACAGGGACTAGCCTGTCATGAATCCACCCTGAAAGGGTGACAAGGCACAGCAAAGGGACCTGACCCTCATCTTCGGAAGCCAGGATTTCCTCTCTGATTTTATTTTCAATCATATTTTTAACAGTCACCAGGAAGAGCGGCGATAGGAAATCTGAATAACAACAAGAATGAGAGACTTCACTGGTGGGCCAGTGGCTAAGACCCCATGCTTCCAATGCAGGGGGCCCAAGTTTGATCCCTGGTTAGGGAACTAGACCCCACATGCCTCATCTGAAGATCCTGCAAGCTGCAGCAGACTGTAGATCCCATGTGTCAGAAGTGAGATTTGTCCCCTTTGGTGCAGCCAAATAAATGAACGGTTAACCAGAAGGCATCGCAGGCTCACAGAGTGGTGAGGGGACGTCCCTGCTTCGGTCGACAAATGGCTACAGCAGCTGCCGATCGTGGCAGAGCCTTCTCTTGAGGCGGATGGCTGGAGTGCGAGGCTGAATGAGAGAGGGTCTGTGTCTCCAGGGTAAGTCGGGCGGACACACCAGCCTACCCATCCAGGGACGATCAAACAGCTGGAAAACTGCAAAGTGGAGAGGGGACAATGAATAGCCGGAACTGGGAGAATGAAGGAAGAAGTTGGAGATCTCAGAACCTATCAGTAGGAGTCTGGAGAGGAAATGACGGCCAGACTTCCTAGGAGGGGCATAAGGGGCTATCCACTGGGGCTAACCCCCAGGCACCTGCGCCTTCTCCAGACTTTCTGTAGTGCCCTCTCTGGGCAGAACCATCCAGGGAGCCGTGAACTGATGAGGAGGAGTGATGTTTGCAGAGTCCCAACCCCGTCAGCAAACATGTACAGAGGGGTAGATTGCAAGATGAAATGAAAGAGCTGAAGAACCAGCCCCAGGCCAGAAGAGAACTCACACGCATTGGTACTAAGGACCACAGGAGGTAGAAGGTCACTTGTATGCTGGAAGCTTCTGGAAGTCAGCTTCCATCTTGGGTTCCTTTGCAGCTATGAGGGTAGGCCTTATAGTTACTGAGCTCCTGGCTGATGTGAAATCACAGGAATACCCCAGTGGGGGAAGCAGGGGAGTCCAAGGTCTGCTGCCCCAGGAGCACTACTGGGAGGAACCCAAGGGGAATGAGTTCCAAAAAGACTCTGAATCAGAGAGCTCTTTGCATCCCAGGTCCTCTTCTGCTTCATGGAGCCACCATCCCCAGGATGTCTTGAAGACCTCAGAGGCCTTGACTCGGCCTGACACAGAAAACTGGAAACCCAGGGGACCTGAATTGCAGTAAAGACCCCACCTCTTAGGAAAGTTATCCAACCTGTAGGCGTTTCATTCATATGAGAGAGCCCTTCACAGCACCTGGCATCTAGTTAAGCACCCGCCCATACACAGACACTTTATTGTCATCATTACTGTTATCTTTTCATCGCACTACAGTGAGCTGCCGAGGTCGTTTCCATTAAGATACCCTGTGTATCTTGCTTATTGGAGAGGTAGCTCAGCGACCGTAGCTGTGAACTTGCTTTGGCTTACTGAAGGATGGATGACACAGAGCCTGCCCCAGAGTAGCCAAGAAAGTGGAACTCAGATGATTTCCACTCAAGTGATTTCCAGCAGCCATGGGCCTTGAATTTTGAGTCAGAAATCCCTGCTCTGATCACTTTTAGAAACAAATACTTCCATATTTATATCATTTGCTGCCTTTATGCCCCGCTGTTACTCCACCCCACCCTCCAACTCATTCACATCATCCTTTTGGGCCAAATAATCTTTCCTGGAAATTTCCCTAATGGTCCAGTGGTTAAGAATCCACCTTCTAATGCCAGGGACACAAGTTCAATCCCTGGCCAGGGAACTAAGATCCCACATGCCTTAGCACCACAACAAAGATCCAGAGCAGCAAAAAAAAAAAAAAGTAATAGCCTTTTCCAAAAATACGAGGGATATATGTTTAGATTCTCATTTCTCATTGTAGTAACTTTCTGGAACCATAATATTGGATGTTGCTAATTCAAATCCAATAAATGGATTAAGCATATTACATTCAAAAACAAAGCTCCTTTGTTCTTTATATTGAGAAGACAGAAACTGTGCAAGACTAAACATTTGGAGCTTCGAGAGAGACATTGTTTGGGAAGAGTTAAGTGTTTGCAGTTTATGGCAGTGATATGTGAGGCTATGAAAAAGAAAGCAGCCATGAAATACATTTTTGCATAAAGGTTTGAAATTTATTAGAAGGTAAAAATAATTGAAAAAGCAGAGCGTTCCTCACCGGGTTATAATAAAACGTTATTTATGGGCCATCATTGCATGTGTTTGGGAGCTTGGTTCCTTTTCAGTGGCTGTTCTCAAAGAAACAAAAAGAAAGCCAAGCTCTTAAAGCTGTTCAGATGACAAAACTGATGAGCATACACCATCTTCTGATGACTGGGCCACATTAAAGCAATTGGTGCTAACAGTCAGATCACCGGAGTCTGGATTCTCTTATAGAAAGAAGCTTAATAATAGGTACACGTGCTAGGTGGGTACTTACAAAATCTGCATGCTTTGCCATGGGTACGATAGAGCAGCAGGCTCAGTAGTAGTATTCATTTACCTAAGTTCCAGGAAGACCTCCACTGTGGGGTTTAATCACCCAGCACAGATTTTAGAATTTTCATCTGCCATACACAATACTGCTGAAAGCGCTTTGAGCTTCTTGGCCAAAAGAGTGGGCAAGGCCTTTGTGACTGCCTTTTTGGCTAAAGTATCCTCCTATTTATCTTATCAAATCCTTTCAGCCCCAAAGTGAACTTAGATGCTCTGAAATGGTGTCTAGCCTCCCTAAAGACCAGCGGAGTGTTTTACCACGAAGCCAATGGTCCATTTTCAACCACTACTAGTATGCCTCAGTCTTCTCGAATCAACTCTCTTCCACACTGTCTTCTCTCTTCTTGTTAGACAGGCACTGAGAGTTACCGGTGCCCTTGAACTGACCCCCTTTTCAGTTTTAATCTGTTCTAGAGCTTAGAGCTTTATGGTAGTGAAAGGAAGATGGAAAGATCTGGTGGTTCATTGGAGACATGCCCTGTTTGGTTCTGTGAATATCCACAGGGGAAAGATGGTGCATGCCCATGTCCAGTTTTAACGGCCCATGTCTTTAGTTTGATGACAGACTGAATTTGCCTCTAGGTTTTCTGTCTTCTTTGTTCATCAGGAATCCCAATGCTGAAGATCGTGTTTGCAGGCCACGAGTACCTCTCTTTGATATCCGTCCCCTTGCTCATCTACCACCCGGTGCAGATCCTCCTGGGCAGCGTGTTGGTGCCAACGATAAAGTCTTGGATGGTGTCAAGACAGAAGGTGAGGCTCAGGAAGGATCTTATTTGGATCCAAGTCATGCTGAAATGCTATTTCTGAATCTTAGCCATTCATATACATTAGCTTTTGCACATATAACCTTGTTCTCAAGTACACATTTTCTTAACTAAAGTTAGTAATAATGATGCATTAATCCATTTCAATTTGAACAAGAGTTGAGGACCAATTGTTATCCATTGTTATAAAAGCACAATGATACTTAAAATGCAGTCTAAAAGCCATTTTTTAATTTGCTCATGCTGAAGGGCATATTACAGTGGAGTAAATGTTTAGTAAATATACTCAAAATATATGTGCCCCACCGCTCGGATGCACACCAGCTTTGCCCCGCCTCTTCATCCACATGTGTCCTGATTTCATGTTTTTCTAAGCATAAGATCACTTGGATTTATCTAGAATGTCACTTTCTCTTTGATTTTCCAGATACTCCACAACTTCTCTGTATTGCAGAACTATGTGTTTGGGAATTAAATAAGAGTTCAGTAGCAAAGGAGGCCACACAGTGACGTCAATTTCACCACACTTGGCTCAAAAGCCTTCCTACTTATTTGATATTTGTGGATCTATCAAATTACGTGCGCTAAGTCATCTCAGTCATGCCCAATTCTTTATGACCCTGTAGACCATAGCCCTCCAGGCTCCTCTGTCCATGGGATTCCCCAGGCAAGAGTACTGGAGTAGGTTGTCATTTCTGCCTCCAGGGGACCTTCCCAACCCAGGGACTGAACCCACATCTCTTACATCTCCTGTGTTGGCAGGCAAGGGTTCTTTATCTCTAGCACCACCTGGGAAGCCCCAAATTATATATCAGATTAAAAACCAAACCAAAACAGAGTGAGTGACTCATACAAAATGTAGATGCAGCATCTACTGCAGAAGCACCCATAGAGCTGACTCCTTCCCAGTGGTTCAGAATTTGCAAGACTACTTTCAGCCCACTCACAAGGTAGCAGCTGTCACAGGAGATGAGCACGAGAAGGAGACAGCCAGCGACAGAGCCCCCTGTATCGTGTCCTTCAGCTCAGTTCAGTTTGCTCAGCCGTGTCCGACTCTTTGCAGCCCCATGGACTGCAGCACACCAGGCTTCCCTGTCCATCACCAACTCCCAGAGCTTGCTCAGACTCATGTCCATCAAGTCGGTGGTGCCATCCAGCCATCTTATCCTCTGTCTTCCCCTTCTCCTCCTGCCCTCAATCTTTCCCAGCATCAGGGTCTTTTCAAATGAGTCAGTTCTTCTCATCAGGTGGCCAAAGTATTGGAGCTTCAGCATCAGTCCTTCCAGTGAATATTCAGGACTGATCTCCTCTAGGATGGACTGACTGGATCTCCTTGCAGTCCAAGGGACTCTCAAGAGTCTCCTCCAACACCACAGTTCAAAAGCATCCATTCTTTGGTGCTCAGCTTTCTTTATAGTCCAACTCTCACATCCATACATGACCACTGGAAAAACCATAGCTTTGACTAGACAGATCTTTGTCAGCCAAGTAACATCTCTGCTTTTTAATATGCTGTCTAGTTTGGTCATAGCTTTTCTTCTTCGAGGAGCAAGAAGAAGAAAATTTCATGGCTGTAGTCACCGTCTGCAGTGATTTTGAAGCCCAAGAAAATAAAGTCTCTCAGTTTCATGTCCTAAGTGTCCTGAGAACAGAATAGCCCTGCCACCACCCATCAAGCTCCATGTGTGCTCAGCACGTCCAGCCTTCACCAGATTCAGAGTGTGGACCCTCGAGCCCAGCTGCCAGCTCTGCCACCTTGCCGTGACCCTGGCCGTGTTCCCTCACTTCTCTGTTGCTGTCTCTGCCCCTCTTAAGACTCGTGATAACATCTGCTGTTTAGAGTTACAGAGGATTACGTGGCAGGTGTTTGACAAAAGCCAGCTGATGCAATCAATCACTGTCACCGTCACTGAAGTTCTGTGTTCTCTACAACTGTTTGTACAAGCTTTGCTGTCCCCACCGGAACACATGGGAACGAGGCCCAGAGAGCTGAGCAACTTGCGCGGAGTTATAGGGGTAGTGTAGTCAGTGCCGGAGCTGGGACTTGAAACTTGGTCTGTTTGTCCACCCAGATCTTTCCTCCACACCACGATGATGCTCCAGACAGAAACACAAGATTGCTTTTATTTTATTGCAGTTCACTTACAAGGTTGTGTTAGTTTCAAGTGTATAGCAATGTGATTCGATTACATATAAGCATAAGAATATGTAGTCTTTTTCAGATTCTTTTCCATTCTAGGTTATTACAAGATAGTGAGTATAGGTTCCCTGTGCTATACAGTAGGTTCTTGTTTATCCATTTTATATATAGCAGTGTGTATATGTAAATCCCAAACTGTCGTAATTGTTCTCCCCCACTGCAAGACTGCTTTTAGAAGGTGAGCTCCAGGTCCCCAGAATTCTGAGAGAGTGGCGCTCCAGCATCTTCAGTCACCTTGTTACTGAACAGAACGTGAGCAGACAGCATTCTGTGCTGGGGGCCGAGCCAGGCTGGTCAGTTCCCGCTCAAGAGATGCTAGAGGAGTGGTTTAATAACCTTTTTTCCTTTTACTCTTTTTCCCCTTTGAAAACGTCCGTTTGTATTCATGCTCATGGCTAACGCTGTGTATGTACACGATAGACTAGAATTTAGTCATATCAATTTTGACAAAGAACGAAGAAAATTATTTGAAAATCCCAATATTCCATCAATAATATGTAATCCTAGTAAACTGCAAATTAATCAGAATGAAGTTTTCTTCTAAATGTTTAAAAGCCCTGGGATTTATCCTACAGAGGAACAGAAGCATGTCCAAAAGGGAGACTAAACCGGACAGCACCACTCATTTTTCCCATTTGCACAGAAACCACTCCAAACCAGGGGGGCCACTGGCTAATGTGGAATCATCCAGAAGGCTTGAAACTATTTAGCCATCCCATCTAGCCATCCCATCTGGCCACAAAGATAAATAGGAAGTGTCCGTCGTAAGGGTATCCACGAGTGTCTCCTCCACTTTGCTGATCAGACTAAGACCCACGGGGACCACCTAGCACATCAGAGATGAGCAGCCTCGCCAGGCGGGGGCCGTGCCAGAGTCTGTGGCCAGTGAAGTGGGCGGGTTTGGATCCAGGAGTTTGGATCATGGGTTGTGTAATGCAGTCTAGGCAGGCCTCTTCTTCTTCCTTGTAGCATAAATTATCTGGTGTTAATTGACGCTTCACATTGTTCGTGGATACAGTCCAACTCTGAATGTCATGTTTTCCTTTCTCGCAGGGAGTGAAATTGATGAGGCCGACAGTGTAACAAAGGAGCCGGTCGTTCCGCAGCCGTGTATATATGTACAGGATTGTACTTACAGTTCTGAAGACTTGTATTTGTGAACATTGCTTCGATGCATATTTTATTTTTTTACACAAAAAAATATGATATAACTGTTTAAGTGCCTTAAAATGTATTTGACGAGAGCATTATTTCAAAAACCTACTTTGTTGGTTACTGCCAGGGGTGGTACAGTAGTTTGGAGTTGTGTAATTTTCTTTTTTCCTAACTCAGAAAACAGTCATTGAAAGTGACAAAAAACAAACACGTTTTCCTCGTACCACCTTCCATGCACTATAGCTCTCTCCTAGTTACTGTACTGTTTGAAATGAGGTCACATCATCAGGAAAACGCCCTTCCCATGAGAGTGAATATTTCCAAAATCTTACTTGATTTACTATATGCTTCTCTCTTTTCCTGCAACTGTGACATGCCTCTTCCTTATCAACTCAGCAGGGGTCATAGATTGAATAGATGCTGAAAAGCATAAGTCATCTGCATTTCTTGATATCATTTTTTTAAAGACATTCCTTCAAATAGTTTCCACACAGAAATTCCTCAGTGCCATTACAAGAGACTGTGGTGTTCTGTGTCTTAAATTTATTATAAGCTGCTTCAAAGAAAGGGCCTGATGTTTGAGTTATGAGTCAAAGTACATGAGGTTTTGAGATAAACTACAGGATTTTGGTTTCAGGATTTTTTCAAATTATATTTCAAATGTTGTCCCTTTTTCTTCCATCATTTCTTTCTTACCTGTTTTCCAGCACACTTGGAAACTCCCAACAGCCAAATGTGAGACACCAGAATGTTACAATTAGTTTGAGTGGCAACAATTAATGATTGATTATCCACATTCCACAACTGAGACCAAAACTGTTTTCCTGTTACACTGATGTACGGAGCACAAATTTCCCCTTTTAGCCAGAAGCAGCCTGTTACATCTTTGAATTAAGTACACTTAAGGCATTTGAAACGTTATTAATGAGAATTTTCCTTGGCAGCTTTGACAAATGTTTGCAACATTTTTTTTTTAAAAAATCAGATCACATTGCTGTTATGAATAAATGAAAATATAAAGGTCACAGAGGCAAACAAGTGTCACATATACACATTCTGTCTAGCTATAGGGAAAGAAAACCAGACACAGAAGATGCAAAACCATTCATGAACCAAGACAGCAAGTACAGTTAGTTTCCAAATTGGCATCAGCTTGCTACAGAGGACCCAATATTTGCTTCTGCTGCAGCTGAAAGAGCTCTCACGACCCAGTTAGAGAATCAAGCCATTGCTTCCCAGAAATGAGAGAACAGTCGTTCTCTGTTTCCTGCACGCCCTCGGTCACATCCTCTCTCCTTTCATGATCTAACAGATGACACTGGCACCCTGAGTTGCAGTGAGGCCACATCATATCTTTAGCAGCTGTTTTGTTGTTGTTTTATCAATAACAAAAAGTCATTCCTCAGAAGCTCACCGTGTTTACCAGTATCATAAATTTGCCAGCTCTTGTGTCACTTCTGAGTCATTTCAGTGTCATTGAAACTCATAAATTGCACAAGAGTTAGCCTCAGTGTAAGTTTTAAGGCTGGTGCCAGACCCTGCAAAAATCTATGCTAAACAGGCTATTTGTCAAGAATTCCTATTGTCAAGAAATTCACTTCTGTCTAAACCTACAGTAATTCTGCTGGATACTTTTGATGCTTACATATGGAGCACAGAAAGGTTTTATGTTTTTTTTCCTACAAACTTCTTTGAATTTCAGAGTAAATGGAATTGTCCCTCTGAGCTATCATAAAAATCTTCAGCCTATTATTAGAATACTGATTTTTTTTTTCCCCTCAACTTATCTACCTCTATTGTCTTTCACCTATAGTAGGTGTGACTATGGGATAAAATTCAACTAAAAACGCTATAACATTTTATCTTTTGCTTTAAAAAAAGTGTGTTCTGTCTTCAAATAATCTTTATGTAGTGAATTTTGGTGGCTTTATTGATATGTTTATGCCTATTTCTTTTTTTACACAAATGCTGTGCATATTTTTCCATAAAGGACAAAAAAATAAAATCAAATTTTATTTTTAATTCATGGTTACTGGGATTTAATTATTCATAGCTTGAAAGATGTCCATGCACTGTTTTATGCATTTGTTTTGTCTAAATGTATTTATGAAAGAACTACATATTTATGTTTGCTCATTTTTTCCACCTGGATTTTTTTAATGGCTGTTATGAAATTTTATTTTTTAAATGGGTGAGAATATTCATCTTTTCATGTGCTCTTTTCTAAGTTTTAAAATTTTGTGGGTTCTTTTTATTCTTCCCTCTTCTGGTTAAAACTAACACACCTCTGGCTAATGTTCAGTGTTTATGCTAAATACCAAATTTTTTTTAAAGGATTGGTGAAGTAATGAAGTGGATTATTTATGATGAATGGAAGATGAAATAATTCTATGATTAAACAAAGATGTTTCAGAAATCACAAGAGAACCTGTGGCTTATTTTTGACCTGGTTTCAAATGCACTCATAATGCCTTTCAAGTATCTGTAGATTTTTTTTTTAATTCATTCCAATCCATTATTATCTGTGATAAAATGGATATACGTTCCATAGTCTTCCCATGTATCCATCTCAGTAACCCCCCATCATGTCATACTGTTAAAATCCAGAAGTTAGCCCTTGCTGGTTAGAGATTTTCTCAGCATCAGGGTTGAGAACCAAGAGAAACATACTCAACAGAAGGGCAGAATATAGGTGATCTGAGTTTTTTCCACCCTTGTCAATTTTTTCAAGGATAAGAAAGGTGGACCCTTAGAATGCAGAATGCCCTTTCCAAACCTGGAGTATCGTTATGGCTGAGTACCTCGTGTAGAGGGCTTCCCAGGTGGCACTAGTGGTAAAGAACCCACCTGTCAGTGCAGTAGACATAAGAGACCTGGGTTCAATCTCTGAGTCAGGAAAATCCCCTGGAGGTGGGCATGGCAACCTGCTCCACTATTCTTGCCTCAAGAATCCCATGGACAGAAGAGCAACGGGGTCTACAGCCCAGAGGGTCACACAGAGTCAGACACAACTGAAGCAACTTAGCATGCCCTCACCTGGTGTAGAATTCCATACCTTTGTGTGCTTGTTTTGCAGTCTTGGCTTCCCTGTAAGACTGACGGAAATGTCACCTCCTCCAGGAAGCTTTCCTGCTTGCCCAACCAGTGCTAGACTTACTCCCTGTTGACATGCCCTTAGAAGGAGTCCCTCAAGTCCTCTAAAACCTTTGCTTGTCTAATCATCGCTTTGCATTTCTGTCTCCTCCAATGTGGACCTTGTTTTTTTTTTCCTTCTGTGCCTAACACAGTACCTGACTCAGATTCATAACCCCCCAAAATATCATTTTCCAAACTGTGACCTTATGAGGTAGGACAAGAACCTTCATAATTATGAGAGCTCTTACCTACACATAGATCATTACCAAGTTACAGGGAAAACTTTCCTTTTTTTGCTGCTGTCCCTATTCTGTGCTCAGTCACTCAGTCGTGTCCGACTCTGCAACACCATGGACTATATAGTCCTCTGTCCATGGAATTTTTCATGCAATACTGCAGTGGGTTGCCATTTCCTGCTCCAGGGGATCTTCCCAACCCAGAGATCAAAACCTGTGTCCCTTGCATCTCCTGCATTGGCAGGTGGATTCTTTACCACTATGCCACCTGGGAAGCTCTCATAGTACACTTGATCTTCGCCAAGAGGCCAAGAAGCATTTCCTGTCCTGAGTGCTGCTAAGAGAAAGGCATGGCTTCAGGGCTGTGTAAATACCAGCTCTCCAAGTTGAGACTGCCGTGTGATACACAAACAGCTTTCATCTTTTATACTTTGACAGAACAATAAACACTCAACAATTCAAGCTAAATCAGCTCGGGTTGATCTGAATTAGTGAATACTTAATATGCATAAAAATAAAGGGTTTTCCTTATCAGAATTCTGACATACTTACTATAAAGGCTAGATACAAATTATGACTGTCATAGTATTGGTTTATGTAGATACACATGAAAGGTCTTATAAGAGTTTATTCTCTTCAGCAAAGCAACTAATCTTATTTATACTATAGAACAGTTTCTCAAATGTGAGTAAAATATTAACATCACTTAAAGGGAAAACAGTTTCTCGTTGACCCTGGAGAACTTATCTGTAGAGCCAACGATGAGAAACTGTATTAAACATTAAATGTCACTCTAACCATGGGTCGGTGGCAATGTGCCTATAAACAAAGATGCAGATGGGAGTCCTGAAGTCGTAGGGCTGAGCTGAGTCACGGGGGGGCGGGTCACCCAGAATATCCCAGACCCCCCACCCCACTGAGGCCTCCCGCATCTCAGACTCCTCACCCACACATGGAATTGTTCCAGTTCCTCGATGTCTACCGAACTCTGGACACACTGAGTTTGGGGCGGGGGGTGGTACACAAACTTAAAATGGAATGGGAGGGGAAAAAAAGAATATTAGACATCCGCTTCCCACTCATCTCCCAGCCTCCCACCTGGAATTTCTCGCTCGCCACCCTTCCCAGTAACCCCACCCACCTGCCCTGTTACCATCTCTCCCTCTTCCACCCTCTCTCCTCCTTCCTTCTCCCCTCAACCCCCAAGTTCACAGACGTTCAGATGTTCATTCATTCTCTGACTTCCTGAACTTGCCTTGGTGCTAATGGCTGTGTAACTTTGCTCTTGGTGAGCTAGCTTGCATCCCTACGCTGGACACTGGAACCAGGCGATATGAGGATTCAGGTGTGTCCTGAACGAGCTGTAGCCTAAACATCGGGGAGCTGTGACTCTTCTTTCTATGCTAACAAAACAGGCAATGTTTGTGAGTGGACAATTTAAACAAATTGCATAATCGGCATTTTTAAATATTCACAGTCTTACCAGAGATGAGAAGTATTCGTTTAAATGAGGTACTAGTTTTCACCTATGAGATTGACAAAAAATTTAAATCTTGATAAGATTCAAATATTGAGAAGGGCTTGGGGAGAGGGACCTCATGCTCTTCTAGGGGGAGCATAAATGGGGATGGAATTTTCTGGAGAGCTATTCAGTCATACCATCAAAAGTTTAAATATACGTGTTTTTCAGTTCAGCTCTTTCCCTTCTATGAATCCAGAAACAGGTAAGAGCCCAAGGATCTGTTGACAAAAATGTTTTCAGACTACCGATAATGCTAAGAGGTCACCCCAATTCCCCAACTCTGGGAAATGTTTAAATACTCAATGGTATGTTCTTACTATAGAACATGATTTAGGCATTCAAAGAAATAAGGGTAGATTACTGTGTAATGACAATATATTGTTGAGTAGGAGGAAGAATAAATTTCAGGAAAAAATAGTTCTGTCATCCTAGTTTTATCAGTTCAGTTCAGTCGCTCGGTCGTGTCCAACTCTTTGCGACCCCATGAACCGCAGCACGCCAGGCCTCCCTGTCCATCACCAACTCCCGGAGTCCACCCAAACTCATGTCCATAGAGTGGGTGATGCCATCCAGCCATCTCATCCTCTGTCGTCCCCTTCTCCTCCTGCTTCCAATCCTTCCCAGCATCAGGGTCTTTTACAGTGAGTCAACTCTTCACATCAGGTGGCCAAAGGATTGGAGTTTCAGCTTCAACATCAGTCCTTCCAATGACACTCAGGACTGATCTCCTTTAGGATGGACTGGTTGGATCTCCTTGCAGTCCAAGGGACTCTCAAGAGTCTTCTCCAACACCACAGTTCAAAAGCATCAATTCTTCAGTGCTCAACTTTCTTTATAGTCCAACTCTCAAATCCATACGTGACTACTGGGAAAACCATAGCCTTGATTAGACGGACCTTTGTTGGCCAAGTACTGTCTCTGTTTTTTAATATGCATCTAGTTTTATAGATTCTATTTTCTTTCATTAGTTAAAATACATATTCCAGATGTGTAGGGACACTACACATACACAAAGGGTTTAGAAGGATAATTATAAGTAACACTGAGCTTGTTCTTTAGGCTGGACACTACTCCATGCAGTATTAGCTAGGTAGTATTATCCCCAGTGTATAGATGATAAACTGAGTTCCAGACTAAGTGGCTTGCTAAGGTCTCGAAATTAAGTGGGCACACTGTAACCTCTTGAGGTCTGCTTAACAGTGGTGGCTGGCTCCTGGGACCAGGAATGCAGCACTGTTCATACTTTTAACTGTACATTTTTTTTAAGATTTTTTAAAAAATTTTTTGGTTGCAGTGAGTCTTTGTCGCTGCGCTGGGGCTTTCTCTAGCTGCAGCGAGTGGGGGCTACTACTTGTTTCCGAGCACCGGCTTCTCACTGCGGTGGCTTGTCTTGCTGCGGAGCACAGGCTGTAGGCACACAGGCTTCAGTACTTGGAGTACCTGGACACTAAGGTAGTTCATTGCGGTGCACAGGCTTAGCTGCTCCCAGAAATGTGGGACCCTCCCGGACTAGGAATCAAACTGATGTCCCTTGCATTGCAAGGTGGGTTCTTAACCACCGAACCACCAGGGAAGCCCTGTGCATTTGGTTTCAATCACACTTTGAAGGAGTTCTAACAAGCACGAGGCGCAAACCACGGCTACCTCTTCCACATCTTGAGCAGACAGCATAATTCATTACTGAACCTTGGTGCACTTGTCAAGCAAAACAGCTTCTGGCTGAGAAGAGTCTCTAAACACATCCTAGGGGGGAGATCAGGGACTCTGACTGCCCTCTCATCGACATGAGAGGAATTCTGAACCAGAGTCGACAGTATGAGCAAGGGGACTGAAAGGGCCAAGAGTTGGGAGAAAAGGAACAACAAGAAAGGAAGAGGGCCCAGCACCTGGCTACAGACCAACAAGAAAAGACAGCCCAGTGGGATATGTCTGACGTCCTAAGGGACAGTGATGTGTTATGCTGTGCTTAGTCGCTCAGTCGTGTCTGACTCTTTGCAACCCCATGGACTGCAGCCCACCAGGCTCCTCTTTCCTTGGGATTCTCCAGGCAAGAATACTAGAGTGGGATGCCCTCCTCCACGGGATCTTCCCAACCAGGGATCAAACCCAGGTCTCCCACATGGCAGACGGATTCTTTACCGTCTGAGCCACCAGGGATAATGACAGTGGTTGTTATTATTCCTGTTATCATCATCACCCTTTTTAATTTTTCCCCTAGCTTTATTGAGGTATAATTAACAAAACTGTACGCTATCTGAAGTGTTTGTGAAAGAATTCCCACAACTAAGTTCATTAACATAGCCTTCACTTCACGTAGTTACTTTTGTGCATGAGGATGCTAAATATCTAGTCTCTTAGCAAATTTCAGTTACACAGCACAGTGTTATCAACTATAACAAGCTGTCCATTAGATCCTCAGACTTCATTCACCCTATAATAGAAAGTCTGCACCCTTGTACCAGAGTATTGGAGCTTCAGCTTCAGCATCAGTCCTTTCAATGAATATTCAGGGTTGATTTCCTTTAGGATGGACTGGTTTGATCTCCTTGCAATACTTTGGCCACCTGATGTGAAAAGATCATTGGAAAAGACCCTGATGCTGGCAAAGGTTGAAGGCAAACGGAGAAGCGGGTATCAGAGGATGGGATGGTTAGACAGCATCTCTAACCATTGATGTGAACCACTGTCCATGATTCAGTGGACATGAATTTGAGCAAACTCTGGGAGGGACAGAGACAGGGGAGCCTGGTGTGCGGCAGTCCATGGGGTCGAACAGAGTCAAATACAGCTTAGTGACTGAACAACAACAGCAACCGTTTTACCAACCTCCCCTTATCCCTACTTCCTCAGCTCCTGACAACCACTTTTCTGCTTCTATGAGTTCTACTTTTTCTTCTTTTCTGAGTTCACTATGGACAGAGGAACCTGGTAGGCTATATAGTCCATTGGGTCAGAGTCAGACACGACTGAAGCACCTTAGCATAGCAAAATACCGTGTGTATCACTTCTCTGCTCATGAAGCCAAAGTGAGAACGGTGGAACATCACAGGCCTGTTCCTAGGACTGCATGACAGAAGCAAAGAGCTTGGCACAGTGCCTGGCACTTGGTAAGAACCAATCAGTGACAGCTATTATTACGTTTCCACACGGATGGGGCCTGGGTAAACTATATCGAATGTCTGGGGTCAGGGTCCATTCCGTGTGACTTCTAATCTATGCAGATGATCTATTAGGCAGTCCATTAAGAGTCCCCAGTCCAGTCAGGACGTGATCTGGACACGAACCCCTCCGTCAGTTAATGCAGACACCCGACTCTCAACTGTAAGACGGCTACGGCCATCCCTGGTCTCCAGCAGGGACCGAAAGGCCTTTCCAGCCCACCAGTCTTGCTGCAGTCTTGCCTTTTTCTACTTGCTCCAAAAAACTCCACACAGAAATTTCGGCCAACTCCTCCAGCAGCGCTGAGTCTGGCTGACAACCACGAGATAACACAGCTCACAGAGCTGCCCCGTATGGATTCTAGTTTGCTCACCCCCAGCTGACCCGAGCTCTGACTGCTTGGCTGCTCGAGGGCTGGCCTCTCGAGGGGCTGCTCAGCTTCACTTCGCTGGATGCCGCCGTGGCCCCGGAGCACCTGGCTGTCCCGTTCACAGGCCCCCTTCCCTCTGACCCCGTTCATGTGGACCCTTCCAGGCACCCTGGCCTCAGCTCTTTCTTCCCACCCCCAAGCACTCCCACGGGGAGCCACTCCTGCAGCACCAGGCCACCACTCTGAGTCAGCAGTGCTCCCAGCCCAGTAGCCCTGAGCTCATCTTTGGACATCCCCCACCCACGGGCATCCTCCAGGCACTCCGACCCACACGCCCTGAAGGAAGTTAGGAACCTCCTTGCCCTACACAGTCCTCCCCAGCCAGCTTCCTGGGTTGTCATAGCAACCAGGTCCAGGGAGCCTTCCCATTTCACTTTTCCTATTCAGCTGATCATCAAATTCCTTTGCTTCTCTCTGCAAAAACCTCTGCTTAATCTCGACCTTCTTCATCCCACTGCTGCTGTCATTCATTGTTCTTTTTTCCTCCCATAACCCCTTCTCCCTTTCAGGAACCCCTTGCTGACACTTATCAATCATCTATCATATGCTGGGTGCTCTGCTCAGCGCTTTACATGAATGGTGCCGTGCAATCCTATGAAATTTTTTATATTGGTGTAATCATTGCCAGGCTCCCCAAGTGGCACAGTGGTAAAGAATTCACCTGCCAATACAGGAGATTCAGGAGACATGGGTTGGATCCCTGGGTCAGGAAGCTCCCCTGGAGAAGGGAATGGCTACCCACTCCAGTATTCTTGCCTGGAGAATTCTATGGACAAAGGAGCCTGGCAAGCTACAGTTCATGCAGTTGCGAAACAGTCAGACACGACTAAGCGCGTGCTCACACACAATTACTCCCATTTCATAGATAGGAAAGTGGAGGCTCCCATATCTTAGCTTTTAAGTGGCAAAGCCTGCATTTCCACCTGGAGCACTGACCTGGCCAGTACCTGTGCTTCCCTCCCCCTCTACACTGCTGACTCCTGATCCACAGGCTCCCCCCATCATCCCACCCCTCTCCTCACACTGTGAGACATAGCCCTCAGTTTTCATTTGTCTACTGAATTTCTTCAATTGTTTATTTATCTATTTTGTGTGCTATGCTAAGTCGCTTCATTCATGTCAGACTCTTTGCAACCCTATGAACTGTAGCCCATCAGGCTCCTCTGTCCATGGGATTCTCCAGGCAAGAATACTGGAGTGGGTTGCCATTTCCTCCTCCAGGGGATCTTCTTGACCCAGGAATCAAATCCAAGTCTCTTTATGTCTCCTGCATTGGCAGGTGGGTCCTTTACCACTGGCACCACTTGGGAAGCCCAATTATCAGATTACACCAAATAATTTTTGTCCACGTGTCTCTCCCCATCTCACTGCTTCATTGCTTCAACTGGGAACTTGTTTTATCTCTGTAACCCTGATAACTAGCAGAATGCTTGCCTGCCTGGTAGCAGACCCCAAAGTTGCTTTTCTGATTCTGGAGGAGACATCTTCAGATGGTAAAAACCTATTTTTTGCATTCCAATATACATTGTGCAAGCATGCTAAATTGCTTCAGTCATGTCTGACTTTTTGCAACCTTACGAACCACAGCCCACCAGGCTCCCCTGCCCATGGGATTCTCCAGACAAGAATACTAGAGTGGGTTGCCATGCCCTCCTCCAGGGATCTTCCTGACCCAGGGATTGAACCCACATCCCTTATGTCTCCAGCACTGATGTATTAGGTACAGACAAATGCTGTTTGATTCCACCTATGGATCAGTTGGTAAAGAATCTGCCTGCAGTGCAGGAAACCTGGGTTCTATCCCAGGGTCGGGAAGATCCTCTGAAGACGAGAATGGCAACCCACTCCCAGGCAAGTAATCTTGCCTGGGAAAACCCGTGGACAGGGGAGCCTGGCAGGGTACAGTCCATGGGGTCACAAGAGTTGGACACGACTCAGTGACTTAACCACCACCACCATATGAGGCACATGGAATAGTCAAATTCATGGAAAGTACATGGGTAGATGCCAGGGGCTGGGGAAAGGGGTTGGGTGTAGAGAACTGGGGGAAGGGAGTCAGTGTTTAATGGGGACAGAGTGTCAGTTTAGAAAGGTGAAAAATTCAGATGGATGATGGTGAGGGTCGCACAACAAAGTAAGGGTACTCAGTGCCACTGAACTGTACAATTAAATATGGTTAAAATAGTATGCTTTATATTATTCGACCTTCATCACAATAAAAAAGCTTTAAACATAAATAAAACACTAGTTTTGGAAAATGGCATATGACTCAATTGTTATTCAGTGATGGGAATCATATTCCTCAATTTATGAATGCTCTTGAGTTTTTATTTTTTTCATGAAAAAAACTACCAGCAAAAAAAAACTGCCAACGTTGTCGACTTCAGAGTAGTTGAGACCCAGAGCACCTAGGCCTCAGTACCCCTCCAAAGGTACACTTCTTGCCGTCACCTTTACTGTGGGGACCATCTTGATATGCATGCAAAGTCCCAAGGTCAGGGTCATACAGAGCCTGGGAGAAGCAGGTGGTTTTTGGTCCCAGGCCAATCAAGCAGGCCTCTGCCCTTCAACTGCTTTCCATCTCCCCTCCACTCAGGACAGAAATGCTTCCCAGTTTGCCCCCCTGGGATGTTAACCACTCAGCCCCAAATGTTAAGCTAAAGTGTTGGTCGCTAACTGGGGGAGGACTCTTTGTGACCCCATGAACTCAGTTTTCATTTGTCTACTGAATTTCTTCAATTGTTTATTTATCTATTTCGTGTGCTATGCTAAGTCGCTTCATTCATGTCCGACTCTGCTCCTCTGTCCATGGGATTTCCCAGGCAAGAATACTGGAGTGGGTTGCCATTCCCTCCTGCAGCAGATCTTCCTGACCCAGGGATCAAACCTGGGTCTCCTGCATCACAAGCAGATTCTGTACCAACTAAGCCACCAGGGAAGCCCAAAGGCTAAGCTAGGGTCCAACCAAAACTCAACTGGATGAGAAGAACCAGGAGGAAGGGGAACCAGAGCACAGGGGCCAGGCAAAAGGAGGCAGAGGTAGGCCAGTGATTGGAAAGGGAGCCCTACACACCGGGGCCTTTGCCCTCTGGGTCACTGGTTCAAATCCAGCCAGGCCTCGCCTGGCAGAAAATCATTAGCAGCTCCGCGACAGGCCTCCCGACAGACGGAAAATGAGTTTCTGTCTCCATCCAGCAGGCAAGTGTGCACATCGCACTTGGCGCTAAGCGGCCCCGGACTCTGCGGAGGCGGAGGAGAAGCCACGCGACGGCCGCCGGGTCTCCGAGGCCAGGCCAGCCCGCATCTCAGCGTCCTCCGCTTGGGAGGCCTGACAGCTCGCTCATCGCAGCCCTTTGGTGAGCACTTGATTAATCGAGGTTTGTTTTTCCCTCTGAGGACTTTGTTTAGCAAGTAGTCTGAAGTCATGGAACAACTGAGCAAATCTGAGTCTGCAGCATCAAAAGAAGAGCGGCCAAAAATCACAACCGAAAAACAGCTATTTGACCCCTTTATCCTCCGCGGCAGCGTGGGGCGAGGCTGGGGGTGGGGGCCGGAGGCGTCCCGGGAAGGTGGAGGCGGCGGCTCACCGCTGGCTCTCTGGCTAAGGGGCACGGGCACAATCCCCTCTGAGGGTATTTTCATTTCGCCTCCCTCCTTCCCTTTTAGAACCATCTAAGGCATCGGCCGGAAGGCATCTGAAGCTAAGAAAGACCTTCCTCTCCCTAGAGTGTTTATCGAGCCCCCCAGACTGGGCTCTCCTCACCCCACCAAAGGGGAGGAATTCCCGCCCGCCCTGGACTGTTCTGGCAAACGCACAGGGTGGCCTCGGCTGCCAAGTTGCAAACCCCTCCCCTGCCGGGTGGGGAAGGCTGCAGCGACCTGGGCCGCGGAGAGTGCCCTCGTCCGAGGCGGACTCCCTCCGACGCCGCCTGGCTCATCCCAGGAGCGCGCGGGCCTCCCTCCCGGCGACTCTGGCAGGAGGCGCCCGGAGAGCATCCTCGGCCAGCAGGGGGCGGGCCGCACCCGCCGCCCCTTCTGAGGACCGCGGCGGCGGCGGCGCAGCAGGTGGGGCTTGCGAGCGTGCATCTCGGGTCCCGCGCCTCCGGGGCTCACCTGGCTTTGGGGGGAAGCCGGCCTAGACGTGTGGAGGGCCCTTCTGAGCCACCTGTGAGTGCCATGAACCGAGAAGTCCGCTGCCGCATTGCTGTGTCCGGGGACAGCCCTTTCTTCCTCCTCTCTGGGTCCCCCCAGCCCTGCTTGTTAGGACAGGGGCCTGAGGTTTCCAGACCTGAGCCTGACCCCACCCTTGTTTGGATGAATCCGGGAGAAGAGACTGAAGCTGGGGACCGCCGGCAGCAGGCCTGAGCCGCTGCTCCTGTCTCTCTCACTCTGCCCCCCCATCCTCCTGCCCTCTCCTCAGAGGGTTCTGAAGCAGAAAGTAGCCCCCCAGGTACCCAATTTATCTGCATTGTGTTGCCACTCTTAGACACCTTGGTACTATCAAACGGAGACATTTATTGTATCCATTTCTGTTCACGGGTATGAAGTTTTAATATAGATTCTCTGCTGCATCCACGTGTGTGGGGGTAGTGAGGAGAATCTGTATCTGTATGAGCAGTCACTGTTTCAGCCTATGTTGCTCGCCCTGACAAGCCGGGGTTGTGTGTGTGCATGCAGTGAAAGGCACATAATATAAAACACACTATTCTAACCGCACTTCACTGTACAGTTCAGTGGCACTAAGTACACTCATGTTGTTGTGCAACTCTCACATCATCCATCTCCCAGGTTTTTCACCTTCCTAAATGGAAACTCTGTCCCCGTTAAACACTTAAGTCTCCATTCCCCCTCCCACCACCACCACCCCTGGCATCCATCAATGTACTTTCTGACTCCATGTATTCGACTGTTCTAGGCACCTCCTAGGGCTTCCCCAGTGGCTCAGCGGTAAAGAATCTGCCTGTAATGCAGGAGCCACAGGAGACATGGGTTTGATCCTTGGGTCAGGAAGATCCCCTGGAGGACGGCATGGCAACCTATTCCAGTATTCTTGCCAGGAGAATCCCCATGGACAGAAAAGCCTGGTGGGCTATAGCCCATAGGGTCGCAAAGAGTCATCCAAGACTGAAGTGACTGGGCATGCACAAAGATACCTCATATGTGTGGAGTCAAACAGTATTTATAGCATAGACACTGTGTGTGTGCCCAGTCGCTTCAGACTCCTTGTGACCCTGTGGACTGTAGCCCATCAGGCTCCTCTGTCCATGGGGATTCTCCTGGCAAGAATACTGGAATGGGTTGCCATGCCCTCCTCCAGGAGATCTTCGTGACCCAGGGATAGAACCGGTGTCTCCTGCATTCCAGGCTGATTATTTATCACTGAGCCACCCGGGAAGCCCCACACTATATACACTACTATGTATAAAATAGATAAGCAATGACAACTTGGACTCCCCTGGTAGTACAGTGGTAAAGAACCTGCCAGCCAATGCAAGAGACCCAGGTTCACTCCTGGGTTGAGAAGATCCCCTGGAGAAGGAACTGGTTACCCAGTCCAGGGTTCTTGCCTGGAAAATCCCTTGGACAGAGGAGCCTGGCAGGCTACTGCCCATGAGGTTGCAAGAGTTGGGCACGACTTAGCAACTAAACAATAACAACAAATGAGAACCTAAGGAGCTGGGTTTTAAAGATGCATTCATGTATGTGCGTGGGTGTTCACACATGTGCACCTGTGTGTTTAGTTATAAACTCATATGAGCTCCCAGAAGGAAGTTCAGAATGGGTTCAAGGAAAAGCTTTTCTGCCGAGCACCTCTTTGGGAACCACTGCCCAGAGCCCTTCTTGGCTCTTTGCTCACCCATTTTCTGTACAACCCTAGGCCCTAGGCCACAGGGGCACTCTTCGGGAGTCACGGTGATCACCTTGCTTCTTGGGGCTACTTTCAAATTCAGCCAGTCTCCAGACAGAGGAATTAGAGAACAAGAAGGCTGCACGGCAAAATCCCCGGACAGAGAGGACGTCTACGGATCGCCTTGCCGTTTGCACCTTTGGGTGTACAGACAGGGGCCAAGGTCAGCAGGCGGATGGGCCCCAGGAGGAGTGGACCGATGCCTGCCTGCCTGCCTGGAGCCGCCTGAGCAAGCTGTGGTCTCGGGCACCTGGCCTACCCCGAGGGAAGGGCACCCCCTTTTGGCCCCACCCAGAACCACGGGAGCTCTGACAACCAAGAAGACGCCCACGGGGACAAAGGAAGCAGCTGCCTTTGTCCGCCCCCTTCCCTCTCTAGTGTGCTTCTGGAAGAATGAGGAACAGTTCCAGGTGAAGTCAGAGGTTTGCCTTGACATTTGGAGAACCTGTTTCTGAGGAAGAGCAGGAAGCAGCATCCGGTTCCCGCCTGACGCTGAGCCTGGCACACGGCGCCTGCTCAGAAAAACGTTCCTGCTGAGACTGACCTGGTACTGAACCGCCTCGACCCCCGGCCGTGGACCGCTGCTGTGTGTGCTTGCCCCTCCCTGAGTTTAGTTTCCTTCTGTAAAATGGGACGTTGATGGTAACACCCACCTCACAGAGCTGATTCCGGAATGAAACGAGGTCACTCACAGGGGGTGAATAATGTCAACCCTAAAAGGGGGCACAGATCTCAGGAATGGCAAAGCTGAGTACTGTATATCAAATATGCTCCAGAACTAAGGTTATAGTGGCTAAAAATCAGCTCTAACTTCTTCACTGACACTCTTCTATTCATCGAGTAAGAAATCTGTGTTGCAACAATCTCCTGCCTCCCCACCCCCCAACTCACCAACGGAACTCAATGGAACTATTTTCTTTTCGGGTGGGGAAAAAAAACCACTTCTTTAATAAATTGGGCTGTGTGCTGAATAAAGACAACCCACCAACCACCCCAGACAGCCCTAGCTGCACAAAATGTGCGCAGAGTCCTCCCAGCCCCGAGGCTTGCTCTTATTTACACTTATTTACATATCGAGCCAGATCTCCATGGCTGCCTGCCCGGAAGCCCTATTTTTAATTGTTTGACGTCCCAGCCACCCCTCTGACCCTTCCTGGCACTATTCTGAGGATGTCCGGCCACTGCTGGCTTGTGAGGGAAGGCACCCAACCAAACCAGGGGCCCCCAGATTCAGCATCCGTAAGCCTCTTTCCAAGGGGATTCTCCCGCAGGCTAGGGCTGGCCCCCCGCGGCGTGGAGGGGGTTTGAGGCGGGGTGAGGGGGCGGGCAGCTGCACCCCGTGTGGACAAAAGGACAGAGAAGGAGGGAAGCAGCTGCCTAGGGGTTCTCCAGCTTCCTTCCCTAGCTGTGCTTCTGGAGGAATCAGGAGTAGCTCCAGGTGAAGAAGGAAAAGGGCTTGCTCTGAAATTTAGACTGGGCTGCCCGGTGTCCGCCGCCCCCTTTCTTTTTTAAAAACAGCCCTTCCTAGACAGAGCAATAAAAATATATCATGATAAATATTTTCCAAGAGTGCCCTCTAGTGGAAATCTGAAGGCACCGGCACGTTTGACAAATGCAAGTGACTTGGCCACCCAACTTCGGAACAGAAATAAAGCACCTTTCACCCAGACCTTCTTCACGCGTGACCTGAAAACAGATCCAGTTTCTTCCACGAGTCCGTAAAAATGTCACATGGCCCCGACTGGCAATGAAGGCCGCCTCAAGTCTTTAACAGGAAATAGTGCTCCGCTTTTAGACCCGGAGGTCGCCCGGGCTGTTTGAAGAGCGTTCAGGGCGGGCGAGCGTGTGGAAGGGGCCGGCGGAGCGAGCCGGGGGCTGTCTTCCTCGGCTGCGCCTGGGCTGCGGGCCGACGGCTTTCGTTTGGCTGCGAAGCGAGCCAAGGCCGCAGCGACGTCCAGCCCCAAAGGCCACACACGCTGCTGGGTTTCCACTTGGAGGGTGTGGGACAATGAGTCACTTGTGCCTCTTCCCGGCCCTTCCTGGCCGAGGTCGGCGTTCCCACTGGGCCCGAGCGGCCCGGCGCGCGGCCCGAGCCGTCTGGGGCCCGGCCTGGTGCGGCGCCCGCGAGCGGGCCTGGCCCCGCCGGCCCCGCAGGCCCCGCTCGGCTCCGGGGCAGCCCTTCGTCCGCGTCGGACAACCGCCCCCGCCGCTCGGGCGCGGGAAGGGCCCCTGGCGGAGGCCCGGGCGCCGCCGGCCCCGGGGAAAGGGCCTCAGGCCGGGTTCGGCGAGGCGGAAACGCAGCCCTTTCTGGTCAGAGCCAAACAGCCTTCCTCCGTTTGCATGGATTCCAGTTCATCCTGCAACCACTCCTATCACGAGTAGTAATAAAGCGGCCGCCGTTCCTTCCTTTCTGCACTCGTGCGTGTGTGTGTGTGTGTGTGTGTGTGTGCGTGTGCGTGTGCGTGTGTGTGTGTGTGTGTGTGTGTTAGTCACTCAGTCGTGTCTGACTGCGACCCCCTGGACTGTAACCCGCCAGGCTCCTCGGTCCGTGGAATTCTCCAGGCAAGAATCCTGGAACGGGCTGCCATTCGATTCTCCAGAGGAAATTCCCAACCCGAGGACCGAACCCAGGTCTCCCTCATTTCAGGTAGATTCTTCACCGTCTAGACAAATGTGTTTGAGCACTCGCTGTGCACCAGGCACTGTTCTAGATTCTGACCATCCAGGCAGACGAGGTCCTCATCCCATGGAGACTGCAATCTAATTCGGAGGTAGATGGTACACAGCAGATATATCATTTTGAGGTTCTGAAGGAAACCAAGAGTGTAATGAATAACCTGGGGAGTCCTGAGAGGAGGCGTTTGGGCAGACTGCTCCGAGAAGGTTACATTTAAGCATCTATTATGCGCCAGCTGTTTACTGAGTTAGAGGCTAATGATAAAAAGACAATGCTCAGAGTAGGAAATGGCAACCCATTCTAGTATTCTTGCCTGGGAAATCCCTTGGACAGAGGAACCTGATGGACTTCAGTCCATGGGGTCACAAAGACTTGGACAAGATTGAGTGACAGAGCACAAACAAACAAGCCAGGGCCCACCCTAAATCCAGGGTGATCTCATCTCAAAATCCACAATTACATGTGCAAAGATTGTTTTTCCATATAGTCACCTTTGCAGGTTCTGGAGGTTACAACTTGGACATACCTTTGCGGTCCACCATTAAACCTACTCAGTCTGGTAAGAAAAAAAAATAATGCTGCCTGAAACTTCCAAGAGCTCCGAGCCCAATATTGGAATAATAATTGCATAGGATTAAAAAAATAGAGGATTTCACAATAGCCCTAAGATCTATTGCTCATGATAAATCTGTCCAGTAAATTGCATCATCCTCATTTTTTAGATATGAAAACTGAGTTAAAAGACTTGCCAGAAGTTTTAGGGTTCATCAGTAGCAATATCAAGTTTGAAATGAAGGCCTGTCTTGTTCCCCAACATTGTCTTCCTTTTCCTATGCCCTGTTTCTTGGTGGAAACAGGAAGATAAACAATGCGATCCTAACCTCTCTCCCAGCCCAGACGTTTCACAGCATCATGCACCCTCTGAAGTGGGCTCTCTCTCGCAGCGTCTGCTGAAGGACTCATGGGAATTAGCGGCAGGACCACACACTGCTCCAGCATGTCGCTTCTGCAGCTCTTGTCAGCCGTACAGTCTAGCAGCGATGTCAGAGTCCCTTGGCCTCCGTCCCGCAGACATGCTGATGAGACATTCCTCCACCAAACTAACTCAGATCCAAGTCCACACGCTGGGCTCCTCCTTCGCTTCCCTTCATGAGGATCTTCTCATCCAGCAGTCAAAGGGGACAGGTCTCCTGACTCCCGGAAAAGGTCGCCGAACCCTTCTGTCAAACTTTAGGACCAGACCTTGAGCAGGAACATTAAGGAAGAAAAGGCCAAAAAGTGATCCTTGACTCTTCCTCAGTTGCTGGTGGGGAAAGATAATGGCCCATAGCGGCTGCAAGCTGGTTGTGGGGTGACGGTTTGAGCCCCTTCTCTGAAAATCGTGTGGTCACACCAGCACTCCCAGGAGAACAGAGGAAGACAACTGGACCAACTCCTTGGGTGGTAGGGTTGTTGAGCGGGTGTCAACTAAACAACCCACATCTAGGGTGAGACATCTCTGTGTCTGCTTGTGCTGGGACAACAAGGGACAAACATACCCCTGACAGCAGGACTCTTGGAGGGCTCGGCAGTACCACCTCTGCACAGGTGCCCTGCGTGACCTACTTATATACTGTTGTAATTGTTATTGTTTGATTGCTCAGCCGTGTCTGACTCTTTTGTGACTCCATGGACTGTAGCCCGCCAGACTCCTCTGTCCCTGGAATTTCTCAGGCAAGAATACCAGAGTGGGTCCTTCTCCAGGGGATCTTGCCAACCCAGGGATCGAACTCGTGCCTCCCACATTGCAGGTGGATTCTTTACTATGGAGCTACCAGGGAAACTCATACTTGTTTCTAGTACGAAAATGCCTCCTTCCCCCCACTAGCCTTTTTTGTAGTAAATCTATATTCAACTTCTACTCTCTGTCAGGCACTGTGCTAGATGCTAGAGGATACAGCAGAAAATAAACACGCAAGAGTTCTTTGGAGTTTATATCCATCAGAATCTAAAGCAGCAGTTCTCAGTCCTGGCGGCCCAATGGAGTCACCCAGAGTGCTTTAAAAAATATGGGCGTGGACCCCACTCCTGAGAAGTCTGATTTAATTGGACTGAGATCGTGATGTCAGTGTTGTATCTGAAGGATTTGGGGCTAGGTGTGGGAGTCTCTCAGGGTCTTCAGAGAAGCGTCTAGTGCCTCCATTTGTGCAGTGAACCAGCCTCCCTCCTGGGCTCCTTGTTAAAGCGGGACCTTTTCCCTAGCGCCAGGCTGGGAACACACTCGGGCTGTATTTTCTGCTCCAGGATTTCACTACGGCTGTATGTTGTACTTCTCTTTCTTAGTTTCCTGCATCAAGAGTCTTTTCTTCTGAAAGTAGGACCTTGCTGGTTCAGGTCCCGAAATCTGGATTCAGGGAGGCACAGCCTTCGCCTTCTATCACCCTGGGCAGCAAATCAACTGCCTCTGACTTTTCCCCTTCTCTCTGACTTCCTTTTCTTTGTTACTTGATTCCAAGCTCTTTTTGTCTCCACCTCTTAGATCCGGGAGCCTTCTCAGTTTGCTTTATGGCTCGGTTAGATAGCAGGGACTCACGCCCAGGACTGAAGGACCTTTTCCCCTCCTTAGGCCTTTTCTTCTCTAATCTCATGCAGTAAGTCTCTCTCTCTTTCCCATCCTCCTCACCAATTTTCCACCCCTACATCTGCCCCCTTCTCCTGCCCCAGCTTCTCTAAACACCTCTGTCACTGAGGCAGAAGTCCTGGAGGAGACAGAAGAAGAGGCAGCTGGGAGTGGAAATTAGACCCTGTGAAACTCTCACCGTCTTCCGCAGGCCTGGAGGACACCAGCCCTGGGAAGCACCCCCTGCGCTAGCATTAAAGAGAGAGAACAAAATATATTTGTTTATTTGTTTAATATCAAGAAGACTTTGGTTTTCGACCCCAGAGGGTCTGAGTAAGTAGAAACTCAGCTTAATCAGAGGGCTCAGGCTTACATCATGGCCTACAAATAATGATAATCATAACATAATAGTACTAATGCTTGTGCTACATTTGGAACCCGAAATGATCAGTGACATTTCCCCTGATGAGGTTAAACAGCCTGGCTCTCGGGGCTGCACATTTGCATAATAAAGATCAGAAGTCAGCCGCCATCTACAGCTCAAGCCTCGCGTCCTTGATTCAGGGACAGCACAGCCCCATGTTAATGTACTCTCACATGCGGTCCTGGGCCTTGATGCTAATCTTTGGCTTGTGAGTGAAATGTCAGCTTTTTTTTTTTTTTGTCTGTGATAACAACAAATTATGTTTCTAAATGAGAAGATGCCGTCTGTAATGGATAAGACAATCTGAAAATGCAGAGGAAACATCTGTGGCCTGTGATGCTAACCTGGCAAGCTGTAGTCTCTTTTTCTAGCCTGTCGGTTGATAGGAAAACATCACTTTATATATAATAATTAATCATTAGTCCAAGTGGATATCCCCATTGGTTCCTTGCCTCTCGGACAACCCTGCCTAGCCTGACTATAAATCAGGAAAATACATTCTTTAATATCTAGTGGAATGCATTTCCAGGCAGCTTCTTTCCTTCACGAAGTAACTAACAGAACACTTGGCAGAAACCGTCTCTCTCTGGCTGATAGGGGAAGATTTTCCCCAGGTGCTATTTGAAGGGCGGAAAACGCAGACCCCAGAGGAAGGGAGGGAGTGAGTTCAGGACGGTGGTTATAAATTAAAGATACGTCTTACGCTAGTGGCTCCTAGGTGGGTAGTGGACGGGGACAGCCAGCACATCCCCATCCCAGTCTATCGGTCCTTTCTCCTCCAGGATGTCTCCTCCCTCAGCCCACTGCTGGGCCCTGTCACAGGTCATGCCTTGGCCTGGCCCATCACAGGGGCCAGTCCCCAAAGTCCTACCATCCTTCTGGTTTTAATGGCAACTATAGATTAATCTCTCCAGGCCATTTTTCTGTTTGATTCCAGGCTCTCTCTGGATCTATTGAAATATTTACAGCACCCAACATACTCCAAGAAGATAAATGATCTGCCAAGTGTGGTGGAAAGAAAAGTATGTTGGAAATTGGGATGGAAGGCAGGAGTCGAAGGACCACCTAGACCTTCCCTTATTTGTCTCTGATGGCTTGGAGGCCTTGCTGTCCTCCTCTGCATGGGGGGCTGTTGTTAATACTCTCAGTTCATGTTTCTTGGAGCCCTGAGTTTCTGAGGCAGTGCCCCCGGGTGAGGGAGAAGGAGCAGGGGCAGGAGGAAAGGGAAATATACACAGACTTCAACTACAGTGTTCAGCTTTTATTGCTGTACCTGATAAAGTGAAAAATCTAAAACCAGTGAGTCGGATGATCTTTAAAGCCATTTCCGATTCTTGCATCTTGTAGTTCTCTGTCCCAGTGCTGTCCATCACTGAATGTAGGACTGGTTTAGGAGCTGCTGCTTCATCCTAGGGCCTGTCCTTGCATCTCTTAGCTAGGCCAGTGGTTCTCAGTTGGGGATGACCCCCTCCCCCCGCCAACCGCACCCCCAGGGGGGACACCTGGCAGTGTCCGGGAATGCTTTTGGTTGTCACACGAGGGGATGCCACTGTCATCTAGGGAGTAAGAGACCAAAAAGTGAAACTCAAAGTCGCTCAGTCATGGCCAACTCCTTGCAACCCCACGGCCTACACAGTCCATGGAATTCTCTAGACCAGAACCCTGGAGTGGGTAGCTGTTCCCTTCTCCAGGGGATCTTCCCAACCCTGGGGCCTAACTGGGGTCTCCTGCATTGCAAGCAGATTCCTTACCAGCTGAGCTACCAGGGAAGCCCTGTAAGAGACCAAGGATTCTGCCAAATACCCTACAATGCATGGGACAGTGCCCCACAGCAAAGAATGCTCCGATAGCATGAAGGGTGAGAAACCCGGGGCCAGACCACAGAGACTAAGGAAGCATGCTCACAGGTGAGTCTGGAAGACTGTTCAGCTTTCCCTCTGCTCAGCCCAGACGGAGAAGTCAAGTCCATCTCAGCTCCTCCCTACCTAGAGCTCCGCGAGCTGTGGATCTGAGACACGGGTCTTCATCTGGGCACAGTGGCACCAGCAGCCCGGTTCACCTTTGGCAAGAGGTTCGTATTGCCTGACACTCAGGCACCTGCAGTGCAGTGCGTTCACGTTCAGTCTAGACCAGGCAGTGGGGACAGTAGTGCTGACACTGAACTTGGCACTGCCTCGTTATTTATTGATTTCTTACTACAGGCTGAGAACAGTTCTAGGTGCTGGGGAAATAACAAGGAATACAGCAATGTCTCTGCCTTTATAAAGCATCCTAGTTGAGGAGAGTCAGCAAACACATGCACGAATGAAGGCATAGACTTGGGAGGTAAGAAGTGATGTCAAGATTAGAAAACAGGGAGGGGCACAGAGAGCGGGAAGTGGGACAGTGGTCATGAGACAACATGGGATCACGATTCCGAAGGCCGTGGATGTCTGGAGGGAACGGGGTTCCAGACAACAAGAGATGCCAGACCAAGAGAGCAGGATGGAGCTGTGCTGCATCCCCGAACCATTCTTGAAAACTCTGGGAATGTGTGAGAAGGTGGTCCAAGGACCAGGTCTCATAGTACCTGGTCAGCCCAGTTCGGATGTGGAGGTTTTACTTTGAACAAGATGGAGAGCCATTAGGGAATGCAGAAATAGTGCAGCAAAAAAAAAAAAAAAAAAAAGGATTCATGTTTTAAAAGCGAAATGCAGAAACCAAAAAGCATTTGCCAGACTTCAGTTGTCTTGGCCACTCCACCCATCTGCTCCAAGGAACAGAGTCTCAAAACGTTCATGTTTTCTTTTTGCATTTGAAGAACAGAATAAAGGGATTTCCCTGGTGGTCCGCTAGTTAAGACTCCACACTTCCAATGCAGGGAGCGCAGGTTCCATCCTTGGTGGGGAACAAAGATCCCTCATGCCATGTGGCTTGGCACCCCAAAAAGAACAGAACAAACCCAAAAAACATCAGCCTACTTTTCATCATCAAGGCCTTATTCTAAGTCAGAGATGATTATGGCTGGTTTTGCAAACCCCTAAAGGCCAGATGGAGCTGAGTTCTGAATAGCTTAAAGCAGGGAGAAATTCTCAAGCTTAATAACGCAAATGGATGTTCAAGTTCATTTCACTTGAATAGGAGAAATAGGAGAAATTCCTTGCCACACACCATTTTTAGAAGGGGGGATAGTTTGGGGTGGTATGAAGTCAAATCACAGAGCCTGCATTCCAGAAAGACTGAAATCTCTTTTTAATACCGGAAGTCCAAGACTGAGAGAGGGTATGCTATCTATAATTTATTCATAAATTGCCAGCTCTTTTCAGACAACTTTTCAAATAAAACGTGACACTTGTTTAAATATTTACTGGCTTGTTGACCCATTTTTTTTGTTGTTGTTAATTAGAATTTTTCTAAAAAAGAAAACAAACATTGTAACAGCAAATTAATCCAGACAGCCTTGACAGTGAGCAAGCTCAGCCAGGCTACGGTTAAGTGTTAAGGTGTGATTTTCCAAAATCATTGCATCCAAGGGGAGAAATTAATTAGAGATATCAGAAATAGTCGGTGGATGTAAAAAGGTTAAGATCCACCCCTGCTCCTGATCTGTGATTATGAAATTAGCACAATAGGTGGAAAACCATATGTTTAGAGTTTTCAACAACTGCTGTTCTGTTATTATCCCTGAAATGAGTGCTTGGCCCCAAAACTCCTTCTCCCCCAAGAAGTGGTTGGCTGAACAATCCTGTAGCTGTTCCCACAAAACAAAAAAGGCTATTTTTAAGATGTTGCATTGGAGTCCTCTGCCTAACTTTTCAGGGCTTTGTGCTCTAGTTAGTGGCTTCAGGTTAAGTCAACACTTCCTACGCGCTCCTCTCTAGAGTTTCTCTGCCGTCAGGCTTTAGAGGACCTTCACGATCACTGTGAACCAGGGGCTTTATGTGTCCTGACTTCAGGCCTGGAGATTCCAGCCACCTTTGCCAGAAAAACCCAGTTTACTCAGAATGTCTCAGCAATAACGTCTGACCCCCAGCAGGAACTGTGGCCAGCAGCTGCCATGCCAACCAAACCAGTGATACCACCATCGGCTGGGCTGGGGCAGTGGGGCTGCCGGGGAGGAGTTGTCGTGGACCAGAACCATGGTTTGGGTGGCCACGGATTTCTTTAAATGGACTAGATTTAAAGATTGTGCTGCAGCTGCAGAATGACCTTAAGAACAATAGCAAGTCGATTAGTTAGAGACTGCTGAGTACTTAACATGTGTTTAATCTTCACAACAGCCTGCAGAGGTAAATCATTCTGTGATCCATTTATCTCTGAGGAGGAAGCAGAGACTCAGGGGTCTGGCTGACTCTTGTGCACATTCACTAGTATGCCTGATGTGGGGTTCCAGGCCAGGAAAGAGGAGGTGCCTAAACCCTAGAGCCTGGGGAATTCCTGGTAATCCAGTGGTTAGGATTCTGCACTTTCACTGCCGTGGGCCTGGGTTCAATCCCTGCTTGGGAAACTAAGATCCTGCAAACCTCAAGGCACAGCCAAAAAACAAATCCTAAAACCTGGAGACTTCCCTTGGCCCCTTTGAGTCTTTGAAGGGAGGGTGACCCACAGCACCTCCTGGAGGTGAGCAGACTGTCCTCTTAGGCCAGCCCTGTGGCAGGTCAGCAGTCTAACCAGCGATGCAGTGAATTAAACACATCTTCAACTCCTTTTTCACTTCTTTCTTTGAAAAGTGAAAATCTATTGCCCTTCTCTTGGAAGAATGAGGGCTGAGAATCGCTGCGACCTGCTGTGACCACCAGAACATGGCAGCAGTATAATCATGTTACTTCCAAGGCCAGGCCTTCCAAGATGCCCAGCTTCTGGTTTTGTCAGTCTGGGACAGTCCCTCTGGGAACCCAGCCACCAGGCAGTAAGAAGCCACGAAACAGAGAAGAAAATTGTTTCCCACACTCACCAGTGGACCCAGTGAGTGCCCAGCTGGCATCCAGCAAGAATTGCCAGCCCCGTGAGTGAGTCATTTGGGATGTTCCAGCCCATCTGACCACGTGCAGAGCAGAAGAACTGCCCAACTGAGCCCAGGCAACCCCAGCACCATGTGAGACCATCAGTGGTTGGCATTGTTTCAGAGCACTGAGTTAAGGGGTAGTTCATTTCATAGTCAAGGATCATCAAACAGCCTGTTTCCACAGGATGATAGCCTCTTGGACAGGAAAGATCTGGAGGGCAGTGTATATGTGTTGCAGCTGGGTCTGATGTGACGTGGCCAGATGGGAGCTCTCCACTTGTGAGATGTCTCATCTGAATCTTGGGGAGAGGGCATCTCTGGGGAAGGTGGGGTATATGGGAGGAATTTCTGTGGCCCCCGTGGGAGTATAGTACAGGTGTCTCTCTCCACAGCATTTCCAGAACACCTCCATTTATGAACACAGTTATCTAGGTCTCTTCTCTGGTGGCTCAGACAGAAAAGAATCTGCCTGCAATGCGGGAGACAAGAGTGCAGTTTCTGGGTTGGGAAGATCTTCTGGAGAAGGAAATGGCTACCCACCCTACTGTTCTGGCCTGAAGAATCCCATGGACGGGGAGACTGGCCGGCTACAGGCTGTGGGGTCACAAAGAGTCAGACACGACTAAGCGGCTAAGCACACACGCATGCTCCTGGGTCTCTGTGTGCCGCTGAGGGACTTGCCTGAAGCCAAGGGACAGATGTGTCTACACCAGAATCTGGGAGGAGAGAGTCCTGGAGCTGATGCCCAGCGAGCTAACAGGCTGGAGACACAGAAGGAGCCCTTTCCTACACACCTGATTTTTTTTAAAATGTTTTTGTTATTGAGTTCCAATGTCATGAATGTCTCTTTCTCTTTAGCAGATTACTGAACTATTTCCTCATGAAGTTATTGTAGGAGCTAAATGTGAAAATATATGTACAGTTCTTGGCACAACCTACACAATTTAGCTACTCAATCAGGAAATATCATTTCCAAATTTACAGTGCTTTTGTTCCCACATTAAAATGGACCTTGATTCTGTAGTAGGTTTACCTCTGAAAAGGCAGCTAATTCTCATGTGTTATGTTAGGTGACCATATTCAAGAGTTATATTCAAACCTGTTGTTTTGATCCCATTTGGCATCTATGGAACTCTTGCTAAATCAAAGTGATCTTCATAAAGTCACAAGAGCAGGTCTCCGTCCATCATGCTTTCTTAGACAGATAAAGGCTCTTAAAAACTGTGCTGGTATTATCATTTATTTTTCAGCCTGACCTTTGGCAAAGGCAAGAAGTCTGCTAGTTGTTGGGAAACTTAATCTTTCATCAAGTGTAAATGGATGGGAGACCTCAGATCCATTTACGCCTGAAGAGGAGGTTTGCTTTCCCCTCTCTTGGGTTTATGGCCTCATGTTGCATGTATATTTCCCCACAGATGTGGGCAATCAAACTCTCTAAAATCTTCCTTGCCTTTGACCAATTTCCATGGCCGATTTGCCACATTTCAGAGTTTCCTAGAAGGCGAAATACCTTTGCACTCACCCAGTCAACAACATCAGAGCCAACTTTGAACTCTAGTTTGGAAAAACAAGACTTCTCTGGGGGTGGCTTGGAGAGGCAAAGGGAGGGCTGAAAGAGACACAACTCCACCGTTACTATTTTTTTCAAAGAGTTAGAGGTGACGAGACTGACAACGCTGAGGAGGGACAGTTCTATTTCTTCAGGTTCCTTAAGGCAACAGAGGAAGTTCGGTGGCCACGGGAGTCGAGTTAATGAGCAGGTTTAAGTCTTCAAACAGAACGTCTAATTGCAAGAAGAAAAAAAGGCAGCTAAATTACAGATGTTAAGACAACAAAGCTGGGGAAGAATTCCCTCTGTTGATAAAACTGTCCTTGTGCTGCTTCCTCCACTAACTGCTCCCTGACAGGGGAGGGGGAGGTGGTACACAGTGAATCCCTGGCCTCATCAACGATTCTCAGTAGCTCTGTTCTGGCTGAGACTCTCTACAGGGTCCAAGGGGGACCCAGAGAGGCCTGGGACCACGGTTTTCTCAGAGGACTGTTTTCTTGCTGCTCACAGAGGGAGCAATCCAGTTGCATTCCCCCTCGACCAAAACGAAACTGTTATCTCCAATTCTCCGGACGTGCACGATCTCACCACCATCGCCTGTGGCAACGGCATCCCCAGCAGGCTCACGAAAGGACACTTCCTTCCACCTGTGGCAATACTGGGTGTGCAGGTAACGAAGGGCAACAGCCACGGCCATGCCCAGCACGGCCGAGAGGCAAAGCAGGACGCCCAGCTGCGGAGTCCTGAGCTGGATCCCCCTCGGGGCCCTGGCTCCATCCTGCCCAAGCTCAGGTCCTGGGTTGGTCTTCCTGGGGTCTCCCACCCCAGCCTCTCCATTGCTCTCCGCTACTCTGCGCTCCTTGTGCTTTGACCGAGGCAAGAAGCTGGCAGAGGGTCTTGATGCTTCTGACTGGCCATCAGCAGTGGTGGGCCTGGAGGAGACAGGGGCGTAGAGGGCAGGAGTTGGGTGGGCTGCCCCGGCCCCGGGTCCGGTGAGTGCCCCAGAGGACCAGAGGCGAGGATGGGAGAGATGGACAGTGTACAAAGGAGGCCTCATCACTGTCCTATTAGAGGCCTTCATCTTGTCCTAGAAAAGCAAAGGGAAGAAGAAAAATCAAAGGAGCTAGTCCTCCCCCTAAGCAGCTACTGAACTTTGTGACTATCCCAGGCTCCTTAAAGAACCCTAGGCAGCAGCTGAAAACCCAGCCTCATACCTGCTCTTAAAAGAGCTCAGAGGAAAACGCCCAAGCAGATAAATATGTACTTGTTATTGATGGGGACAAGGAGACTGATGGAAACCCCACCAAGACCGCGTGGAAGCCAGTTATAAGAATTAACAGAGTGTCCTATTAGAGGGTCCAGGACAGTATGGGTGACTGTCATCTCCAATGGCTGAAAGCTCTGAGTGTGTCTTTTTATGCTAAGACCCCTGCAAAAGGACCATTGAATCTTGCTGTAGGTGCCAATAAATTTGAGTAAGGATATTATACCGTGTTTTATTTTGTGTTCCCTTTAAGACTTCAAAGGAATAGTAAATCATTGAGCATGTATATTTTATACTGTCCATTGATCTAACCTCTGGGACCATACATCGTATTTTGAGCCCTATGTTATAAAGGAGACGGTAGGGGAAGAGGAGGGAGGAATTATTAACCAAAGCTAAGTGGGAAAACATATCACGAAAACCACCAGTTTCTGCAATTGCCAATAACTTCAGAGACACTGTGGATAATGGAAAGACTGGTATTGATGGAGAAAAAAATGCTGTGTATGTATCACACCCTGGCCTCCTTCTCACTGATTCTGGCTACTAGCCTAATAGCTGTGATCACCCAGTGTGGAACTTCCCACTCTGGGACCAAAAATATCATACTCACTGCCCGTGTACAACATGGCTCTTACCTGTTCATCCTTATCTGAGGGCAGACAAGTTTCCAGTGAATCAAAGCTTGGATCATTCTGAGTCCTAAAAGGAAGAGAAAAAAAGCTGAGAAGGAGTCACTAAGTATTTGGGTTTTTCCCTTACCTTTTATTATAAAAATCTTCAGAATAAAAATGTAGAATAATATAATGAACCCCCAAATATTTACCACCCAAATTATCAATTCATGACTAATCTTATTTTATCTCTCTTCCTACCTACCTACTTTGCCTCCATGTTTTAGTGTTTGTTTTTTCCTTTAGAAATGTATTTACTTATTTGTTTATTTTAATTTTCATTTTGTATTGGAGTAGGGTCCATTAACAGGCTTCCCTGGTAGCTCAGCTGGTAAAGAATCCATCTGAAATGCAGGAGACTCCGGTTCAGTCCCTGGGTTGGGAAGATCCCCTGGAGAAGTGAATACCCACTCCAGTATTCTTGCCTGGAGAATCCCTAGGAGCCCGGCAGGCTACAGTCCATGGGGTCCCAGAGAGTTGGACACGACTGATCGGCTAAGCACAGCACATAGAATCTATCAACAATAAGTTTCAGATGTGCAACAAAGTGATTCAGTTATGCATCTAATCTACTTTTCAAATTCTTTTCCCATTTAGATTATTAGAAAATATTGAGTAGAGTTCCCTGTGCTATGCAGGACAGGTTATGTGTTATGTGTTATGGTTATGTGTTTTAAATACAGCAGTGTGTACATGTCAACCCCCAGATCCCAATCTGTCCCTCTCCTCACCCCTCACCCCTGGGAACCATAAATTCATTTTCTAAGTCTGTGAATTTGTTTCTGTTTTGTAAGTAAGTTTCTTTATATCACTTTTTTTCCCCCTAGAGGAGATCAGAGCCTGACCAGGCTTTTATTTTATTTATTTATTTTTAATTAATTTTATTTATTCATTTCTTTCTCTCCATAAGCAATATCATATGATATTTGTCTTTCTCTGTCTGACTTAAGTCACTCACTATGATAATCAAAAGGCTATGCTCCCTATCAGTGTTGTGTACACTGATAACGTTATATTTCTTGGAAACACTGGAGCTTGCATTTGGGGGCTGGGGAGGGAGTGGGGAGGGAGGTGAGTGAGGATGGCAGCAAAGACCCGCTGAGCCCTTTTATCGATTTACATACTTTGCAGTTCTGTGTTGCATACTTCCAATTTTATACACCTAAACATGTAATCTACATTTATATTTTAGTTATAGCAGCATCTCAGAGACCTCAGCCAAAACAGCAGTTTCCCAAGATAACCTACCTGCCCACCCCTTCTACAGTGAGTGCTTCTCATGCACGCAAGAGTAAATATGGCTGAGATCCTTCTCTGTCTGACAGCAGGCAGGTGACATTTCCTCGGCACCCCTGTGTCTGGCTTCACCCCACCACCTGTCCCGAATGGCCTAGCCCCGATCAATCACCTGTGGCAGGTGCTGACGCTGGAGGCAAAGCTCTCTGAGGAGAGGCCCCCGAGGGCCATAAGCCTCTCCAGGCCCCGGACATCCAGGGATGGTTCCAGGGCTGGGCTGCTGTCCCTGCTGGGGTGACGGCCACCGCTGACTACAGCAGCTGTGTGTGAGGAGGCTTGGAATGGAGTCCCTGCAGCCCCAAGGAGCTCTGTCACCCAAACACTGGTAGGGACAGGATCTAAGCTGTCCCCTTCTGCAGCTCCGGTTACGGTCACAGCAGAAACATCTGTGCGCTGCTGAAGAAGAGTGGTGGGGAGGCCCAGGGACACTGCGAAGAGAGAGGGAGAGATCATCCTATCTCGATTAGCACACAGCTAGGACCATGGGCTGAATCCCAGAGGCTTCAAGGTGCCTGAGGACAGACGGTCAAGTGTGAACCACTCAAAAGCATCAACTAAGGATCATCTGGAGCTTCTCAGGTGGCATTAGTGGTAAAGAACCCGTGTGCCAATACAAGAGACATAAGAGATGGGAGTTCGATCCCTGGGTCAGGAAGGTCCCCTGGAGAAAGACATGGCAACCCACTCCAGTACTCTTGCCTGGAGAATCCCATGGATAGAGGAGCCTGGCAGGCTACAGTCCAGGGTAACAAAGAGTTGGACACAACTGAAGCGACTTAGCACACACAAAAGTATCCTCTGCTCAGTAATAGAAACCCCTGACTAAGCACCCAGCTTTTGTTGTTGTTGTTTTTAAAAAGAAGAGGCTCCTAGACCTTCTATGCTAGGAGAAAAGGGCTTGTACACCCTTTTAAAAAAAATTATTTGGCTGCTTTCGGTCTTAGTTGCAGCATTCAAACACTTAGTTGCAGCATGCGGGATCTAGTTCCCTGACCAGGGATCAAACCCAGACCCTCAATATTGGAAGCCTGGAGTCTTGGCCCCTAGACCTACAGGGAAGTCCCTGGGCTTGTGCATTCTTAACAGTCACCAATCAGAGAAAATAGAATGCACTGTGACCACTCTGTTTTCTTACTTCTGCCCCAAACTGCTTCTTGCTAAGAAAAAAGGGGGAATCCTACAAAAACCAGATTTCTTTTTGAAGCTCTAGGTCTTTCTTGCCATGGGATTAAGGCTAAAAGATTCCCCCGTGACGATAGGGGCTCAAGTCCCTGCTATGGGCAGAGGCGGAATCACTGCCCTCTGCTGTCTCCTCTCTCATCTGTGATGAGCAAACGTGACAGCCCAGAGCATCAGAAATGGGGCAGCTAACAACCAGGCACAGGTTTTGTAGTCATTGTCTGGGTTCAACTCTTTACTCTGCCAATTCCTGAAGAGGGGTTAGTCCTCCAGAGTGTCAGTTTCTTCTTTTGCAAAATGAGACCAATAGTAGCATGTGGGGCGTAGAACTGCTGAGAGGAGGAAAGTGAAATCATTGATGTAGATGTGTAAAGCACGGTGCCTGATTCAGATGCAAAGTGCCGACGTGTTCACCACGATGTCAGCAGGGCGACCACGATGCTGCTCACAAAGAGTGCTGGCCGAAGTTTCTCTGGCCAGGGTTCTAACTGGGTTGAACTGAACAACAATAACAACAAAAAAAAAATTGTGACACTTTGTTCTTATGCCTTTATTACTCAAAAAGAGGGAGACTGAAGTGAAAAATAAAGAAAGCGTACACAGACACACAGAATTTAGCAAAAATCATGACACTTTTAACTCCTGCCTGAACTCTGAATGCATTCAGACACTTATTGCAGACCCACTGCATGCTGGGCCTTGTTCTGCATGCTGGGGATGCAGAGGGGATGCTGGTTGCTAACTGTTGCTTCTGAACTCAAAACCTAGGAGGACAGACTCCTGCATGCCCAACCTTATAAATCACAGTGTGGTCAGAGCTGTAAAACCAGAGCTAAAGAAAGCCATTGCATTTGCCTACCAAGAAGCAATGGGGAAAGGTTCACAAGGGATCAAAGGAGACATCGGAACTGCCCCTTGGAAGGTAAACAGCTCATCACGAGGAACAGTTCCATTTAAGGAAATGGCAGGAGGCAAACATGGAGACATAAAAGTAGGTCATGCCCATTGGGGTCAGACAGGACCCTAAAGAGTCCCAAAGCTCTGTTGGAAAATAAGTTTGAGAAATACCATATGCCATCTTCGCATGGGAAAGCTCATCATTCCCACTGACCTATCAAAGTCTTATAGTTAAAGCAATTCACTCCACTTTGTTAGATGACACTTCTCCCAATGCATATGCGTGTACACACACACACACACACACACACACACACACACACACGTACGTATGTTTTTCCTTTGGGAAATACTGGGGTCTGTGTAGAGGAATGGGTTGGATAACAGGCAGGAGCAGAGGGAAGGAGTGTGAGCAACTCGATGAAGCGTTGACCCTGCAGCTGCTCAGACTGGAGTCTGCCGCTCCGGGGGACAAGGCCCCAGCAGGGTCACCCATCAGAGAGACTTTGCAGAATCAACAGGACCTGTCTTCCTGAAGCCTCACTTCCATTCCTATTCATCTTCAAACATGTTAGTCACTCAGTCATGTCTGACTCTGCAACCCCATGGACTGTAACCCGCCAGCTCCTCTGTCCATGGAATTCTCCAGGCAAGAATACTGGAGTGGGTTGCTGTGCCCTCCTCAAGGGGATCTTCCTGATCCAGGAATTGAACCCAGGTCTCCTGGATTGCAAGCAGATTTTTGACCATCTGCGCCACCAGGGATCCCCACCCAAGCTTGGGATCCAAATGCAATATTTGCATGATTGATAACATGATACCGGAGACTTCAAACCCATGTTGGGTTTGCAGGGTCTTCTTAAGGCCACCCTCTCAGACCCTGAGAGCTTTTCTCTGCTTTGGGGAGCATCTAGATGGAGAAGTTGGAGGAGCTGAATAGGGCAGTAGGGAGAAGACAAAGGTTTTGGTCCTAGGCAGAGGGTGGCCTTGGATTGGCTCTGATCCTGGATCTGCTGGAGTAGCAAAGTCAGGGATTCAAATCCATGTGCTGGCTTTATTATGCTAGTCCAAAATGAAAGAATATAGGAAGATGGGATCAAATAGTTTCAAGGTTGGATCTTCTGTACAAATGATCAGATGCCTTTATGAAAGCACTGATTCAGAGCACTTAACTAGAAATAAATAATGAAAATAAGCTCCATTTCACCAGGAATTTTCAGGTAGGTCAGACATTCTCTAGCTGCTTAGGCTTTTTTTTTTTTTCATTGTCTATTTTTATTTGTATCAGAAGTTCATGAGCCAATCGAATCTAAAGTCACGTGGTGAGCCTGGAAAAAAACCCATTGCCATTACAACAGCCTGATTCTGGTCTCCAACCCAAGCTGCAAAGAGCCATCTGCCTACCTCAGAAAGTGATGATCAACATTGGATGAGCTTGTATTTAAAAAAGAAGGATTATTTCTGGTGCTCCCCACTTGGTCTCAGGGGCCCAGGAAAAATGGGTGAAATATTGTGGAAACTGATTAGGTGTGGGAGTGGTGGAGGTGTGTGGCAATTTTTTGATTTTGCAGCACTCCAGGGCCCAGCTTCATCTGTGAAGTTGAGCAGGACAAAGTGTGTTCGTTGCAGTGAACCCTGAACTTGCAAGCACACCCCAGCCCCCACCCACAGCTGTGTGACCCCATCCCCAGGAACTGTTGACACTCCCAAGACAGCTGTCAATAGCTTGTGCCCCAGGAACTGGAAACTGGCAGGAGTCACTTTTAAGTGAAAGTAAGGCACAGTGAAAATAACGCTGCCAACCAGGCTGGTGAGTGCAGCAGGAAGGGGTACCTGGGATGGTTCCTTCCACGTCCTCCAGCCTCTGCCCGGAGGCTGGCACTGGCGAGCCAGGCTCCACGTGGCTGTCCAAATGGGCTCTGCTGTGTGGCTGTTGAGACACGACCGATGATTCAATCTTCACCCAGTAAACGAAATATGACTGGACTACAGATAAACTGTAGAAAAAGAAAGCAGAGTGATTGGAGGATCTGGTCTCCCTTAAGTCATACCTCAGGCCATCCTAATAGAAAGGAGAGAACAAACGAAAAGTTTAAGAAGTACACAAGTCTATAGGGATAGAAATGCTTGGAGAGCCATATCGTGTTACTCTCTTGGGGAACGTCATTCTTTTTAGAAACAAAAGCTCAACAGCAGCAAATAATTAAAATAGGAGATAACAGGTACAAATCAATTACTCTCCTGAATAAATATAATCTTTAAGAATCATTTTGACTAAAAAGTACCTTCTAGAACTGCCCTTCTAGAACTTCTAGAATCTCAGTCTAGAACTAAAATTAAAAGACGCTTTCTCCCTGGAAGAAACGCTATGACAAACCTAGACAGCATATTAAAAAGCAGAGACATTATTTTGCCAACAAAGGTCTGTCTAGTCAAAGCTATGGTTTTTCCAGTAGTCATGTATGGATGTGAGAGTTGGACTCTAAAGAAGGTGAGTGCTGAAGAGTTGATGCTTTGAACTGTGGTGCTGGAGAAGACTCTTGAGAGTCCCCTGGACTGCAAGGAGATCCAAGCAGTCCATCCTAAAGGAAATCAGTCCCGAATATTCATTGGAAGGACTGTGGCTGATGCTGAAACTCCAATTCTTTGGCCACCTGATGTGAAGAACTGACTCTCTGGAAAAGACCCTGATGCTGGGAAAGACTGAAGGTGGGAGGAGAAGGGGACGACAGAGGATGAGATGGTTGGATGGCATCACCGAGCTGGTGGCCATGAGTTTGAGCAAGTTCTGGGTATTGGTGATGGGCAGGGAAGCCTGGTGTGCTGCAGTCCATGGGGTCACAAAGAGTCGAACATGACTGAGTGACTGAACTGAACCAACTGAAAACTGTCCACTCTAATGATTTCATCTTCAACTGTGCTCATTCACCATTATTGGTGTGTCATGAATTGAATTACACTGTTCACTGAAAATTTTATAATTCTGTTGTACAATGGTATAATCCTATTGGAGTTGTAAATGCTATTGAAAATGAGAGGTAAATCATTCATAGTCTAAATAATACTTTGAATACATAATGCCTCTCTTCAGTAAAAACCATCTGTACCGACTTGATCTTATTCATCCTTCCCCAAATTTCACCAAAGCAGGAATTATGGCAAGTAACATTTTTCTCACTGTAAGTATTCAGAAGACAGTTATAAAAATGTGACAAATTTAGCTGAAGTAACTCAGAGAGTGGGCAGGTAAAAGGGTCATCAACACATCCATGTTAGGGTGGGGAAGGATCCTGGGGTGACAGCGTGTGGGGGACTCAGAGATGCATCTGGTAACTGATGCAGCTTCTTTTCCTGTCAATGGAGATCATGGCTTCTGATCTACTTCCACTGCTGCACAGAGAAGCCACTAGGGTAAATCTAAAAGTAGATGAAGATTGGGATTGACATGTATACACTATTGATACTGTGTATAAAACAGGTAACTATTGAGAACTACTGTACAGCACAGGGAGCTCTACTGCATGCTCTGTGGTGACCTGAATGGGCAGGAAATCCAGAAAAGAGGGGATGTATGTGTACATGCAGCTGATTCAGTTTGCTGCACAGCAGAAACTAACACGACATTGTAAAGCAGCTACACCCCAATAAAAATTAATTCAAAAAATAAAGTAGTGCATGAAAAGCAAAAACATTTTAAAAACTAGAAATGGAGGGGCTTTCGGAAATAAAGGTGACTGTGCAGACCCAAGGGTTTCATACACCACCTTGCACTGGAAACAAAGTCCTGGCAGGAGCCAGTTACACCAGCAGTCAGGTGGGTTCCGGCCTTTCCAGGCGGTCAGAATCATCAGGGCAAGGGTGTTTTCCTCCTCGATTGCCCTGCCCGCTGTGGTAGGGCACCAGGAAGGGATGGGAAAGGGGCCCTGATGGGGCCCACACTGCCTCGCTCACGTTCCCTAGTGCCGAGGGGACAGCCTGGGGTCTGGATGGCCCACCCTCCGGCACATCCCCCTCTGTACATGAGGGTGGGGGAGAAATAGACCAAGGGGGACAACGCCCCCAACCTGTGTGTGCTCTGTCGTGTCCGACCCTTTGTGACCCCACAGACTGCAGCCCACCAGGCTCCTCTGTCCATGGGATTTTCTTGGCAAGAATACTGGAATGGGTCGCCATTTCCTCCTCCAAGGAATCTTCCCAACCCAAGGATCGAACCTGTGTCTCCTGCATTGGCAGTGATTCTTTACCACTGAGCCACAAACCCTCTCCTAAAAACCAAACCAAATTAAAAAAAATTCACTTTCTTGGTATATGAATGTTTGAAAAGAAGGACAAAGCCAGTATCCCACTTTGAGGAATGATGCTTTTTGTATAAAGCCGATGGTTGCCAGGAACTGGTTCACGCACTTGGCACACACTAGCTCTTGGACCCTACGCGACCCCACGAGGTGGGCGTTATGATCACAGCCACGCGATGGACAAGAAGCTGAGACATGGAGCTGTCAGCAGTTCTCCCTAGGCCCGGCAAGTGTCCACTGTCTGCCTGCCTCTGTCTCTGGACTCTCTCCGAACTTTCCCACCTGCAGCTCTTCTGTCCCCTAGCGAGAATTTTCTGGAGAGACTGGCCAAAGTTCGTCTGTGCCCAGGGACAAGGGACGTCACACATGCCTAGACCATGGATAATCACACAGAATGGAGTTGAGGGCAATTTTTAAAAAACTCATCACCTATGTAGACTCTCCAGTAAGGGCAGTCCCAGTGACCCTGTCCTTACCAGGTGGGAAGCAGGAACCAAGGAAGTGTATGAAGTCCCCTCCCTTCATAGTAGAGGTTCAGTTACCAAGACCCAGAACTTAACTCTCTTACAAGAACCTGATGTTCCCCACGGGCTGGGCAGGGGCCCGCCACTCGAACGACAGGTTTCTCTTCCGGGACTTGTCTGCGTGGGTGACTGTGTCGGCCTCTTCAAAGCAAGTTATCAGTTTGGAATGAGGGGGAATGAAGACAAACGTGCCAGCTATCTGATGATCAGACACTCTTCGGGCCTGGAGTAGAAATCCCATGAAATCACGGCTGCTCCTCACGGCAACTGCAACAGAAAACATCCATCAAGGTCAACCTCCTGGAAGGAGCAGCACTAGGCAACTTTCTAGGAGTGTTTTTCAAAACAAAAAGCTTAGGACCAGTCTTGTCCCCAGAAAGTAAACAATTCATTAGGGGGGAAAAAAAGGTTGAAGTGCTATTTCACACCCCAAATAAATTCTGTTTGGAACAAAGACATGTAAAAACAAAACGCGAACTAGAAACAATGGTTTGGCTTTTTGCTGTTTTGTTTTTGTTTTTAATATTGGAGTTAGGAGTGTGTCTCTCTAAGCAAACCTCAGTAGCCATAATGCAGAAAAAAAAATGATTTCTTAAAATGCTCAACATAGAAGAAATCAGAACACAAGGGATAAACTGAGAAAGATCTCTGCAAGATACAACAGGCAAATATACAAAGAGTTATAGTGAATTAACAAAAAGATGACCAAACTGAAAGTTACCAACAAACAGAGATAGAAAATAAAACAAGCTCAATCACAATGGTTAAAAAACAATGACAAATGAGACACTACTTTATACCTATCTTATTAACAAATTTCAAAATGTGTAAGTATAACCAGTATTGATAGCACAGCAGAACTCACTCATTCAGAAGTGCCAGAACTGTAAACCATGCAACTCTTTGAAGGAGTGCCTTGATAATATTTTATGTGTTTCTTTTTAATTCCCACACTAACCGATAGGACAACATGATTGGATAAAATCATAGAGAATCAATTTTATTTCCATTTATCACCTCTAATTCCCATCTCAAGAGTGAGCATCCATCAAAAGAAAGCGGAGCCAACATCCCTGATGCGCTTGAGTTCCCTGTAGCTAAATACAGTGTCCTGTCTGCACTTAGCTACCATCTTCAACATCAGTGACTTTCTTTGCTGCTTTCCCCCAGCTGGTACCTTGGGAGTTTGGCCCAAGGTAGGCAGGAGTGACTCTGAAGTGTGTGTCTGTGTTGGAAGGGGGTGGGGTGGATGGTGGAAAGGGTACCCCTGGGGGACGATCCTCAGTCACGACTACCCTTCCTCCATCCTCCTGAGGGGCGATTCAGAACTGTGTGTCATGTGGCTTCTCAAAGGGCCACCGCTGGAGCTGGGTCCCAGGGTGTTGCCCACAGCAGTAACCCACTCTATTTCACACCCCGTGTTAAGGTTTCTTTCTTCCCTACCACCCTATTCCCTCTTTTTCATCAATGCTTCTTGGGTCATTTCCCAAATAAACTACCTGCACACAAGTTCTCGCTCTGCTTTTCTAGGCACCTGAACTAAAATCGCAGGAAATGTTCATTTCACCCCTCAAACAACTTTAGTTTTCAATAAGGAGGAAAAAAGTCTTATTTCTCACACATATTTGATATGGGGCATTTGTTCAGGGTAACTATATTTATATCTTACAATAAAGACAAAAAATTTTTATAAGGCCATTTGTACCCTCTTCTTCTATAAAGATTAATATCAATAGAAGATTAGTTATACGATTTTAATGATGCAAGTATATCATGATTTATGGCTGCAACTAGAGACCATGATACTGAATAAGTGAAAGTGAAAGTTGCTCAGTCGTGTCTGACTCTTTGTGACCCCATGATCTATACAGTCCATGGAATTCTCCAGGCCAGAATACTGGAGTGGGTAGCCTTTCCCTTCTTTAGGGGATCTTCCCCACCCAGGGATCGAGCCCAGGTCTCCCACATTGCAGGCAGATTCTTTACCAGCTGAGCCACAAGGGAAGCCCCAAAATACCAGAGTGGGTAGCCTATCCCTTCTCCCATGGTAAGTCACAAAGAGAAAGACAGATACCATATGATATCACTTATATGCGGAATATAAAAGAGGGAGCAGATGAAATTGTCAGACAGATTCACAGACGTAGAGATCAGACTTGTGGTGGCCAGGGGGGGGGGGGGGGGGGGGGCGGAATGGGCTGGGAGTTTGGGATTAGCAGATGCAAACTATTACATCCACAATGGATAAACAGCTATAAATGGATAAACAAGGTCCTCCTGTATAGCACAGGGAACTGCATTCAGTAGCCTGAGATAAACCATAACAGAAAGAATATTAAAAAGAATGTATATATACATAGAACTGAGTCACTTTACAGCATAAATTAATATCACATTGTAAATCAACCATACTTCAGTAAAAAAAAACATAAACTAAAAAAAAGAAAGACCATAAATATTTCATGTATTCTTGAGTACATAATTTCTTCTTAGGATGAAACCAAACTATAGCCCCGGAAACTCCTGCCTGGGACAAACACAACCTGGAATTTGTCACTAGGACCTTGGGGCTCCTGGTGGGAGTCGAGGGATCTCTCAAAGCCTCTCCCATACATACCTGAAACCGTGGCGCCTGGTGAGTAGGAAGAACTGCCGGTGAGGACGCTGATGTGCTGGGTCCCGGGGCTCTGGGGCCGGGCTGGAATGTGCTGGGGCTGCATGTCCTCACAGGCCACAGAGCCAGCCCCGTGGGAAAAGGCCGAGGAGCTGGACACCAGGCAGAGGGCGGCACAGGCCCAGCCTGCGAGGGCGGCGGGCCTCCCCATCCTGCCCTCTCCTGCGTCCCAAGGAACAGCGGCTTCAATCCAGATGCTGTTTAGGAAAAGGAGGTGATATCTTTCTGAACGTGCCTGACCCGACTGAATCCCACACTGCCTTTACACCTGAAATACCTTTGGTGGCCCCTTCCCAGACTGCAAGTGCTCAAGATCAAAAAGACGTGCCACATCACTATGTAGAAAACAGATGACCAACAAGGACCTACTACAATAGCACAGGGAATTGTGCTCAACATTTTGTAATAACCTATAAGGGAAAATAATCTGAATAAGAAGACATATATCATATATATATATATATTTCTGAATCACTCTGCTGTATGCCCGAAACTAACACAACACTATAAGTCAATTATCCTTCATTTTTTAAAAAAAGAATATCTCTTTAAAATAGCATTTTAAAAAATCAGTGTGGAAATGACCAATAAATATAGTTAGAGCAACTTGTTAACTACAAAAAAAAATCAACTAAATTAAAGTTTAAATGTGAAAAAAGGAAACTGCAAGAAAAAGGAAAAAAAAGATGTGCCAGACTATAGGAAGTGCTTCATTTCTAACCCCCTTTTTTTAAACTCTCTTCTTGTAATTTTTTTGTAAGAAGGCCTCTTTTTAAAGAGAGGCTATGCTAATTACATCCAAGAAATAAGACCAGAAAATGTTTGAATCCTAAAGTGAACTCCTTACAAACTGCCTGATATCCAAGGACAATGTGAGCTGTAATATATTATAGCTGAAGTGAGACACCCGATGTTCCAATATGGGCAGGCAGCCTGGCATATGGTGGCTTGGTTTAGCATCTTATCTCTCTAATTGCAAATTACAGAGTTAAATGCTACAAATCTTCTGCCAACTATCAATTATTTAGGGAGATTGTTAAATTTGCGATGCTTTGATAGCTCCTGTCTTTTCTCCTATTGACAAGTTTTAGATATGTCACTCCTTTTTCACAGAGAAGATGAGCAAAAAATGTTATACCCAAACCCATCCATTTTATGCCTTGCTAAGTATAGTGAGGAAACACACACACACACACACACACACACACAAAACTGGCTCAGGAGTAGAATAAAATATTTGGGTAAAAATAACAGTTACAGAGTAAATATTTTTGTTTAAGGCATGAATGCCCATCAACAGAAAGAATTAAAAGTTGACTGTCAAAGAAGTTCACAGATGAAAATAAAGTGAGAAATAGCAAGTAAGACAGAGGAAAAACTCTCTGAATAAATATTCAGGGCTAGCAGGCATTTTTTAAAAAATACCTGCTTGTTTTTATAGATCTATGTACATAAAAGTTCTTTTAATACTGTGATCTAAGGAGTGATGTAAAGCAACAACAGTTCTTCTCTTCAATAGGCTGGTTTTAAAAGGTAAAAATAAAATGTAAACATTTAGTGGAATTAGCTATGACATCAGCAGACTAAGGAGGTAATCCATACAACCAAATCATCAAGTGTCATCTACTACCATCCTTTCTTTAAACCATCAGCATCCTTTACACTGACCACACACAGCGGGTGCAGGGTACGGTCTGTATATAAGGTGACTTTCTGAGAAGCGTCCTAGGAGTCCTTAAGGCAATGCCTTTCTCTGCTAGGTTTGTTCTCCATAAGAAAGTAAAAGTCAAAATTCCTGCACCACCAAGGACCACTCCTACAGATTTCCAGACACATTAGAAGATGATGAACAAGGAGCTGTGGGAGTATATTCTCAGCGGAGGGGACTCAGGGCCCTTCTGAAGGACAGCAAGCCTTTACACAGACAACACCCTAAGAGACTGTTGTTGGCAGAAGGGCCCCGAGTCCCGGCAGCAGCAGACCACACACAGATGTCTGTGGAGGAGGTAGGGTGAGCATCAGGTCCCACAGATCAGGGCCAAAAACCATACATTTCATCCTTCTCCTCCTTTGATCTTAAAACATCTTTCCCATCAGCACCTTGTCTATCTGAACCAGAGAAACATTCACTTACCTAGGAACACATTTTCCTTGAGGCTTGATGGAACAGTTTCCCCCCCAAGAGCTGCACAGACACATCCTTTAAACAAGTTCATTCTTCTCCCTTCAGTTTGTCCTCGAATGGGCAGGACAACAGCTGTTACTGCTAATCCTCAGCGTCCCCAGGAACTGTCCCTTGGAGTCCAAATGCAGCCTTAATCACATTGGTTTTCCCCTAAGGTCACATACGCGTCCTCAGGTACAGTTTCCATGTCAACATTGTTCAAGCCTATGTGAAGATCTGGAAAGAACTGGTTTTGCACAAAATTTCCTTTGGAATCCTCCTAGGGGAGAATGATCCAATCACACAAGCCTCAGAGATCTCTGCTTCTGAGTCAACATAGGCTGAAGAAGGTGTCCCGGGAGAAATGGGCTCGAGGCCGTGGTCAGAGTGCAATGTTTGGGACAAAGAAGTCCCGCATAGAATAGTCCCTTCCCATCAACTGCACTGAAGCTGGGATTCACCCGTGTGCGTGTGAACAAGAATCACCAAAGACCCTTGATAACAGCACAGAGCCGTGGATCAGTGTTCCCAATGTGGGTTCCCGGAGCACGACATCTGCATCACCTGGGAGCCTGCTGGAAGTGTAGGTTCCTGGACCTCACTTCAGACTCATGGAAAAAACAGCTCTGGGATGGAACTGAGGGATCCATGGCTGAGGTGATTCTGACATGAGCATAGTTTGAGAAACACTGATACAGATTCCCCAGGTTTCTTTCCAGACCTGTGAAATCAGACTGTACGAGAGGGAGTTCTGGAAATCCAGAAGACAGGAGATTCCTGTGACCAGGTGAGTTAGGGAAACACTGAGTTGACAAGTCACCACCCAGCCTCTTGGAGGACCCAGCCCACCTGGAAGTTTGTTAATAGAGTCAGGCTTCTGAAAGGACTCTGAACTCACTACGAGTATCATGAACAAGGGTGTGTGAATGCCTCCTTTGTATTAGGCACTTCATGCTTGTGTGTGCACACTCAGTCACTCAGTCTGAGCTCAGAGTCTTATCCACTAGACTACCAGGCAAGTACTCTTTTGAGGTTTCAGTGAGGTGATAGAGAGCAATATGGGTCGGACCCAAAGGAAGGGCTCAAAGCCTGTTTGTATGGGCAAGGAGAAAAGTGGGCTGAGCTGCAGAGAGGACGGGGCTGGTTCACAGGGGGGAGATTTTGTGCCAGGTGGCCCTGGGCTGGTGGGGGCTTGAGAAGGTGTGATTGCGAGGAAATAAGAACCAAAGTGGAGATGAGAAAGAGGGCATCTAGCATCCCAGGCTCTGTGGGCATTCTAATCCCCATTTTGATCTGGGTGCGCAAAGAAACCGAGAAAACATTGCTTTTTGCTTTAATCTACCGGAGTCATTTCACACTAGCAATTTGGCTGGACTTGTACATTAAGTGATTAAATAGCTACACTGACATCCCCTGACTCTCCAACTAGAACAGCTACGTTGTTACACACAGGAAAAGTCTCTTTCATGAGGCTTTTATGGTTTTAAATCAACAGCTCTGTGTCCTTTGGTAATTCACTTCATTTCTCTGGGTTGCCTGTGATATAAAATAAAAAGCCTTGAATTCAACGGTCTCTCAGATTTCTTCCAAGTAGAAAATTATGCATATGTTTAGTTTTATTTTAGCCATGAAGGGCTAGAATGGGCTACTTAGGACGACAAACATCTTAGGACAACATGGACCACGTCCGCCACGAGATGGTGGCCACAGCCACATCACCCGCATCCCTGCAGGTTCTAGAGCAGCCTTGGAAGAGTGTTTCTCAGCCTCTACGGAATCCTGAGAGGAAGGACGGGCCGAGTTCACCAGCCCAGTCCGTCCCGGGACATTTTCTTCATTTTTAGAGGTCTCTGCAAGGGCGATACGGAGAATGTGCCTTTGGTAACTTATGAACAACTTTTGTCTCTTTTTTATGCCTTGGTCACAAATTTCAGCTGACACTGATTGGTGTTTGTAGGTAGACGTTGGCTATACTAAAACTGTTATTGTAGTGAGCATTGTAATGCTGCAGAGACAAAAAATTTATTTAAAAATCTACAGATTTCCGGAGTTCTGGGACAATCAGTACAAGGAAAAGAGAACATTTTTACAATTTTTAATTCACTTTAAAACGGGAACTTGATGGACGTTTATGTACATGTAGCAGGCTTGTTGACCTTCTCTGGGCCACCATGTACTTTCTTCCATTAGAAAAACAGAATGCTTTGGTGCTTTTTCCCTACTCAGTTATGCTTTCGTGTATTCGCCCGTTAAAGAAAACAGGACAGAAAAACAGGACTTTAAAACAAATAGTTGAATGCTTACTATTTGCAAAAAAAAAAAAAAAAGTGCTTATAGAGAGTTGGCTGATGCAAGAAAATATCAGCAGGATCTCTCTTCTCTAGAAGTTAACATTTTATTTAATACTTGGGGTGAGGTGGCAGGAGGTAGAAGAAAGAAGTCAGACAGCAAATAAGCTGTACAACCTTGGCAAGTTAATTAATGTTGATGAGCCTCAGTTTTCTCATCTATGAAATGGGGAGATGATTGGATTTCTCACAAGGATAGTGTAAGGACTGGTGTCTTTGTATAATCATGTATGTATATGTTACTCACTCCATCATGTCGACTCTCTGCCATCCCACCAGGCCCCTCTGTCCATAGAATTCTCCAGGCAACAATACCAGAGTGGATAGCCATTTCCTTCTCCAAGGAATCTTCCCAACCCAAGGATCAAACCTGGCTCTCTTACATTGCAGGCAGATTCTTTACCGTCTGAGCCACCAGGGAAGCCCATGTATAATGTATAATGTACGTATGTATAATGATGCATAGCAATAAATCACAGCTATTTTCAGAAGGGAGATTAAAGCCAGGCTACTAGAATTCAGGGCAGAGAGAGGTATTTCAACTAGAAGCAAGAAAAGCTGGTCGATTTTAGAGGGTAGGTGTACTCTGGGCAGATAGAGAGGAATAGCAGAACATCCAAAACTAGAGTGACAGATTGAACAACGGTGTGAAAGTAGGAAGAACTATGTCTGCGGTAGTAATCCAGAAGTAACATGAGGCATGCCTGAAGTAGGGCGATGGAGCCAGTGATGTGGATGGGAGGGAACAGAAGTAAAAGGAAGAGTCAATAAGATTTGGAAGCTGTTTGTATGGAGGCAAAGGAGCAGTTTTTAAAGACTTTCTAAAGGTATTTAGAAAGACTTAATGAAAACTATAACCTGTATCTAAAACAGGGAAGATAGCGATCAGTCTTAGACATGTTGGAAATGCCCTTTTAGCATCATCCACTCCTTAGCCAATCTTTTCTACATGCCAAATGCAGCCATGCACAGGGCTGGGCTATCAAGATAAATAACATGTAGCGTCTGCCTTCATAAAGCTGGAAATGGAAACTAAAGCATGAGCAGGTAATTACAAAACTATGAGATAAATGATTAGCAAGAGATAGAATCACATATGACTACAGAAGTACAGAGAAGGAGTATCTGTACTTGAAAATTTAAGTAAAAATTTCCTTTCTCCTTTTCAAAAAGCACAAACATTCCTATCTTGTGATTGGAAGCCAAGAGTTAGTCTCAAAGATCAGTCTTCAAATAATTCATCTAGGACTGTTTCGTGGCCTTTGTTTAGGATTCCACACCTCGTATACCCTTTATCCTTATGTGACCACTTGGTCCCCCACTGTCCAGCATTGCAACCGATCAACTTTGGGCATCCTGTCTTCTCTACCAGCCTCGCTCGAAACCCCTGGAGGGTGGGATTCATCTTATATTTGCTAAGCTCTGACGCATAGCGCAGTCCCATGCTTTTTGTTAGGCTATCTGTTAAATAATTTAGCAGACAGAAGCTAAGGAAGGTCAAGAAAGGGTGCTTCACTACTGAACCCTGTCAAACATTTTCCTTCCACCCATGGTAGGCTATTTTCCAAATTAAAGAACATTTTAAAATTCTAAGGTTGTATTTTCTTCTTCCCTTTTCTCTCTCCCTTTTGAAAATGAAGAATATGGAACTTTCTGGTGGTCCAGCGGTTAAGACACCATGCTTCCACTGCAGGGGGGCCAGGTTCGATTCCTGGTTGGAGAACTGTGATCTCACATGCCCCTCTGCACAGCCAAAAGACTTCAAAATGAAGATTATGTTTATTCGCATACCTAAATATCATCCTTCACTTTTTTACCCTTCACACTGCCTTTCTCTGTCCCATCTCGGAGGCAGTCACAACTAGTAGGGGTCTGTAATTTTCCCCCTATAGAACCAACCCAAACCTCTTATCCTATCTGCGTCAAAAACAAGCAGACTGTTCTCTTAGCATCCCAACCCCACCCTCCCTTGATGAGGGAGAATATCAGAATCCTTGTACGTGAAGCCCCTTCATCAAGATTTAGAAAATTGTTTATACCGATGAACGTATTTGCAGGGAAGGAACAGAGATGGAGATGTAGAGAATGAACTTATGGACACAGAGGGCAGAGGAGAGGGTGGGACAGACCGAGAGAACAGCATTGACACAAACATACCACCTCGTGTAAAACAGACAGCTGGTGGGCAGGTACTGTGTAGCATGGGGAGCTCAGCTGTGATGACCTAGAGGGATGGGATGGGGCGGAGAAAAGCTCAAGAGGAAGGGAATGTATGTATACATATAGCTGATTCATTTTGTTGTACATCGGAAACTACCACAACATCGTAAAGCAATTATCCTCAAATTAAAAAAAAATAATGCCATCATTATGGCAATAAATGTTCCTAATCAATTTAAAACAAATTAGGGTTTTTTTAAAAAAATATGTTTCATGGCACCTACAAAGACCAAAGTCCAAAGATGACTCTCTGGCTCACTCTTTATAGACCATTTCTGTAGAACAAATTCCTCCTTTTGCTTTATGACCCTCAACTCCAGAGCTGGGCCCACATTCCTCCCAGATGCACAGAGTTCTGTCACAATCTGTTGAGACAGCCCTTTCTCCTAATAGACGGGCCCCTGAGACTGACAGGCCTTGTTCACTGCCCTCTGGTCACATCACAGGAGAAGCCAGCCTCTTGGGCAGGGCCCCTCACCCTGGAGTCCGGCCAGCGTTCTTACCAGAGTATTAAAGCCCTCGGCACACACCTCTAACATGTGGGGGGCCCAGGTCTCTGTGAGTCTGAGGCATCTCGGAGAAATATATTCATTTGCTTCCGACCAGGAAGCTAGAAGGGGAACCCCCAAGGCCAGGGCTTAACCCTCCCTTCACATAAAAACAACACAGCGAAGGGGGAAAAATTCATGTGGCGTCAGCACCTTTAAATGTTTAATAAAATGTCTGTCAAGTGGGACTTGCCTGGTGGTCCACTGGTTAAGGATCCACCTTGCAATGAATCCAGGGTATGTGGTTTCAATGCCTGGCTGTAGAACTAAGATCCCATATGCCACTCAACAACTAAGCTGGTGCCCAACGACCAAGCCAACACCCAAAACTAGAATGCCCACAGGCCTCGAGGGAAGATCCCCCATGAGGCCACAAAGATCCTGCGTGCTGCAACCAAGACCCCATGCAGCCAGATAAGCAAATAAAGACATTTCTAAAAGTCAGCCATGGGCTGAACCAAAATATCACTTTAACTCCATCATTTCATGAAAACTTCTGTTGGCTTCTGTGTTTATCTTCCATGGTAAGATGGAGCACCAGTACCAATTTCTCCACCAAAGCACCTCTGTCTTCCTCCCAAAGCCAAATGTACAACCTGTGTTATTGAAGGATCTATAGTTAAGCAGAATATATTAATGATTTGAACATAGTTTTAGTTGAAACAAAATTCAAATATGGCACCTCCCTAGTGTTTTGCTTTTCTGAGGCCATGTGTATAGAAATAACTCAATGTGAAATATGCAAGATACAGAACAGTCCCAAGTAAAATTTGTATAGCCAAAATTTCAAATTCCATATATTATAGAAATAAATAATTCTTAAAAGTTTTTTATGGGCTTCCCTAGCGGCCCAATAGTTAAGAATCCACCTGCCAATGCAGGGGACATGGGTTCATTCCCTGGTCTGGGAAGACACCACATGTCACAGGGCAGCTGAGCCCACTGCACCATGACTATTGAAGTCTGAGTTCGAAAGCCTTCAAGCTGCAACTGCTGAAGCCTGAAGGCCCTAGAGTCCATGTCCCACAAAAGAAACCACCTTGCTGAGAGGCCTGTGCACAGCAGCAAAGACTCAGCTTAGCCATAAATAAATTAACTAATTTTTTTTTTAGTTTTTTTTTTTTTTTTTAACCAGAACTCACTTCCCAGTGCAGGAGATGTAAGAGAGAGATGCTAGTTCAATTCCTGGGTTGGGAAGTTCCCATGGAGTAGGAAATGGCAACCCACGCCACTATTCTTGCCTGGAGAATCCTATGGACAGAGGAGGCTGGTGGGTTACAGTCCACAGAGTCGCAAATAGTAAGACACAACTGAAAGGACTTGGTACACAAACCCATTAAAAACGGATGATCGGCCCAGGCCCTGAGCTTCCTGGCAGCTAAGTAAGAAAGGTAAATAGTGGTTTGGCCAAAAAGTTCGTTTGGGTTTTTCCATAAGATCTTACTTCTCATTATCTTTATGAAACATAGGGAGGAAAATGGGCTAGAATAACACAAGTATAACTAGAAGGATGATAAACTGGCTGAAGGATCTCCCCGCAAATGATGCTGATCATTAGCTCCTTCATGTTGCCTGGCCAGGGGCTGCCTTCCCTCTGGGGCTGTGGGAGGAAGGTGCGGAGGGCATGTGACTCTGGCCTGTGGGCGACCAGCGCTGGGAGGAGCAGGCAGACGACTATATGGCAGAATAATGATGAAAAACAATCTTGACAGGCTGGAGCAATGAGCTGAATCTAACAAGATGAAATTAAACAAGGACAAATGTTAAGTGCTAACGTTTTTTCTTTTCCTGAGGTCAGAAAAAACTAGTGGCAAAAACCCAAGATGGCAGAGATATGGCTCACCAGCAGGCACAAAAACACCGAAACAGACAAACTTGGGAGTTTTAAACTACAAGCATATCACTAAAAACAAAGCTTTTTAGTGCCATTTTATCTTTTGAACAAGGGATACAATTGTTCTATCACATTCTGAGATTGCTAGTTTAAATTTGGGCTTGGATTCTGAGCAGTCTGTTTTATTTCTATGGAAGATGGGTTTACACTAACATTAAAAGCAATTTTGAAACACAAATTAATTGCCAATAAGCTCCTTCACCCGACACAGCTGTTCATATTGCTTGCATGTCATTTTTCATGTTGCATACTCACTTTAAAATGAGAATCCAGGAGAGTAAAACGAGAGTATCCAGGAGAAAATAAATTAAGCAGAATAATGAAAAAATCAAAGGGTTAGTCGCTCAGTCGTGTCCAACTGCAACCCCATGGACTGAAGCCTGCCAGGATCCTCTGTCTGGGATTTCCCAAGCACGAATACTAGAGTGGGTAGCCATTTCCTTCTCCATGGGATCTTCCCAACCCATGGATTGAACCCAGGTCTCCTGCATTGGAGGCAGATTCTTTACCATCAGTGCCACCAGGGAAGCAGAACAAGCATATAACAACTGGAGTGCAGTTAGAAGAGAGTGGCTGGAGAGGCATGTGGACTCTGAGCCATGAGTTTCTGAACAGCAGTTGGACAGCCCGGGGAGAGGGTTCATGAGAGCTGTCTCTGAATAGCTGAGGTGTTGACAAGAAAAGATTAAGTTTGTCCAAAGTGAATTTAAGAATTGTAAAGAAGAATAGTGTTTGTAAAATCTTGAGGTTTTAAAAGTGCCTTCCCTAGAATAAAAAAAAAGATTTGACTTTCACATTACATCTGGAAAGCATTACTGCTTTTTAGTAGTGATATTTGTGTTTTTGCAGATTAGGATATTTTGGATTAAAGACTTAAATGGTTTGAGTGAGATCACCTAGCCAGTATGTGGTAAAGCTGAGAGACAACTGATGTGCTCAAGTTTGAGACAAATTTAAATTCAGTATTAATAGAAAAAAAATCCTCATAGGAGTCAGATCAGTATAAAGACAAAGTTGAAGTCTGCAGATTTTCATGCAGACAGTGTCTTATTAATGAAGCAAAGAAAGTTATTTAAAATGGGCCATAGCAGTGGTTTTCAAATTTTCAACTACAATCTATAGAAAATTATATATATATATATATAACCATCCCCAAGAAAAAGAATTGCAAAAAGGCAAAATGGTTGTCTGAGCTTACAAATAGCTGAAAAAAGAAGAGAAGCAAAAGGCAAAGGAGAAAAGGAAAGATATACTCATCTGAATGCAGAGTTCCAAAGAATAGCAAGGAGAGACAAGAAGCCTTTCTAAGTGAACAGTGCAAAGAAACAGAGGGAAACAATAGAATGTTAAAGACTAGAGATCTCTTCAAGAAAATTAGAGACACCAAGGGAAAATTTCATGCAATGATGGGCACAATAAAGGACAGAAATGGTATGGACTTAACAGAAGCGGAAGATATTAAGAAGATGTGGCAAATATACACTGAAGAACTATACACAGAAGATCTTCATGACCCAGATAACCAAAATGGTGTGATCACTCACCTAGAGCCAGACATCCTAGAGTGTGAATTCAAGTGGGCCTTAGGAAGCATCATTAAGAACAAAGCTAGTGGAGGTGATGGAATTCCAGTGGAGCTATTTCAAATCCTAAAAGATGATGCTGTGAAAGTGCTGCACTCATCATGCCAGCAAATACAGAAAACTCAGCAGTGGCCGCAGGACTGGAAAAGGTCAGTTTTCATTCCAATCCCCAAGAAGGGCAATGGCAAAGAATGTCCAAACTGTCACACAATTGCACTCATCTCACATGCTAGCAAAGTAATGCTCAAAATTCTATAAGCCAGGCTTCAACAGTACATGAGCCAAGAACTTCCAGATGTTTAAGCTGGATGTAGAAAAAGCAGAGGAACCAGAGATCAAATTGTCAACATCTGTTGGATCACAGAAAAAGCAAGATAATTCCAGAAAAACATCTACTGCTTCACTGACTATACTGAAGCCCTGGACTGTGTGGATCACAACAAACTGGACAATTCTTCGAGTAATGGGAATACCAGACCACCTTACCTGCCTCCTTTATGCAGGTCAACAAATAGCAGTTAGAACTGGACATGGAACAACAGACTGATTTAATATTGGGAAAGGAGTACAGCAAGGCTGTATATTGTTAACCTGTTTATTTAACTTATATGTAGTGTACATGATGCAAAATGGCGAGCTGGATGAAGCACAGCTGGAATCAAGATTGCCAGGAGAAATATCAATAAGCTCAGCTATGCAGATGACACCACCCTAATGGCAGAAAGTGAAGAGGAACTAAAGAGCCTCTTGATGAAAGTGAAAGAGGAGAGTGAAAAGCTGGCTTACAACTCAACATTCAAAAAAGTAAGATCATGGCATCTGGTCCCATCACTTCATGGCAAATAGATGAGGAAACAGTGGAAACAGTGACAGACTTTATTTTCTTGGGCTCCAAAATCACTGCAGATGGTGACTGCAGCCATGAAATTCAAAGAACACTTGCTCCTTGAAAGGAAAGCTATGACCAATCTAGACAGCTTATTAAAAAGCAGAGACATTACTTCGCCGACAAAGGTCCCTATAGTCAAAGCTGTGGTTTTTTCAGTAGTCATGTACAGATGTGAGAGCTGGACCATAAAGAAGGCTGAAAGCTGAAGAATTGATGCTTTCTAGTTGTGGCATTGGAGAAGACTCTTGAGAGTCCCTTGGACAGCAAGGAAATCACCCCAGTCAATCCTAAAGGAAATCAACCCTGAATATTCATTGGAAGGACTGATGCTAAAGCTCCAGTACTTTGGCCACCTGATGTGAAGAGCCAACTCATTGGAAAAGACCTTGATAATGGGAAAGATTGAGGCTGGGAGAAGGAGGTGACAGAGGATGAGATGGTTGGATGGCACCACCAACTCAATAGACATGAGTCTGAGCAAACTCTGGGAGATACTGAAGGACAGGGAAGCCTGGTGTGCTGCAGTCCATGGGGTTGCAAAGAGTCAGATACGACTTAGCAACTAAACAACAACATGTTATACTGTAAAAATATGTATACTATATAAATATATACTTATATTTTATAAAATTATATTAAATACAAGTATAAAAATTATACTATATAAATATATTGTACATTAGAATAAATAATTATATAGTAGCATGTATGTGTGCTTAGTCACTCAGTTGTGTCTGATTCTTTGCAAGGTTCTTCTGTCCATGGAATTTTTCAGGCAAGAATACTGGAGAAGGTAGCCATTTCCTCCTTGAGGCGATCTTCCTGACCCATGGATTGAACCCACATCTCGTTTCTCCTGCACTGCAGGTGGATTCTTTACAGCTGAGCCATTGGAAAAGCCAATAATACAAACTGTGTTATGTAGCTTAAAAAAACACCCAACCCCTAATTGAAATGCTTTTGTTTCTAGTTTATTGCTTTCCTTCTCTTGCTCTAGGTTATTAAGCTTTTTCACTCAATTCTGTTTCTAATTTATCTGTCCCTACTATTATACTACCTCTGAAAAATCTCTGGTTCCTTTGAGTAACTGATGAAAATATGAAACTGTATATAGTAAGAAGAACAGAAGGTTGCAACTCTTTTTAAGTGTAGCTGCTCACCCAGCTGTGTTTATTTAGGTACAGTCTCTGTTCCAAGAATCAGCTACAAATCCTCCAATCATACCAACAACTTCTCTATTTTATTTTTGTCCACAGAGTTGAGAAATTTTGATCAGTGTGTTAAGATTGAGAGACCATGGAGAGACAAATACCATATGATATCTCTTATATGAGGACTCTAAAATAGGGCACAAGTGAACGTATCTACGAAACAGAAACAGATTCACAGACATGGAGAACAGACTTGTGGTTGCCAAGGGGAAGGGTGGGTTGGGAAGGGAAGGACTGGGGGTTTGGGATTAGCAGATCCAAGTGTTATATATAGCAGGCATAAGCAACAAGGTCCTACGATCCAGCATATGGAACTATATGCAATACGCTATAATAACCTATAATAGAAAAGAATAGAAAAAAAATGGGAATTTTATATATATATATGTGTGTATATATATATATATATATATATAAAATGGAATAGATTTGCTGTATAGTAGAAATTAGCACACTATGAAGCCTGGAATGCTGCAGTCCGTGGGGTTGTAAAGAGTCAGATATAACTGAGTGACCAAACTACAACAAAACGACTACATGTCAGTAAAATATATATTAGGGAAAGTGAGAGAGAGAGACAACAGTTGTGCCATAGGATGGTTGGTTCTGAGGATGAAATGCAGCAATGTAAGCCGAGTGCTTAAGACAGCACCTGGCTGGACGGCTGATGGCCACAAGACACCGACGGTGACCAGCCTGGCGATGACACAACGATCTCCCTCTAAAGCATGGTCTCGAAACCACACCAACTAAAATACTACATGGTCTTGACACGTCTTCAAGCGAACCAAACCTGCCTCCTAAAAATCACTCCTTTTTTTCCCACCTCTTTTTTAAATTCTCTTGAGTATTTCAAGGTTTTGACGTCAGGTCACAGACCTGTTGTTTTCCTAACCTTTCCTTTCTTTTTTTAAAAAATACTAGGGCACTTGCTTGCCTCTCATTTTCTTGGATCTCAACGGCTCTTGACAATGTTTCCTCAAGGTCTCCAGCAAGTTGTTTTGTGCAAGGGGATGGAATTCGGTGAGTTAAGTTGGACAAGCTACAGTATTCTGGACGATTCTGTTTCTCTCCTGGGAATGTGTTCACCTTAGAGACTTTTTTTTTCTTAAAGAATAAAGAAAATTAAATGATACCTGAGCAACCCGGTCTTCTTGCCACCTGGTAGCAACCCATTAACAAGTGGCCTGTCCCTTGGCTATTCGCTTTATTCAGAAAAGCCTCCATTCATGTGGGGTTTGGGCTTCTTGACATATTCAGGGGGTGGTTTAGGGTCTTTGAAAATGAACTACTGGGTGGAAATCCAACCCCTGCCACTTACTAGCTGGGTGATGTCAAGTGAGTCCCTCTTTGTGATTCAACTTCCTTGTTTGCAAAAGGAGGAATAATAACCTATCTTGTGGGATTGTCCCCAGGAGCTTAGACCAGTGATCAAGGTGATGTCAGTTGCCATTGGCATCCTTATCACCAGGAACTCTGAAGGCTAACCCTTCACCTCCTCTTCAGGGTTTCTGCACATGAAGGAATTTTACACGTGTTTCTAATCTTCTGAAGTCTCTTCCCACAAGACGATGCATTCTCTGAACTTTTGGGTATCTGCCTTCCTAAAGGCTGGGACACGTGTCTGACCATATTCATGTCTATTTTAGTCAGTGGTACACATGCCAGGGTGACAAAGTCACTTTCCCCAATTCCCATCCCTTCTCTGTTGGTGAGTATTTCTTCCTCTGAGACCAGAATCAACCCTCCTTGGCCTATCTTCTGTTTCTAAGCTTTGAAACTGTCAATGGGGCAAGCCAAAAATGTGTCAGGTGGCCTCCTTGTAGTGGGCTAAACTGTCAGCAGATGTTAGAAAGTCAAGGTCCCGCAGCACTCTAACCTCCCTCCTTGCCATGTTTTCAAACTTTCTAATAATAATAACACATCTGATGCTGAGAATAAGAGCAGGTCTATCTGGAAGCAAAATGCTTGCCCATGACCCAGATGAATTATTTAGGAGCATCAGGAAGACAGAAAATGAACATCAAAGAGTCAGACACCTTTGGGCACTAGAAAGAAAAAGAAGTGTTAGTCGCTCAGTCATAGCCAGCTCTTTGCAACTTCAAGGACTGCGGCCCACCAGGCTCCTCTGTCCCTGGAATTCTCCAGGCAAGTTTACTGGAATGGGTTGGCATTCCCCTCTCCAGGGGATCTCCCTGACCCAGGGGTCAAACTCAGGTCTCCTGCACTGCAGGCAGATTCATTACTGTCTGAGCCACCAGGGAAGCCCAAATGCCAGGCACTGGGAATTCATAGCCAGACACAGCCCTACCTGCAAGCAGCCTCCAGTCGACAATGGCTCTAAAACCCAGCTAGTCTCATGTTTTCCATCTAAACTAGAGTGGCATGGCTCTCAAGCATGCACACTCCAGAGAGGAACTTCTTCATGTTTTGTTAAACTCCTAAAGCACCCATGTGACTTTGGCGCAGCTCCTCCACCCCCACAAAGCTCAAGGAAGGGTTACCTTGTTCCAATAATTAGAAATTGACATGACATTCAAAAGAAGGGCAACTTTAAAAAAAATATTGCTTTTAACTTTTTATTTTGTATTGGGGTATAGCTGATTAACAGTGTTGTGATAGTTTCAGTTGAACAGCAAAGAGACTCAGCCAAATGAATGCATTCTCCCCCAAACTCCCCACCCAATCCAGGCTGCCACATGACATGGAGCAGAGTTCCATGTGCTATACAATAGGTCCTTATTGGTTATCCACTTTAAACATGCGTATGCACCATAGGGGTGCGTACTTGTCCATCCCAAACTCCCTAACTATCCCCTCCCCCCAGAGAAGAAGGGCAACTTTGAGAGAAATGAAGTCTGTATACGTTGGGAGGGGTGGCGGCAACAGGAATTGTAGCGTCTCAAGGCTGGTCTCTCCCACAACACACAGGAGAAGAAATGGTGCAAGGAGAGAAGGCCTTAGTTTGGGGAAGGTTTTAGTCCATTAAGAGCTTCCCTAGTGGCTCAGGCAGTGAAGAATTTGCCTGCAACGCAGGAGACCTGGGTTCGATCCCTGGGTCAGGAAGATTCCCCTGGAGAAGGGAATGGTTACCCACTCTAGTCTCCTTGCCTGGAGACTTCCACGGATGAAGGAAGCTGGTGGACTAAAGGCAAATGAATGACAATAACGAAGAGAAGAGTCGGATAATATTGACATATTAAGATATTAATATGTTAATATCTTGACACTCTGTATTTTTTTCTCACAGTTCTCACAATGATCAGTTTTGATGAAAAGGTTTAAAAAAATTTTTTTATGCTATATAATGAAAGAAGATGGTAAGAAGAGCCAAAGAGGAGTCGTAAGTAAAGCTGTCAAATACAATATATCTAACAGGAAACACAACCTGACCTGGTTGGATTTTGAGCCCCATCTGTGCTCTGGGTTGGGTGTAGGGGCTTCATGGGGGTGGGTCCTGTTTCAAGGAGTGGGGGTAGGGGAACCCTGAGCACACACTGCTTGGGGGGGGGGAGGAATGCAGAGGAGGGCGGTCGACTGGCATGGCCAATCTAGAAGGGGCACCAGACGCTTCAGTCTTTATTAGCCATCTGAGCACCCGGGCCTGTGACCAAGGACAACGCACGCAGCTACAGTTGGGCCAGGGAAGCACAGGAGATCCTGACTCAACACACAGCCTGTCTCCACCTCTCCTGGACTTGCTGGCTGGAAGCTGCTGCTTCTAACATGAAGAAGCAGTGAAGGTCTGCTGGGAAAACAGCCTGTCATGTAGTAATTAGGATTCGGGAGTCTTGGGGGGAAAAACAAATTCTAAGAGACAGTCATCTCAAAAAACTCAAGACGCAGTGGCTGCAGACACAGCCAAAGGGCAGCTTGTACCTCAGCCGGGGTGTAAAGGGCTGTCGGCCGCCTACTGATCTCTCCTGTCACACCCCAGCAAAGCGCCAACAAATCACTGTCAGCAGCAGCATCTTTGCACGCAGAAGACAGCAGTCTGCTCGCACCTTGGGACCTTCTTACTGCGACGACTGGGAGGATGAGCGGAAGAGAACATTGATTTATTGGTTAAAGGCATAATCAGCGGAGGAGTCAGTGGAGCTCAGCACTTAAGAGCCTGATCAAACAGCCGTGGGAACGGTTATTCTGGTTGCTGCCACTCCCCAAGTGAGCCGGGCAAGTCACAGAACTTCTCCGCCTCAGGCTTCAGCATCTGGGAAAGGGCACTGCCTTGTTGAGTGACCGCAAAGGGAAATCAGGGCGCAAGTGTGATCCTATGGGAGGGGAAATGATCGCAGAAATCTTTGCATCTGTGCTCGTGCCAGAGGGACTCAGAAGAGGATGTGAAGCAGGCTTGGCCCAGTTCAAAGATCAGGTCCTACTTAATGGGACGCCTTTAACAAGTAGGCAGCACATTCACTTTCTCGGAATACAGATACCTCAAAGGGTCTCAAGTGTACTGAAAGTGTGTGCGTGCTCAGTCGTTTCAGCCGTGTCTGACTCTAGGACCCTATGAACTGTAGCCTGCCAGGCTCCTCTGCCCAAGGGATTCTCTAGGCAAGAATACTGGAGTGGATTGCCATTCCCTTCTCCAGGGGATCTTCCTGACCAGGGATCAAACCCACATCTCTCAGGTCTCCTAAACTGGCTGGCACGTGAGCCCCACCTGGCAAGCCCACCTGAAAGTTAGAGCCATACAAACCTAACGTCTGAAAAGTGACGGGGCTAGTTTTAGATGAAACATACCCTGTGCCTCTGAGACACAGTTGACACAGAGCATGGCTGTGATATATACTGAAAGATCCACACCTCTCCACGCTTCTCAATATATGGACAGAACATGTATTCGTCTGGCTTGGAATCATGAAAACCTGCTCTATGAAAAAGATTTTCTTATCTTCTCCTTTTTCTTTTAAATCTAGAAATAGAGTAATTGGGAATTTGTAAGGTATCCTGCAAAGCAATATATCCAGACCCAGCTTTGGAAACTACAGAGCAATCACCATTTTCCTTTGGAATCTCATGAAAAAGTGGTGAAGGCATCGGCAACACAGGTCCCTCAATGTGTCTTAAAGAAGAAACGATTTTTTTCAAGGCAATAAAAATCTGAGACTTTTATGAAAAAAATAAAAAATTCTCATCAGCTGCTTGAGTGGATAGTGCTAGGATACTGGACAACTTTTCTTTTTTCTTCCAGGCATTGTGTCACAGTTTTGAATTTGGTCTACTTCTTCCTTTCTGTAACAAAAATTCATAATGCAAAAAATACAGTTTAACATACTGTGAAGGCTAACTCTATGAGACAACTTGGCTAGGCCACAGTACTGAGGTTTTTGGGTCAAACATTCTAGATGCTTCTGCAAGGGTATTTGTAAGATGAGATTAACATTTAAATCAGCAGATTTCGAGTAAGGCAAAATTTCTCCAATAATGTGGCTGGATTTCATGCAATCAGTTGAAAACTTCATTAGGAAAAGACTGACCTACCCAGGAGGAAAATTTCTGCTGGAGACTGCCTTTGGATTCAAATTACAATTCTTCCCCCAGGTCTTCTAGCAGCCAACCCGCTAAATTTTGGACTTGCCAGCCTCCACAGTTCTGTGAGCCAGTTCTTTAAAATAAAAGCCCCCCAGTCTCCCATAGGCAGACAGACTGACATGCACACACACATACCCTATTGCCTTTTTCTCTGGAGAACGCTAATACACATACTGAGGTAATATTAACATGGTTCACCAGTATTTCTGGTTTCTTCACAGTCCATGATTATACTTTCCTGGAAATGTAAGGCAAACCGTGGTCATGTAACTTGCTTTGACCAATAAGATGGGAGTGGGAGTTACATGTGACTCCCAGGCCGAAGCATTTAAGGGCCAGGCATGATGCCATCCACTCTTCCCCCAGGGCACCGAGCCTTGAGTCACGTTGAGGTGGCGGAAACGTAAGGGGTGCACCCTATGCCTCGGCCCCCAGGTGACCTCATGAGCGGAGTCTCACCTGCGAGTCCCTGTGGTTGGACAGCATGAGTGGAAATCATTTGTTTCAAACCACTTGAATTTGAGGGTTGCTTATGATTGACACACCGCCTGGAAGAAAAAAGAAAAGTTGTCCAGTATCCTAGCACTATCCACTCAAGCAGCTGATTAGAATTTTTTATTTTTTTCATTATTACAAGTTCAGCAGGACTTCCGTAAACAGTGAATAGTGATTTGGAATGCTGTATGCACATAATGGTAGTAAAGCCATCTCTCTAAAATTATTTCATGTAAACTTTCACCAACTGGCCTCTTCTTTAATTCAAATTATTGGTAGAATATTTTGCCAAACCCATGGGCATCCACTCCATTATAAAACTTGGAATAAATGGAGTCCATATGGATTTGAGAATTTTGTAAACAAGACCTCGAAAACTAGTCTATTCCAACTGTACCAATGTTTTATGGTTTTATGAAGATCCTAGAATATGTCCACCTTCTATCTGCTATCACTCCCAAATTACTACTAAGAAGAGACAATCTTTCAGTGAGACAGATGACTCAAAACTGAAAATCTGGCTTTTGCTAGATGGGAAAAAAAAAAAAAAAGAGTATGAAGATGGGAGTTTGAACCATATGGGCCTGTGAGGAAACGGGATGAACAGATGGAGATAATCAGATTTCAAAATTATCTAGTCCTGAGGTTATCTGGAATTCAATATGAACATATAGTTGAGATGATCAAATCCATCTGAAGTGCTCAGATTTTAAAAGAATTCTCAAATACTTGGTTCAGTTAAAAGAAAGGACAGGGCCATTTTCTCCCATGAACACCTAAGCCTACAAACTCAGGATGGAGAGCATGAACAGGGTCACTATCCCCACAGGGCCTAGTGCAGTGCCGGCCTACACTTACCATCCTATACACATGAAATTGACTTCTACCACTTGCTCCAAACCCACTGCTTGGCCCCTTCTCCCATCTCCTAAATGAGGCAATCAGGCTGAGAGGGGGTCACAGCCAGTGCCCCACCACTCGGCCTGTGCCCCTTCTGCCCACCCACTTCTGTAGTCTCACCCCCACTGTGGCTAACTGGACTTGAACTGGGGAGTTGAAGCTGGTCAGTTTACAGAGACACGCCTGGGTGCACTGCCATGTCCTCGTACAAACTGGAATAAAACTAGCTGCTGGATATTCAGACCCTGGAGGTGAAGCCTAATTCCAACTTGTTAAAAAATATTTACTTATTTATTTCTGGCTGTGTCAGGACTCAGTTGCAGCACACAGGATCTTTCATTGCAGCTCGCAGGCTTTGTTGCCCCGTGGCATGTGAGATCTCGGTTCCGTGACCAGGGATCGAACCCACGGCCCCTGCACTGGAAGGCGAATTCTTAACCACTGGAATACCAGGGAAGTCCCTCAAGGCTATCACCTCTTAGATGGAGTCCAGCTCAACAATGACTGAGGCCATCTTATAGTACAGGCCGTCAGAGACAGGCTGTGGAGGGCAGGAGCTCCAGAAACAAGGTCACGGGAGACAAAGACTGCAGTTTGTCTTCCTTCTACCAACAATTTACTTTAGTGGAGAGAAGATGGGTTAATGGCAGTCTGACTATGGAGGACGGTCCTGGCCACAGAACGAGCTGGGGTTTGCCTCTGAATAGGAGAGCTGGCCAATACTTTGAGGGTCACTTCCTGAGGACAAAGGTCAGTGTCAGCCCACAGTCAGAGGACAGACCGGCCCTGGGGCCTGGAATGCTGTACTGAGGTCACTCGTGAGTCAGTGTGATTACCGAGGGACAGTGGTTCCCCTCAGAGGTCGCTTCTCTTCTTACAGACGGTTACGGCCTCCCCAGTAATAAACCACACACAGCAAGTCATGACTGCCGAGTTCTCAGACCTCACGCAAGCCCCTTCAACGTCGACCATTTATCACATAACGAAGCATTCCCAGTAAGCACTCCACATCGCCCTGAATAAAAAGGCCGAGGACGCAAAGCATCTCTCAATAGCATTTCCTTCCTGAATGCTGAGATGTGAACGGGGAAATCGCAGCACATGCCTGCCATCTGTATTTGTACTTGTCAACAGCTCTGTTTGGGGATAAACAGTTTTGAAGTAAGAATCAATTCAACTTGTTGGAAGATTAGCTGAGGAACAGCTCAGAAGACCAAAACAGAACATGAAGTCAGAAAAGTCTTTAAAAAAAAAATCAAGCACAATTTTCTGTTTCTCACTAAACACTTTTGTCACAACCCAAGATAAAGAGCTGGATGCTGGAGTTTGGGGGCAGAGAGACAGTGAAAAATGTATTTACTCAAGTGAAAAATTCTTCAACCCAGGAACAAATGTCTTTACTACAATGTAACTGGAAATCATTCACTGACCTCTAGGAGACTCTAGTCAAGAAAAAAGCAATTTTAGCATTTATACTTTGTTTCACAGTTCCTCTACATGAAGGCAGACACGGGGGACAGCTTGCATTGGTACCAGTGAATAATACAGTAGTTTATTACCATAAACACAGCAGCATTTCCCAAAGCTGATCGTGATTAAAAGTAGTTCCATGGTTGAAAACACTACTGCACCATAGAGCTATCAGAACAGAGAGATGGCAAGGGGAAAATAAAGACATAATACCAAAAGGGACGTCAGGGAAGTCAGCGAAAACAGGATGCTACAGACTGGTGGGCGATAACAACAGAAATGCTTTTAGAGGCAGCTGATGTGAGCGAATGAAGGGGTGAGAGAATGTGGCAGCCCCATCTTCTACAAAACAAATGAGAACACACGTGCTCCACCTGGACGGACATTCATTTTCCCCTTAGACGAAGTCATTTACAGAAGAGCAAGTTGGTGATCTGTACTTCCAGACTGAACCCTTTTCAAGCCCCTGTCAGGGAGTGATAAATTATTGATGCATGGTTTTATTTTTGGTGTGCACACAGTAAGACCCTGCGAAACGTTGCTGTTCACTTTCCCGGGTTATTAATTAAAAAATAATTGTTTCCAATTACTCTGCGATCTTTAAGCTAAACCCAGACAAAACAGCACACATGCCTCTCCAGACGCTTCTCTCCTCTCCTTCCTCACCCTGCCCCCACATCCTTCAGCCAGGAAATGGGTACAACCTCACAGGGGGCTCCTGGCACAGGCCTGCAGCTCAGAAGGCTGCAGGAGGAAGACCGACATGACGGTCACACCATTACACCACTGTCTCGGGTACCTTCAACCGCAGTGCCCAGATATATCTGCTGTTCTGAGAGACAGCGTACACAGCTCAGGGAATCCAGCAGGGCTGAGGAAACCGCGTGAACAGAGTGGGAAACCCTGTCAGCGGGAGCCCCATGAAGAGGAGCCGCCCTGTGCCAAGTGACGTGGATGCTCGCGCTCCGCTCCCGGACGGGGGACTCCAATGGAACTGGAGAGGCTTTCCAGGGGCCCCGCCCTAAGCCAGGGCCTCCGAGAAATTCTTCCCGTCACAGTAAAGCAACTGGAACCTGAAATGAGTTTACAAACTCCAGGCCTCACTTTCTTGCAAATGATGGTCAGACTGTACAGGACTGGCTCCTCCCCGCCGTGTTCAAAAATGAGAGGACGGTGTAGGTGTCCAGCTTCCAGAAAGAGAATAAGAAAACCCACCCAGTGAACCGCATCCAAAAGACGCAAAACGACTGTGCACAGGCTTGGCGTCAGAGGAGTGTTTCCACCCACCTGGCAGGTTGCAGCCCTCAGAATCTCCCCACTCCTTTTGTGGAAGTGCCACTATGAGACCCCCAATTCTATTTCCTATCAAGGTGATGAGCCAGAGGCTGAGTGTCTGGTCTCTTGGGGAAACTTTGAAGCTTCAGACTTGAAACTGGACACCCGGCGGAACGTTTCCCCTTGAGCACCGTGCATGGCAAACATAAGCGGACACAAGAAGGCCATCTCTAGAGTGTTTTAATTATCCTCATGTCCATCATTTCCGTCAGTCCCACAAGAAAAACAGTCAGATCAAATGGTGTTGCTTGAAAACTTCAGTGTAGGGAGAAAAAAATTTTCTTTCCACTTAAAAAAACAAAAATCTTTTTGCTTTCTGCACACTGACATAGAGGTAAAAGAAAATGACTGCAACTTAAATATGAAAGAACTCTTTACAATTAAATCCACAATTTTACACATTTATCTCAATCATGTGTCAGTGAAAAATCACCAACTATTACTAAATAGGAAAAAGTATATGACAGAAGAAACAAAAAACTTGATAAAAAATTTATCTTGGTCTGTAAAGTACTGTACTCGCGGTGTCTTCACATCCTCCTCTTCTGTGTACTTATATACAACACTGAAAAGAAAAAATGAACAAACTGAAAAAAACTGCTCTTAAGTATCTTCACAGCTAGTTTTAACAGCACATAGATTTCAGCCTGATACCCCTGCAAACTTCAAAGTAATCTTCAAATCACACAGTAAGTTCTAGAACTACTGTAAGGCTAATTTTATGATTTGAGACCTGGGTTTGATGTCTTAGAGGACTGTGTTCTGGTCTTAGCCTTACGTTTGACTAGATTTGCAGATCATGAACAAGGGGATAAAATAAAATATATGTGAAAGTCTCCGGAATCTTAGAATGGTTTATAAATTGCAGGTATAACAATTATGTTTACAGTCAAAGTATATTAGTAAATCTACCAGGCCAGACTTCAGACTAAAAACACTTAGTTTCATCCATCTCTTCAATATAATCACTAAACTTCCTGTTTACTTTTTAAAATTACATCAGGGTAAACAACAGCTGAGGAGTTTTTAATTTTTGTTAAAGACACCAAAGGCCTTATTCTGAGTTCCCTGTAAAGGCCAACCTTTGGTGTTATCCGAAGTTTCACTCAGCTACTCCTCTCGTGACCACCCACACACTCTTAGACCCAGACCACCCTGGATGACGGGCTCCCTGGAGGCAAGTTTCCACCAGGGTGTACCACCCCTCCCACCCCCACACCTACTCCGATTCTGACAGGTTTGTTCAAAGTGAACATTAACAGGTATCTTGATCAAAGGATATGGTACAGAGTAATCAAATAAGCCAGGATCCTCTTTAAGAGCCTAGGATGTGAATTATGGAGTCTAAAGGTAACTAACCACCACTAAGTGGGAAGCATCAGAAGGACAGTAGAAACACCCCAAGGAAACTGGCCAAGTTTGAGATGTAGAGTGTTACGTGATAGGATCCACCTTATCACCTCTCACAGAACCCACAGCTGACTGCCGTTACCAGCTGTCTTGAGATGAGGAAAGATCATAAACATTTCTCCGTGAGTGGAAAGAGTCAAATAAAAACAATTTTAAAGATAGGAGGCCTATTCTTCCTCACATTGGAAGAACTAAAAAGGGACATATATATAAAGATATGATGTGACCCAAATGTTCACAGCAACACTATTTACAATAGTCAAGACACAGAAGCAACCTTAAGTATCCACTGACAGATGAATGGATAAAGAAGGGTATGTGGAATATTATTCAATGGAATATTACTCAGCCATAGAAAAGAACAAAATAATGCCACTTGCAGCAACATGCATGGACCCAGAAATTAGCATACTAAGTAAACGCAGTCAGAGAAAAGAAATATCATATGGTATCACTTACATGTGGAATCTAAAAAAATTATACAAATGAACTTATTTACAAAACAGAAGCAGACTCACAGACATAGAAAACAAGCTCATGATTCCCAGAGAGGAAGTGGGGACAGATAAATCAGGAGTTCAGGAATAGCAGACATAAACTACTATACATAGATAAAAACTATATACAGAGATATATAGTTTTATCTTTATGTAGATATCTCTAGATATAGTTTTTATTTACATAAAGGTCCATACAGTCAAAGCTATGATTTTCTAGTAGTTATGAAGAGACTTAAGAGTTGGACCATAAAGAAGGCTGAGCACCAAAGAACTGATGCTTTTGAACTGTGGTGTTGGAGAAGACTCTTGAGAGTCCCTTGGACTGCAAGGAGATCCAACCAATCAATTCTAAAGGAAATCAACCCTGAATATTCATTGGAAGGACTGATGCTGAAGCTGAAGCTCCAAAACTCTGGCCATCTGATGCGAAGAGTCGAGTCATTGGAAAAGACCCTGATGCTGGGAACAACTGAAGGCAAAAGGAGAAGGGGGAGGCAGAGGACGAGATGATTAGATAGCGTCACCAAATCAATGGACACGAGTTTAAGCAAACTCCGGGAGATGGTGAAGGACAGGGAAGGCTGATACGCTGCAGTCCATGAAGTCTCAAAAGAGACACAACTGAGCCACTGAACACCGACAACAAATGTAGATAAACCACAAGCTTCTACTGTAGAAGGAATTATATTCAATTTTATAAACTATAATGGAAAAAAATATGAAAATAACATATATACGTTCAGTTATATATGTGTGTGTATGTGTATGTGTGTATATATATATATGGGTGTGTGTGTGTGTGTGTGTATAACTGAATCACTTTGCTGTACACCAGAAACACAATACTGTAAGTCAACTGCTTTAATAACAAATTTTTAAATAAAATAAAATGACATAATGTGAAGCAATATGGTACTGTATGGACAGGAGACAGAATCCCATAAAAGTCAGCATGTTCGGTTCACAACAAGGAGATCCAATTGTAAGGAGGTGGAAGAACTTATCCAGAACTGGAGGATGCCCAATAATAAGAAACCAGAAATCAAGAGCCCCAGAACTCCATTTGGGAGATGAGACCAAAAAGTAGGGATGGTCAAAGGATAATCCCTCCAGTTTTGATGTCTTCCCTTGAGTTCCTTCAGAGCCGTATTTCCTCTTTTGTCATCTCTGTCAAACTAAGGGATACAAATCTCCCATCAGAAAAGCATTTCCAAGCTTAACAGAGAAACAGGACACGTTAACTGTCAAATGATGCAAACCAAAGGTAGCAGGGAAATAGCGGCCATTCTCAGAGCCAGAGCTCCAACTGCCAGGTGAGAGACGGCGCTGGGGGAATATATCACGCTGTATCCGAGAACAGAGCTCAGCACCAGTGTACCAAGGCCCTCGTCAGCAAAAGGAGGGAAGAAGAGAATTTCTAGTTCCAACATGCCATGAAGCATCTAAAAGAAAAAAGTGGTCACACCCAAGATTTGAGAGGAAATTAGAATTTAAAAACCAACAAAGTGAAACTAACACTGAATTATCCAGAAAACCTGCTGGTGATCTGATCATAAACACAGAGGCCTACTGTGGATGCTATATAACTGCAGAGTGAAGGCTGTTACCGTTGTTTCCTCGGATAAATGCATCCCCGTACTTATTCTTCAGCTGTCCATTTACATACTCCTCTGTCTGCTCCAAGGCTATATTCATGTAGCCATCCAGGCAAGCCAGGACCCCTGCAGACGGATTCAGGCCAAGAGAAGACACACAAAGCAAAAGAGTTGAAAATTACAGGGCATACCTGAGAGCTGACAATCTCTTCATTCATTAGCTCTTACATGCTTAATATAAAAATTCACACTGTAAATGCAACTCGATAGAGGGAAGCACGAAAAAGTCTTTGCTCTCTGTTGGTCCGAATGGATGCTAAGGCCCACACGGCACGAAGGCCACCGCATACCCACGACTGCTGGCAGGAAAAGCAACGAGCTGTTGGCCTTCCTCAATGGATGCGTGGCAACAATGGCAACTTCTAAAACCTTCACCAAAGTAACACAGAATATTCCAAGTAAAACGCCGTTCTTTGAAAGCTCAAGACAGGAGCAGGCAGTGAGGCATGAACAAGTGACCACGAGCCACGTCCCCTGGCATGGCGTTTCTGACTCCGGCCACTAAGGGAAACCTGCCACAACATCTTGGGCAGCAGATGAATGCAGTCCGGGGCTAAGAGGAAGTCTCCACGACGTATTAAAATAATGGAGACGAGGAGGCAACAGGTGTCCTGCAAGAACACCTTGGAGCTGTGACCCCCAGTGAAGCGCGACCTGAGAACAGGCTCCACACCGCTCCACAGCACACCCCTGTCTGCGCCGTTCCCCTGAGAGTGTCTCCCAATCCGGACTGACGCAGACACACTGCCAAAAACATCCCAGGCCTTTCAGGAAACTGTTCAAGGGAATCTTTTCAATTGTGTTAAGAGGGGATCAATTTTGCAAGATTTGATCTGATGATCCTTTTTTAAAAAAAAGACTAAGCTATGCAAACCACTGACTCTGAGTTTCTAATTTCAAGTAGTATTTTCCAGAAAAACAATTTAAGTAAAAACAAATACTACAGACTTGATGCGATTAACCATCAAGTCTCGACTTCATTAATATGCTCCTCACTCTCTGCCTTTGCCCCCATTATCCTCTCAACAAAAAGTTTCTTTTCAAAATTGTGTGTGTGCGTGATAAGAGCACAAGATAATAAGCTAACAAACTCTCCTACAGGCTGCAAACTACAGGCTGCATAAGCATGGATTGTGAACAATTAATAATTATTTCCTATCAAAAGAAAGCTGAAACTACAACTTTATGGTTTCTTTCCTGCTGTATTATATCTAAACCACCATCATAAGTGAGCAAGAAACTTCTGAGACAAGCAATGTAAATTTTTGAAAATTAATTAAAAGCATTTAAAATAAAATCTTCCCTTCTAATAAAAATATTCTCACAGCAAAAGGGTTTCTTTTTTCTTTTTTAAGAAAAAGGTTCCTAGAGGTTGTAAATTATGATCCTCTCCTGTATTTTAAGGTTGAAGGGAAATTGATACAGAGAGCTGGCTTTTTCCCCCTAGTATTTTTATTTAACCACATTCTTCATAGTATGTCCTCAACAATATACATTTTCTTTTAATATATAGAAGCCATGGCCAGACATTCATAAAAGGAGAAAAATTACAGTTACTACCCACAGGAAAGGTTGTTGTAACTTACTAATCAAAGAAACATAAATGAAATGGGTTATTACTTGTGGCCAGCTAGAATGGAAAGGTTGAAATCAAGGCTAACCCAAGAACTGGGAAGGACACAGACAAGAATAAACCATTTGCCCGATAGGGGCCAGTTGGTACCCTCTCTGACTCTGAGACCCTAGCCCTAGCCCACAAAAATAAAACCATGGTCCATACACTCATGGTACTCCTCTGCAGCCATCAAACAGTCTATATAGTGAGAGAACTGAAGGCATTTTTCTAATGTTAAAAAAAAAAATTCCAGAATGCACATACAACTGATCTCACTTATGTAAAAATGTGCTTATATGGAGATAGATCCAAGTGGGGAAGGCTGATTATTTCTGGAAGGTAGAATCTGGGGAGATTTAGCTTTCTTCTACATATAGACTTCCTTGGTGGCTCAGGGTAAAGAATCCGCCGACCAACAGAGGGGACACAGGTTTGATCCCTGGGTCAGGAAGATCTCCTGAAGGAAATGCAACCCACTCCAGTACTCTTGCCTGGAGAGTCCCATGGACAGAGGAGCCTGGCGGGCTACAGTCCATGGGGTCCCAAGAGTCAGATATGACTTAGTGACTAAACCACCACCATTCAATATAAAGTCTCTAATTCCACTACAAAAATGAAATTATACTGGAGATATGTTATTAATGTCCAGAAACTAATACATAGATGGCAGAGTATTTCTTAACAAGGCTTCTGAGTCAAGCTTGAATCTGAGTCCTAGCTCCTCCCTTACTAGGTGGGGATAATTAACAGAGATCTCAAAAGGATTTACGTGATGACAAGATAAAGATTAAAGTGATTCATGTACACTGGACCCATAGTAATCTCTTTAAGTTTGCATGTGTGGAAAGTGGAAAAATCTCAAGAGACTAGGATCATTATTCAGGAGAGTGATCAAGAAAAAGCTTTAAAAGTCTGCTAATGAATTCGTTATCTACAACTGTGAAATAGTCCCAGTAATTTAACATTACTAAATTCCTAATCTTAATTTTGGAAGATTAGGAATTTAGTTATTTCAGAAAGTGAAACTGGATACCTTTCTTCCACAAAGTTTGTTTCAGTAGTGTCAGAGCCTCTTAAAAAGGGCACTTCATTCTCTACAAGAACAAAAAGACGTCTTTGGACACCCCACATATTATGTGAGTGGGAAGCTCATGCTATAAAATGATACTGCCTAAATAGCTGCTCGCCAATCTTGACTACTTCCACAAAAATAAATGTGGCTGGGCCAAGGAGTTCTTCAGTATCCAGTTACTCAAGCCTGGCTATCACCAGGGACGCAGGCACACCAATCCCAAAGTAGAGACAGGAGCCCCAGATTGGGCCAGAAATCACAGACGCAGGCTCTATGGTCAGTTACCTCTCTAAAACGAACTGTCTCGGGGGTAGGAAAAGAAGTGGGTGTAAAACCTGCTGACAACCAATGCTCTTTTGGTCCACAGGGTACTTTGCTACTTCTTTAGCGGACACCAGTAAGGATGAAGCACGGAAATCTTACCTCGATAATCCACTCCTGAATTTAATTTCACCACAACTGGTCGCCCGATGATTTGCTTCAAGAAGTCACTGGGTGTTTGCTTCCGCAGACTCATTTTAACAATCCTGATTGATCAGAAATCTGAAAAGGAGCAATGAAGGTAATGCCAAAAGTTAATTAGCGAAAAAAACAGGAAGCCCTTAGGGTAGTTATAGGAAATCAAGTGCCAAAGGACCACAGAACCAACATTACTCCACAATGCCCATAACAAGACAGCTAACCAGGTTCCAGTACCTTCCAGAAGCCAGATCCTAAGCTAAGCATTTATACACATTACCTCATCCACGCTCACAAGAATCCTCGACACAGCCTCATCAGAAGAGCCCCGGGTTTCCAGAGTCCCCATTCCTGATCACTTGTCCCCACTGTGCCCCGCACAGTCAGGATACTCATTCCCACCACCACCACTCACCCAACACTTGTTTTATGCTGAGTGCTCTGCTAAGATCCTTTGGAACCTATCAAACGTAATCTTTACAAGAACCCTGGGAAGAAGGTTTTAAAATCCCCATTTTGCTGATGAAAATAAAGGCCCAGAAAGATGAAATAAAGTGCCCCGGATGAGGCAAAATCAACGTCCAAGTTTGAACCAGTCATGTTTTAAAGCCACTGTTTATATACTATTTACAACAGCTGATGTCAAAACAGTACCTCTAGAGAGAATTATAATCATAATTGAAAGCTAATATTTGAATGTACTACAGGCCAGCACTTATGTAAGCACTTCACATGTATTAATCCACTTAGCACTCAGAAGTAGGTGTTGTTTTAACCTCATTTTACAGATGACTAGAGACAGAAAGGGCTAAATAGCCTGTTCAAGGTCACATAGCCAGTAAGCAGACAGGAAAGCCCATGTCTTAATCACATCTTTATGTGGCCTCCCAAAAGCTGTTAATGTCACCAAAGATTTTTATTTATCCTATTATAGCAAATAAACGCTCTATGACAAAGAAAAAAAATCTTAAAAATCAAGGATACTAGGGAAGTAGGGAAACAGCATCATACACCCAAATCAATCACAGACATACACAGCTACCCATCGCGCCTTTCAAAATTCACCCTGTTTTATAGGTTCTTGCTTTCAAAATACTTTGATAAACAAATGTAACAAAGCTGCAGTTACTTAAGCAAAACTTGGGAAATTGATTTTTCTGTTTCAGTCATATTCAGTATCCCTTGTATTCAGTAGCCACACAGCATCACCCTGAAAAACGCATGGGTACAATACGTGAAGAACTCGCCTCAAGAACTTGTGTTGCGTTTTGTGGTTTCAATCAAAACTTTTCATTAACCATTCTTTCATAAATAGCACTACTTATTTCACTCCAAGTCTCTCCACTCAAATGACCCAAATTCGGGCTGAAGATCATCGTATGAAGATTTTCTCAGCATCAATCTATGGAGACTCAGCAGCAGTCTGGACAAGCTAGAATGCTAGATTTTATTGACTCTTCTTTGTTTTAACAATTATGTGTATGGACACACTCTGCAAGAAAATTCAAAAAATGTACACACAGGCTCACCCCTTATAGATTTTAGAATCTAGAAGAACTTAAACTCTTGTTTAAGAACATAAGCACAAAGTGATTTTGCTTAGTTCTCTGACTCTTTGCAACCTCATGGATGGTAGCCCACCAGGCTCCTCTGTCAATTGGGATTCTCCAGGCAGGAATACTGGAGTGGGTTGCCATGCCCTCCTCCAGGGGAATCTTCCCAACCCAGGAACTGAACCCAGTCTCCCACACTGCAGGCAGATTCTTTACCATCTGAGCCACCAGGGAACTCCAAGAATACTGGAGTGGGTATTCCCGACCCAGGAATCAAACCAGGATCTCCTGCATTGCAGGTGGATTCCTTACCAGCTGAGCTACCAGGGAAACCCTCTTGTTTAAGAGTGTGAGTAAAGAGTTCTTGTAACCTAAGTAAAACAATTTTCTTTAACCAAGAAAAAAAAAATCTCAAATTAAATAAAATACAAATTTCAAAAACTATTCTTGAATTTGGGGCTGGTACTTGGTCCATTCATCATCCATTCCACCTCCTCCAGGGTGAAGGATTGCTTTTTTAATGTGATCAACTAATTGTTTTGCTCAGTAAATCTTACCTTTTCCATTGAATTGCCAGTTTATTTCTTTTAGTTGCACAGGCTCAGCAGATAACAGAAATTTTAATTACTATTCAGAACAGCCACTATCCTTTCATAACTCAGGCCACACAACAAAGTGATTTATGCTGTTTTGAGCCCAAGAAAAAAAAAATTACAAAGTAAATACTGTAGCAGATTCAGTACCTTTAGTGAGTTTAGTAAACAGAAACAAATCTTCCCATATATCTATAAAGTGCCTTATTTCTGTATGGAACATGCATTGTTCTGAGGCTGAGGGGCTGAAGGCCCAATAGAGACTCACTCATTGGGTCTTAAGCTCATTTCCTGCCAGATGCTAAGCCCCATTATACCCACTTCTTCATTTACAATATTGAGATGTTTGCAACCGACTGTTTGCGACCCCATGGACTGCAGCTCGCCAGGCCTCCCTGTCCATCACCAACTCCCGTCCACTCAAACCCGTGTCCATTGAGTCAGTGATGCCATCCAACCATCTCATCCTCTGTCATCCCCTTCTCCTCCTGCCCTCAATCTTTCCCAGCATCAGGGTCTTTTCCAGTGAGTCAGCTCTTCGCATCAGGTGGCCAGAGTACTGGAGTTTCAGCTTCAGCATCATTCCTTCCAATGAACACCCAGCACTGATCTCCTTTAGGATGGACTGGTTGGATCCCCCTGCAGTCCAAGGGACTCTCAAGAGTCTTCTCCAAGACCACAGTTCAAAAGCATCAATTCTTCGGTGCTCAGCTTTCTTTACAGTCCAACTCTCACATCCATACATGACTACTGTATGTAGTCATGTATGGATGTAAGACCATAGCCTTGACTGATGGACTGTTGTTGACAAAGTAACGTCTTTGCTTTTTAATATGCTGTCTAGGTTGGTCATAACTTTCCTCCCAAAGAGAAAGCGTCTTTTAATTTAATGGCTGCACTCACCTCTGCAGTGATTTTGGAGCCCAGAAAAATAAAGTCAGCCACAGTTTCCACTGTTTCCCCATCTATTTGCCATGAAGTGATGGGACCGGATGCCATGATCTTAGTTTTCTGAATGTTGAGCTTTAAGCCAACTTTTTCATTCTCCTCTTTCACTTTCATCAAGAGGCTCTTTAGTTCTTCTTCACTTTCGGCCATAAGGGTGGTGTCATCTGCATATCTGAGGTTATTGGTATTTCTCTAGGCAATCTTGATTCCAGCTTGTGCTTCTTCCAGCCCAGCGTTTCTCATGATGTACTCTGCATATAAGTTAAATAAGCAGGGTGACAATATACAGCCTTGACGTACTCCTTTTCCTATCTGGAACCAGTCTGTTGTTCCACATCCAGTTCTAACTGTTGCTTCCTGACCTGCATATAGGTTTCTCAAGAGGCAGGTCAGGTGGTCTGGTATTCCCATTAGAATTTTCCACAGTTTATTGTGATCCACGCAGTCAAAGGCTTTGGCATACTTAATAAAGCAGAAATAGATGTTTTTCTGGAACTCTCTTGCTTTTTTGATGATCCAGCAGATGTTGGCAATTTGATCTCTAGTTCCTCTGTCTTTTCTAAAACCAGCTTGAACATGGTTCAGGTATTGCTGAAGCCTGGCTTGGAGAATTTTGAGCATTACTTTAAGCCTCATGTTTACCCCAATTAACACTATTCACTTCCTGAAGGCATTCAACACTTCAGATCTTCATGCAGCACCAACTGGGGACATAACACCAATAAGACACAGCCTTGGGCCCTCAGAGTTGACACTCCAGAGGGGGCAGAAACATGTAAAATGAGGGTTTCTGTTTTTTTAATATTTATTTCTTTTTATTTATGTATTTATTTGGCTGCTCTGGGTCTTAGCTGTGGCATGCGGGATCTTTAGTTATAGTATATGGAATTTAGTTCCCTGACCTGGGATCAAATCCCAGCCCCCTGCATGGGGAGCCCAGAGTCTTAACTGCTGGACCACCTGCAAGTCCTGGAGAAGCATTTCAAAGTCGTATGCATTTGGATAAAATTACACAGGGAACAGCACAAAGAGAAGACTCATTTAGCCCAGGCCCAGCAGATCAAAGAAAGATTTCTGGAGGTGAACCTGAGCTGAGCGTGGAGTAAAAGGAGTCCACCAGCCTAAAAGGAGAGAAATCTGAGCAAAGGCATCGGACAGTGTTTGAGTTTGAAGGGAAAATGCCACCCTATGAATGGAGGACAAGGACAAGCAGCAGCTGCAGAAGGGGGCAGGGCCACGGATGCAGGAGCAGGGCCCGTCAGGCTGACAGCGTGGCCCTGAGCCTGCACGTCAGGGTCACACGGGGATCACCCACATCACTTGGACATCCTGATTCAGTAATGCTGGGGCGGGACCCAGGAATCTTTGCCAAAGCTTAGGGGACTCTTCTAAACTGGGTGGCATGGGAAATACCTGTGTCAGTGATGGGGACCCTGGGAAGCTTTGAAGCAGAGATCTGATTGACTACAGATTGCAGACAGACCCTCTCACTGAGTCCTGGCAACACAGTTTACCATCTGGTTGGTGCTGTTTAGCAGCTATGTCGTGTCCAACTATTCTGTGACCCCAAGGACTGTAGCCCACCGGGCTCCTCTGCCCATGGGATTTCCTAGGCAAGAATACAGGAGTGGGTTGCCATTTCCTCTCCCTATTTGGTTACCTGTCATATTTATTCTCTTTTATATATTTTACTTTTTTATTTTTTAATGAGTCTTTACTCCCTCAAAAGACTGGAAGTCATGTGAAAAAAGAGACTAGTACTCGTTTACTCCCCAGAACATCAATACTGTGCTAAATCTCTTAAAAATTTTTGTTCTAAGTTCTTTGTAAAGAGGATGGTTGCTTCAAACACATTTTATCCATCACTTTAGGAAAGTGTATCTTTTACATTCGTCTTCATTAGGCTTCCGTGGTACTCTTGGTTACTTAACGACTCGCCCATAAATCCATTTTGTGTGAGTAAATTGGTCTCGACACCACAATTTTTCCCATGACTTGGCTCACGTAATTTTAAGTTTTCATCTTTTAAATTGGATAAGGCAGAAGGAACAGTTCTGTTTCTGAAGAAAGAAAAAAGCCTCTTGAACCATAAACACGTAAAGGCTTCCTTGCTTCAGGGTCACCTTGATAAAATTTCTGTTTAAAATTAAAGCCATAATCACCCTCTAGGCCTCCTCTCCCTCCCGACTCCTACTCAGGCTTGTTTTAAACAACCTACTCTCATAAATGGCTATTAACTCAAAAGCAGTGCATTTCCTGGCAGAAGCTACTGAGAGGTCTGGTATGAGAACGTCTGCCGACCGCCCTGGCAGAGGTTTTTCTAGGTAGGAGAATGGGGAGCAGGGTGAAGAACCAAACTGTATTCATCCCACGAGGCGCCAGGCCACGTGAGATTCCTGAGCAATTCAGAGAGTAACCCTGGGAGGTGGTGAGCAGAGCTAAGGCTTGATCCCAAAGCTGGAGCACTTTCAGAGGTACAGCTGCCCTTCTGAATAAGTCAAGGTTCTCTTGCTAAACCTGGGGAATGGCTAGGGACACAGTGAGAGGTCTATTTGGAGAGCAGCAACACGGGGGAGGGGAGAGGCCTTCTGGGTTTGGTGCCTGGGTTGGGATGATTCCCTGGAGAAGGGAAGGGCAACCCACTCCAGTATTCTTGCCTGGACAATTTCATGGACAGAGGAGCCTGGCGGGGTACAGTCCTTTGGGTCACAAAGAGTTGGACACGACTGAGCAGCTAACACACACACAGGGACAGGGGGGTGGATATCTAAAGAGACAAAGGATTATAAATTAGCCTGTGGAGATATATAAAAATGGTCAAACAGAAAAAAAAAATTTTAATACAAGTGAATTATATCATTGAGTAAAGACATCCAACTCCTTGTTTCTTGGCAATGTTCACTGTAAACTTTCAGTTTAGGGTGGAGAAACATTGAAAAGGAAAAAACTGCAATGAAACCCAGTACTACAACCCAAGTAAACACAGCTGTAGACTAATACGTGAGTGTCAGGGAGGGCATGAGACACCGTGAAAAACAGCTCTCCATGGATTTCCCTTTCGAGACAGTGGATACATGACCCTCTGAAGGCTTCAAACCAATCCCTCCTCCCCACCCACAAGGGGCTACCTTCCTCCCCGCTCTCCTAGGGGCCACACTGAATTGGCCCTCTGCACATCCAGAACGCCTCTTGCTGAAAAAAAGGAAAAAAAAGTGGTGTATTTGCAGCATACTGATTATCTGGTTTTGTAAACACCTGGAATTTTATCAGCTAGGGAAAGAGCAGCACTTTCAGGCTCCATCCTGGGGTATCTAGCACACCCAGCCCCCGCCTCTGTTGTGGAGAGTTGTCCTTGTTGCTGTCGGAGTTGCTAAGTCGGGTCCAACACTTTTGCAACCCCATGGATTGTAGTCCATCAGGTTTCCCTGGCCACGGGATTTCCTGGCAAGAATACTGGAATGGATTGCCATTCCCACCATTGTTCTCTGATCTTAAAGCAACATCTTCAAGGGTTAACAGGTGAAAACCAACAGCGAAGTATTAATCATGTGTCAGCATATAAATCGTAACTTACTAGATATTTTATTCCAACATATAAAGAATCTGAAAACAAGAGTCAAAAAAACCTTGAAGAAAAAAAAAAAACCTTGAAGGGACTGCGACTCTAAACAATGAATTTCTAGTCCTGGCCATGAAAACAGTCACTTTTTCCATTTTTCAGTCCTACAGATCACTCAGGATTACCATCTCTGTTACATGGCACAATTCTAAAACAACAGACCATGGAAATATATACATATATGTAAAATATTACACTTATAAAATATATATATATACACCTATTACATACATACATATATATAGGCGAATTACTTTGCTGTACAATATTTACACAATATTGTAAATCAACTACAATAAAAAGGAGTAAATAAAACAACTGAGTAATCCAAGGGGCGTAAGTATCCTTTTAAATTCTAATCCTGAGTATGTCATTGCTCAGTGTGAGACCGCATGTGTAAAGACTACACACACGGGATGTGGGAAATCTGAGTTCTAATCCCACGTCTGCTATTTAATTAGCAATGTGCTTGGATTATTCACCATTCCACTCCTCCAGGCCCCGGGGTTCCTCATTTGCAAAATAAGGGAGTTATGCCAGAAGATCACTTAAGACAGACTATCGCTTAAGGGAACACCCGGCTCTAACATTCAGTCAAGGCTGATGCAGTAACTCCAACAATACACATACACACAAACTAACATCCTCTGAAGTGCGCAAAATCAAGCAGGTGGAATCGGCACATATCACTATTACAAAAAAAAAAAAAATCCAAACAGGCTCAATCTTGCTGGATGATATCCTAAAAAAAATTACTTTTGGTGAAAAAGGTACAGTCAAAATGATGGAAACCACTAAAACTTTTTTGGCAACCAATTTGGGCACGTGTAAGAAGACCTAAAAAGACCCCATAAGATCAGAGTATCTATTCTAATAATTTCACTTCTCAGAATTAGTCCAAGAGAAGAAAATGGCAACCCACTCCAGTATTCTTGCCTGGAAAATCCCACGGACAGAGGAGCAGGGGTTCGCAAAGGGTCTGACTTGATCTAGCGACTAAGCACGCATGCAATCATCTTAAATATATTTTTTAAACAAAGGTTTATCAAAGTATTCTTTAGAACATTCGAATGAAGCAAAAATCCATAAACACCCTAAATGCCTCGCTGCCGGGTAATAGTTAAATAATTTACAGGACCTACACAACGATGGTTTAGGCGGCCAAAAAACATACAAAATTAGAAATTATATTTAGGAATAATTTCTAAGTGAAAATGAAAAACTAAATACACTGTTAGGTGATACAATGGGTACAGGCTGAGCTCAAGTACAAACTAGCCCACACAAGAGTAAAAATTCTGAGGCTGTAGTGTCGTGAGCGTTATTTTCTTCAGTCAACTCTTCTGTATCCCCAATTTTTCTATATAAGGGGCGGGGCAAGAACAGAACAAATCGCTCTCAGGATCATCTGCATCGTCCCACTCGCAGACCCGGCAGTGCATGCTGACCGCGCGCGCACCCCTGCACACGAAAGCCGCCGCGACAGGCCCTCACCCCGTGCAACCGCGGGCACCCCAGCCCGACAGCTC